>JAJJMC010012982.1:887373-948769 GCA_023531435.1 Papaver californicum
AAGTTCGAGAATCGAACCTCTTTTTACCACTATATAAAATCACATCACCAACCCTTCTCCTTCTCATTTTGTGACTGAAGCAAGACTGGAACGACCATTGCTTGGTTTAGGCCAGGATTGTACAAACTGATTTCTCGAATCTAAACAAAGTACTTCAACAATACAAATGTTTAAGGATTGACGAATTATCACCTACTCACCCCACTTTTTCCTAAATTAGCCTTCAATTTGTTGTTCCCCATAAACAATAGGATGTGTACTTTAATGTACACATTATGTTTTTTTTTGCAATCTTCAGCTTATCTAGGATGTGTACTTTAATGTACATTGTATGTGTCTTTTGCAATCTTCAGTTTATATATCATGTGCACTTTATTTTATATTGTTTATATATATATGTCTTTCTACTATGAGGGGTATCAAGAATGTATGGTGAGGTTGTTTATGCTATTTTGTATTAGGGTGATCATTCAGTCCCTTTCTGTGTTAGTATGCAGAGCACTTTAGATGAGTTGAAGCGTTTTGTATATAGGCAATAGAGGGCTTTGTCCGCTGATGGTATAGTTTTGAGTTATATGGACAATGATTCCAAAGTACATATTCTTGGTGATATATCCCTTCAAGGTTTAGTGGCTCTTACGTGTGCCAATAACAATGAAGACTTTTATTTGCATGTTAATATTCTTCAAAAGGGTGAATCTGGTTCTAAATACGGTTTGAATTCTCGATCATCGAGTCATACTTCAAAGTCTCGTGTAACAACAAGCTCTCCCATTACTCCTAAGCTTGTTCGAGTGGTAGATAATGATGTAGACAAGCTTAAACAACTTGTTTCTGATAAATGGGTGAATATTTTTGACAAGATAGGTAATGAATTTACCGGTGGTGTCTCTGCGGTTAGACTTGTTGTTCATAAGTACTGCCTAGTGTCTGGTTACAAGGTTAAGATTCTAAATAACGATGCTAATTGTTTTACTGCAAAGTGTGAGAAAGTTGGTCATTTATGAAGGGTCCACTTTCTCCCTGTCAATGACGACAAATCCCGATTTTCCCTGAATGATGCTAATATCATTCACAGGTCAGTGGTGTACATACTTAAGCACATTCTTTATGTTTTTGTATGTGTATATTGTGGTGCACATTACTTATTTCTCCGTTATGTATTTTTGTAGTGTTCATGATGGTGTACATAGTGGTGCACCTTAAGTATGTTTTATATGTGTAAATTGTTTATTACTTTTTGTTTTTTGTTTTTTGCAGTTGTGATGTTAGTTTGAGGTTGAAAAGTCCAACGGTAATACCCAAGTTAGTCAAGCATCTGATAGCATACCATGTAAATAGAGATCCTATTTAAAACCTAAGTAGATCATTTCAATTTTTAACAAGGTTCATGGTTCCAACGTTAAGTATCACTGTGCTCATAAAAGGAAAAAACAGTTTATGAACAAGCCTTTGGCAATGACGAGAAGTGATATAATGATTTACAATGGTAGGTTGAAGCTGTTAGGAAAACTAATATTGTTAGCTATGTGGAATTTCAGTTTGATGAAAAAACTAGACGATTCGAGAGGCTCTTCATACGTTTTGCTTCTTGTAAGTAGATCTATAAGTATCATAGGCCTATGACATACTTGGATGTTACTTTCCTCACTGGTAGATACAAAAGGTGGTTTAATGGTTGCAAACTGCCTCAATGGGAACGGTGGTTAGTACCCTTCTTTCATTTCTTTTTGTATGTGTATTTTTTTCTTAGCGTACATAGTTGTGCATAACGTTTTTCTTAATGTGTACATAATTGTGCACTTGTATATAGGTCTTGCAGTTCATATTGATTAGCAATTGATTCAAGTTTTTATGTTTTTTTCTTTATTTTTTGTTATTAGGTTTTTACCCCTATGATTTTGCTCTTGTTCCTGGTGAATATGTTGACAATTGGGATTGGTTTTTGAACAATCTTAAAAAAGTGGTCGATGAACGTCCTATCATATTTCTTAGTGATTGTGGTGAAGGTCTTATAAAAGTATTTCCTGATTCATGCACAACTATTGCTTTTATCATTTGAAGGGCAACTTTCCCAATGGATCAAGTAACAAGAACCATAAGGATGTTATGGAATTATTTTACAAAGTTGCATATTGTTATACAACTGCTAATTATAAAGTTGTTTTGCGGGGTATGCATGTTATTGAGTGTGGATTTGTTGCTAACTACATCCGTACTATTCCAAAGGAGAATTGGGCTTCCGCATTCTTCCTGACAGGTAGATATAGTGCTCACTTTTCAGGTGTTGCTGAGTCTTTTAACAATTGGATTAGAAAAGATAAAAAGTTGCCTGCTTCTGCTCTTGTGGATGAGATTTGGTGAGTATAATTTTAATTTTTTAATGTTTACATAGTGGTACACAGGTTCATTTATTTTTGAAGCTGTGTGCAATATGTTACCATGTACACATAGTTGTACACAGGTTTATTTTTACTGAATTTGTGTTGTTTTTTTCATAATGTGTACACAGCTCTGTACAAGTTTATTTTATACTGAGTATGTGCTGGTTTTTTCATAATGTGCACATAGTTTTACACAAGTTTATTTTATACTGAATCTGCGCATCAAGTGTTGATGTTTTATGTTGTATTTTCAGGTTGAAGTCTATGAGGATGTTGTCTAAGAGACACGTAGAAGCTTTAAACTTTTTTAATACTAGGCTCACTCCTATTTTCGAGGCTTTACTTAAGGAGAACATTGATATTGGTCGTACATTGACTGTTAGCGAGTCAAGAGATAGGTTATATGAAGTTCATTCACCAAGGTCGTATTGTGTAGATCTGAAGCAAAATACATGTACATGTCATAGGTGGCGAGTGAATGGGTTCTTGTGTGCACATGCTTGTGCTGCTATTCAAGCTAAGGGTGATGCCATTTATGAATACGTTGAGCCGTATTTCACCACTGAATGGTTTAACCTTTCATATCAAGAGATTATATGCCCTATTCCTAACTATGACAATCCTGAGGATTATGATCCTACACATGTGATCATTGGTCCCATACCTAGGTCTCCACCTAGAAGACCAAGAATTCAGCGCATTAGAAGTGCATGGGAGAAGCAAAGAAGACCTATGATGTGTACAAAAAGCTTCACTCATGGCCATCATAACATAGCTACTTGCCCCCTTCCTTGATGACTATCATTTACTACCGTTCTTTATTTTTTATTTTTGATAAACTATGTTTTTTTGTTTTAGCTGGTTACAACGGATGATACTTCTGCAAATCTGCAGGTATCTAAATATTTCTTTTATAATCGGTCAGTAATTGTTCAGGGATGGATATCTTGTTGGGAACATTTACACCATCATGTACACTTTAGCTTTTTAACATGTTAGTAGTACTTGTGCAACACTATGTACATTTTTTTTTCCTCTTTGATGTTATTATGCTATTTATTTTAAAGAATTTAGTTTTAATGTTTTGATTACTTCTGCAGATGTTGGTTTTTACTTCTGCAGGTCTGGATATGTTCTTTTATAATCGACTTCCTATCAATTTTGTAAGCAATTCAGCAGGCACAAGCCGGATAAGAGAGGAAAGAGAAAGTTCGACGGAGGTACGATAAGAAAATATGATCACTAAGAAGATCGAAGATTGGCATAACCGGATTAAGAAGGTGAAACATCTTCAAACAACTGATGTTGGGATAAAGAAAACTATACAGATAGAGAGGAAGACTTCTGACTTCTCTTTAGAGGAGGTTTCTAACAAGGAGATGGTAAAGATTTGTGAAAAAGGTAGCGGGGGTGGTAGATCCTGGCTATTTTTTTCTTCTACTACCATTCAATGGTTGAGTGGGATCCTGAGAGAGATAGCTCTTTCCAAATCGAGAAACAGGAGTTGGGACTTCGAAGATGGAGAAAACATTTTTTTGATTAAGCGACAAGAGAATTATCAAGGTTCTTATATTAGGGTTTCTAGATCAAGGAAGGGAGAAGAAAAGTCATATTGTCTTTGTTTCCCAAGTGGTAATCGTGGAGGTTGTTGGTCAATTTTTGTAGAAACTCTAAATCTTTTCTTAGAAAGAAATAAGATCAAACAAGATTTACCCCAACAAATTCCTACTGTTTCTAACTTTCCAAAGAGTCAAGTAGGAGTGAAATGTAGATTGTTGAGGCTCAGGTTGGTATAAGTTTTGAAAAAAAAGCTAATTAAAATCATGCAGCTGTCCTGGTGAAAAACATATTAGGAGTGAAAATATATATGAAAATTGACTATCTGCACCTTTGAAAGCTTTGGTCCATTTGAGGAGGAAGAATGGAAAAAGATCTTGAGGCCTTTGAAATGGAATAATGATAACTTATCGATTAGAATATCTATGTAGTCTAGGGATTTTTTGGAGCAATGTGCAAAGGAGAGAAATAAGGAACCGATGAAGGCGAATGTAAAAGATAAGAAGCAATATGATAACTTATCTATTGTTGATTCTGTGATTCCCATTGATTTTTTTTTCAAGCTTCTCATTGGATTAAGATTCGTGGATTACCAATTGAGTTACGGAGTGTGGACTCCTTAGCTAAAATTGGTAATGAATTATCCTTAGGTGAATTCTCATCCATTTTAGTGGAAACTTTACGATAAAAAAAGTTCCATTTTGCAAGCATTGAAGTTACGGATAGTCTGAACCAAATTCATGATATGCTAGTGTCGGAGATTGAAGGAAGGAAGGTGGTGATGACGGTGGAATGTGATCCACACTATACACCGAGTATTGTGTTGTTTGAACAAGATTACAACTGTGAGATAACTCTTTTAAAGGAAATGATTCAAAATTTGAAATTTCAAAAGAATTTAAATTTTGTTACTTTAGAGGGAGATTTAAATAGGGGGACAGCTGGAGCAGATGACCAAGCAGATGAGTTGGAAAAAAGTGATGAGGTGGTGCGTTTATCAGCTGATGACGAGGAAGGAGGGAAATGGATTTTTATACCCGATGCAATTCCTAAGAGGCCAAATCATTCACAAACATCCCTTTCAAGGAGTAACATTATTTTTTATAATTCAAATTCTTACCGTTAGACACTAACAATTCTTCTTCAGAGAATTTTGTTACGGGAGAAGAAGATGAAGTTTCAAAAACAAGAGAAAATGTTTTTTTTCTTGCTTATTCTGAAAGGGAGTTGGTTTCGGAAATCAATTTCTTATGTGATATTGAAAATCAAATAGTGCTGAAACTAGGGGATATACAAAATTCTCAATTGGATAGTATGGACCTGATTGGGGAAACTGTTGAGTTAATTCTGAATCATTGTAGAAATTATGGAGGTGATTTAGATGGATATGAAGAAAAGATGAGGGTTGTTGTGCTTAAGCAGGTTTTAAAGTACAAAAATAGATTTAGGAAGGCCAAAGTTAATCCAAATGAAGAAGAACAAGTGGGTATTTCTGAATCTGTGGTATGAGACAACTTGGGAAATAAAAGATCTGGTGATGATGAAGGTCAAGGTTCTGGAAATTTGGAGAAGGAGGGTGAGAATTTAAATATTTTGAATGGATTTTAAAATGATGAACTGGAATATTAGAGGACTAAACTCTTATGACAAGTTGGTGCATTTACAAAATTTGGTGCTTGCTTAAAAATTTGTTGTCCGTATGATGCAGGAGACAAAGATGATGAAGATTACTACTTATTTTGTTAGTCATATTTGGTATGACAATGATTTTGATCGGATTTATATTCCTTCAATTGGTAGCAGTGAGAGAATTTTAGCAATATGGGATAGTAATAAGTTTATCAAAGAAGAAGAAATGATTGGTTTTAATAATATTACGGTGGTTTTGGTTAATAAATCTAATGGTTTTAAGTGGGTTGTGGTGAATGTGTATTCACCTTGTGATTATAATGACATAGCCCTATTCTGGAGAGATTTGGATGAAATTAGGCATTGGTGGGGTGGGGGCCTATTTGTTTTGTTGGTGATATGAATGCAGTGAGATCTGATATAGAGAGGAATATAGGGGATGAAGATAGTAGAAACAATTCTTTTATGAATGATTTCATCTATAATCAACAATTAGTTGATTTGTCATTGGTAGGAGGAGCTTTTACTTGGCCGGATATGCAGAATGACCCTCTCTTGTGCAGGTTAGACAGATTTCTGTTTAGTATTGATTTGGATGATATTATTCCTAATGATGTACAAATTTCTCTTACTAGAACTACTTCTGATTATAAACCTTTAATGATAGTCACCAATCCGAATTTTAAGTGCAAGCCTTATTTTAAGTTTGAGAACAGTTGGATTTTCCATAAAGATTTTGTGAAGAATGTGGAGTTGTGGTGGAGAAATATGATTTTTCATGGGGGTCCTAGTTATGTTTTCTTTACAAAATTACTGAATTTGAAATTTTTTCTCAAGATTTTGGTTTTTTGAAGAGGGAGAAAAATGAACTAAGCCCGAAAATTGATTCTTTGGATCAAATGGAGGAAACTGGTAGGTTGTCAAATGAGAAGTTGGAAGAAAGACTTGAAAGTGTTGTAAAACTTAATTCAATCTCTGTTATGGAAGCTAGAAAGTGGCACTCTAGAGCAAAGCAAAGTGACTTTAAATGGGGTGATTCAAACACTTCTTACTTTCATAGAATTGCAAGTTCTAGAAGGAGAAGAAATACAATAGCCAAGTTGGAGTTTGGCGGGGTGGATTGTGTTGATCAAGGGGTGATTAAAGAAGAAATGAGGAATTATTATGCTTCTCTTTTTATTGAACATGATGATGCTTCTTTTTCTATGAATAATTTGAATTTTCCAGTGATTGAAGAAAATCTTTAAATTTTAATGGAAAGGGATTTCAGTGAAGAGGAGGTATTTGAGGTGATTAAGCATTTTGGAGTAAACAAATCTCCAGGCCCAGATGGGTTCTCTATGGAGTTTTATAAGAAATGTTGGCATATTTTTAAGGATGATTTCATGAAGATGATGGTGGAAGTTCATATGTTTGAGTCTTGGGATTGGAGGATGAAGTGTTCTTTTATTTCTTTGGTTCCTAAAAAAGAAGATACTTGTTCACTAAGAGATTTCAGACGTTTGATTTTTTTGGGAAGTGCTTACAAGGTTCTTTCAAAAGTGTTGGCAAATAGACTTAAGATTGTAATGCCACTCTTCATATCTGATTTTCCGGGTGCATTTACAAATGAGAAACAAATTTTGGATGGTGTTTTAGTAGCAGGGGAATGCATTGATAGCAGATTCAAGTCTAAAATTCCTGGGGTGTTGTGTAACATATCTATGGAGAAAGCTTTTGACAATGTCAAATGGAAGACACTCATTTGTATCCTGAAGAAGCATGGGTTTGGTGACAAATGGATTTCTTGGTTGCAGTGGTGCATCACTTCTTCAAATATCTCTGTTTTAGTGGATGTGAGCTCAACTGAAAAGATTAAACCTACTAAAGGTTTGAGACAAGGTGATCCCTTGTCTTTTTTTATTTTTCTTTTAGTTGTGGAGGTGTTGTCTAAATTACTAGAAGGTGCAGTTCAAAGAGGGCAAATTCATGGTTTTAAGGTAGCTGAAAATGGAATTGAGGTTTCTCATTCTGCAATTTGCAGATGATACCTTGATTTTTTTGAATAATGATCATATTGAGATAAGAAGATTGTTGTTAATTCTTTTAACTTTGAGAAGTTGACTGGTATGAAACTGAACTTGAATAAAAGTTCAATGATAAATGTTGGGGTTGATGGCATTATCAAGAAACTGCTTATGGAGCTTGGTTATAAGGTGGAGGTGATGCTAATGAAGTATTTGGGGCTACCTTTGGGTAGAAGTATTTCTATTTGGGATGGTGTTATTCAGAGGATGGAGAATAAGTTGGTTACCTGGAAAAGAAATTTTTTGAATAAGGATGGCAGATTGTCTCTTATAAAAAGTTGTTTGTCTAGTATACATTTGTATTACTTGTCTTTGATCCATCTTCCTGTAGATGTGGAGCTGAGATTGACTAGGATTATGAGAAATTTTCTCTGGGATTCTGCTGAAGATAGAAGGAGAATGTGCTGGGTATCTTGGAGAAAAATTTGTATGCCTATGGAAAATGGTGGATTGGAGGTGAAGAATCTGAAGCTCACTAATTTGGCTTTACTTGCTAAGTGGATATGGAGATACACTAGAGAGAAAGAGGCTTTATGGAGGAGAATTATGCAGGAAAAGTTTAAAGGAAATAAAGATGTTTAATTTCCTGTGGATGATGCTCTACTTCAAGGAATGGGTTACTGGAATAACATTCTGAAGACAATCTCTTTGCTTCAGAATAATTGTGAGTTTAAGGTCAATAATAGGAAGGCTGTGAGGTTTTGGCTAGATAATTGGTGTACAAATGGTCTTTTAAAATATAGATTTCCTGCAGTGTTTAAAGCCTGTAAAGAAAAAAATGCTTCTATAGATGAGATGATAAGTAATGGTAGGCTACAACGTAATACGAGGAGGAATATTACTAGTTCTGAAACAGTTTGAGCGGAATCTATTGTGTAATGAACTTGGACTTGTACCTGATTTTGAAGATGGTGAGGATGTGTTAACGTACAATAGTGATTTCAGCGTGAAGAAATGCTTTGAGATGCAGCTAGAGGAGAGGGATACTTGCAGTTTTCATAATTTCTCATGGAAGAAGCAGATTTCTCATAAGGTTAGCTTTTTGCTGTTGACTTACTTTCACAATTCAGTTCTTACTCTTTCTACGCCTAAGGGATAAACATTGCTTCTGAATTATGTCACTTATGTTAGCAAGAGATTGAAAAAACATACTATTTGTTTGTGAACTGCTCATACTCTTATGAGATCTGGATTCATTTCATTAAGGCATTTAAACTAGATTGGGTTATGCCTGCAACACTGTCGGGACTATTTTAAGTTCGTCTCAGGTTAGATTGAAAGGAAGATGTAAGGATGTTTGGGAGAAGATGTATTATGCAGTGGTCTGGCACTTATAGAATGAAAGAAATGGAAGAGCTTTTGGTGCTAGGAATAAATCAGTGTCTGAAGTAGTTTTGCTCATTCAGTAGACCTTAGTTATGTGGTTGCATGACAAAGATACTTTTAAAAACATTAATGCAAATGCTATTTTGTTTAATTGGGAGACTGTTCTACACTTGTAATGTAAGTATTTGAACCCTTACGGGATGTACTTTGTTTTCTTTCAATTTAACCTTTCTATTTCGGAAAAAAAAAAATGAATACTTGCGTACATTTTTGTACACGTTATCATTATAACTTTTTGCCAATACTTGTGCACAACTATGTACACCTTCATCTTTTATCCCCTGTCAGTACATGTGTATATTTATGTACTCCTGGAAAAAAATGAACATAATATGGTTCATTTATTCAAGGGTTAACGGTTTATGGTAACTATGAACCCTGAACCCTGTTCACGGGTTAACAATATAAGTATGTACTGCCTAGTAGTATCAATATGAAGCAAAATATATTCAAAAAAATGAACATAATATGGTTCATTTTTTCAGGGGTTAAGGATTTCAGGTTTCAGAGTTAAGGGTTTAAGATTTCAAGGTTTCAGAGTTAAGGGTTTACTTGTCAATACTTGATAACCTGTTCATACATGTGTATATTTTTGTACACCTTAGAGATTTTTAACCTGTTGTCAGTAGTTGTGCACAACTATGTACACATTCCCTGTTAGTGTGTGTGTACATTTTGGTACACCTGCAAATAAAAACGTAATATGGTTTATTTTTCAATATACCCTGCAAGTCTAACACCAGTCTACATACAAACCATCCACATTCTAACACTCACAGATATACATTGACATTTTAAGAACAAAAGTAATACTCCCTCCATCTTAAATTATTAGTCCGTTTGAAAAAGTTAAGATTTTAAGAAGACGGTCAGCTCAGTGGTCAAATTTACCTTTTTCTGTCTTAAATTGAGAAGAGGAATAAAGTTTCCAAGATCCCCATTTCTGCAAAGGAGATTTTGTCATTTTTTGACCTGAGGAAGAACCCAGTTAGAAATCCCCCTTCCAAGTCGGAATTTACAAAACTACCCATATTAAGTACTAAGTTATTACTATAATTAAAGTTAAAAAGGGAATGAAGATAAACAGAAAAGATAATAAATAGATTTGTTTTATTATTTAATTTTTAGATTTGTTTATATATTATATTTTTATAATTATAAAAAAATTAAGAGTATATTTGATAGTTAATGAAAAATGTGACTATAAATAGAAGCTGACAATTATTTTAAGACAAACGGAAATCGAATATGGGACTAATAAAAATAGACGGAGGGAGTAACAATTAATATTAATTCAAGGTTTTAGTAACAAAAGTATCAAGTATAAAATAAAAATAAAAATAGAGTTGTCAAAAATGGAAGCAAGTTACAAACAAATTTTCCCAGAAGTTTAAGCAAGTCTGAAATAACTTCTTTCTCTTGTTTCTTAGTATATTTTTAGTCTCACGCCAATCTTGATATCTTTCTCATCTGCGATATCCAACAAATTGGCAGTGATGATGGGTGTCAGCATTTCGGCTTCCATTTTGTATTTCACATGCTGACATATTTCTCTTGCCTCATCATCTCTATCATTTTTTTTTGTTTTTATTGATATATTTGTTTATGAAGTAACATGTGTAAATGAGGTAGTATGGGTTTGTACCTTGTTTTGGGAAATCCATGATGTTCAACTCAAATTCAGGTATTGGGTCTTCCCAAATTCAACTCTCTTCTTATCAATTTGACTTTGCACTGTTGTTGTCATGTTCTTTGCATCTGCAAGTTATGTGTCATTTTCATCCAACAAAGATGCTGAATCAAAATGCAAGGAGTTGTACTATTTCCATTCAAGTGCTCCAAAATCAAAAGTAACAACGACTAGCGCTTTCCCATCTGAGCTTCGTTTCCAATTGCAGAGCGGTTCATTTGGTACTACAAGAAAATCCAAATTCATTGGCATGTCTTCTACGAAATCATCCACAAGTTATTTTATCTTCTTATCCGTTTATTTCGCACATATTACTGCAACCAAAATTGTATTCATATTTTATATATTTACCTATTGAATTAGATTGAGACATACTAAATTAGATTAAATTTGCATTAAGTATTTTTAGATACTTACCCATGTTGATGGACTCACGAATTCATAGTTCAAGTTCTTCCGAGCATCTGGTGCATGCATAGAATCTCCGACAATTGCACGTCTTCATCGGTACATGTAGAACTGCAATACCTCTTGGTCTAGTGCTTTATTGAACATCAGGTCATTTATAACATCTACAATAATAAGAACTTCTTCCTTTGCCTCAGGATCTGCTTCTTTTGATACTTCTCAAGCTACAAATCTGCGTAATCATAAGAAAATATTACATGTTGCTGCACCAGAATGTACATAGTTTTGCTAATACCAGATTCTGCACAAATTTCTCACATGTGTACAAGATTGTACACAACCTTTATAAGTGGTATACTAGTTTGTACCCTGACTTTCTTAGTTGGAAGTTAAGACAAAAATGATGATGTGTAGAGTTCCATGAACTTACAATTTCTTTCCATACTCAAAGAATTTTTGGATTCTTTTTTTGTCTGCTCCTGCTGGTATCAACTTGTAGATTCCAGATCCACGAATATTATCCAATAAATCATTACGACAGTAAGTACTTGCTTTTCTCTTTTTTCTTGCTACAAACAACCCCTTATCTTCTAACTTTTCTTCTTTAATGTTACCTTTGGTAAAGTCATCAGCGAAATTTGGTTTTGCAACTCTAGCTTTAGGTTTACCAGTAGTAAAGTTGGGATCCAACTTACGTTTTATGACTCTCCTGCCAATTAGTGTTCTAGACAATTTGCCAGCTGCTTTCGTCTTCAACATTTCTCTTTCATTCATTTTTTTTTTATTTCTTCGGAGATACAACTTCCTGGCTACTGAAAAATGCACTATGATTATGTTGGATGAACTGCAATAGTTCTTCAATTATCTTAAACTGAACATATTTTGTCAAATGTCTAGCATGCTGGTGTATAAATGTCTACGCAAGTACTAAAATCACAATCCTAACATCTACACCACAAAACAAATCTACTTTTAATCATGCATATAACTTATGCATCACTACGTACACATCAAGCAACATACTAATTGAAGCAAAACTTAAGAAGTAATAGTTTAGATCTTATCTTTCTTTACTAGATTAGCTGTTGAATCTTCTATTTCTGGTTGTGTTGATTTTTTTAGAGATCGTCCTTTTTTTGAAATTGTTTTTTTTTTTTTGGTTTGTGAACTGATTTAGATGATGTTGTTTGATTTTCCACTTGTCGCTTCTTCTTCGCCATTTTTATTTCACTGCTTTTGTTAATTTCATCAAATTTCCTTCGATTTTCTTCTTTGTTCGAAGAAGATTGTTGTAGATTTCTTATAAAAAAAATTTGTTGTTGATTTCAATTACAATCCACAAAAAAATCTAGTTAGAATTTGATAAAAAAATTTCTTCTTCTCTACTGGTTTTCTTTTCTTTTTCAAGAAGGTTAAATTTGTTTTTGATAGATATAGAAATCTAGAGTTTTCTATCTGTTAACAATGATTTCCTCTTTCAGTTTTTTTCAGGTGAAATACGTGGTGGTCTCTCATTGATTATGTCAGTTACAGGCGGTTCCCATTATTGCTCACACGTGTGCATTATGAAAACCGTGAATAAGATATTAACGTCTGTATACCTTTTCAAATAATCAAAGGACTGATTCGTTAGTCCCTGAATCGGTCAAAACTAAACTGTCTATTTATGGACGTATTTGGACTAAACCGTTTTTCTTCGTAACTAAATATTTTAACAGCCATAACACAGCCGAGCGGCTAGATGTTATCTCAATAATCAAACCTGGCATCAGTTTTGATTATTTGATTATTTCCCCATATAGCGGGTGATTATTTGGTTGTCCCAGTGGATTCACTCACCCTAGCAATATTAACAAGGTGTTATGGCTTAAAAGAGTATTGAGGAACAAAAAGACCCTCATTCACATGGAATCAATCCAAAAAATAGAAAAACTAGTTGGTACCGATGAATAACAGAACCACCAACACAAAAAAATATTAGAAAGTATAGAACACAAAGTTGGGTAATATGGTTTGTGAGCGACTTGTTTTTTACACTAACTGTATGTACACTACATTTGAAAACCATAAGGGGTTTAACCAAAACTAAATTATAACAAAAAAAACAACAACTAAACAAACGAATTGTGTAATTTTTTTTAACCGGATTTGAGTATGACAGTGATTATGTGTGTCGATTTTGAATCAATGGAATCCCCTTGACCCTCTAGATTGATAGAGTTCTAACCTACCTTTGACCTCGGGCAATAGAGTTTCTACATTAGCATCTTGCATCATATACCCTTGTTTTGATGACCATTCAAGAACTGTTAGTACTTCTGCTTGTGCGAGCGCCTCATTGTCCGGAACAGATAGAGCTATGTAACATAGTAGAATCAATGAGGGTACTTGAACCATTTGTTCCCCAAAATATACTAGCTGTATCAAGTGCTTAGCTCCTCCTTCATTTATAATGGCCTTTGAATGATCCATGCGTAGGTAGTTCTCCGAGCAAGCGAACTTTGACAACGCAATTGCAGCTTCCCGAGAAACATCTGCTTCTCTCTCATCAAGTAACTTTACCAATGGCCCAATGATCCTTGTCTCTGTTGCTCTAAATGTTCTCGCCAAATTCCCCATTGCTCTCATACAAGGGATTAGAAGATCCGAATCAGCCTCTTGGATAATTCTCAGTAGTTGATCAAATACAGCCTTTGCAGCTGGCGAATTGGGTTTAAATGCAGACCGTCGAAGATCAGTATCATATTCAGCTGTGCCAGCAATTTCCATTAATGCCATTGCAGAATTGTATTGGACATCATCCACTCCCTTCTCAAGAAGAACAGCAAAGCATAGAAGTGCTCTTGATTCACAAATACTTTTGCATATAGCCGAATTACCTTTAGCAAGATGCCAAAGGGCTTTCGCGGCCGTTGCCTTCATGGTGGCTTTTGTAACAGGGTCTTCAAATTCCCTCCCTTTAATGCTAGTTCCAGCTAAATTAATGAGATTGGGATTGGGTTGCTCTTGGTGTGGTGGTGAGGATTCGGTGGCTTGCTTTGCGGACCTTGAGCTGATGGTTTGCTATTAGATTTAGTAATTATGTTGTTAGCCATGGTATTAGCAACCACATTCTGCATTTGGTTAGGATTTTGATTCCCCATCGAATGTGCAATCATCTTTTCTTCGTCTTCATTTCCCTTGTTGTTGTTATTACTGACGTTATTCTTGTTCCCAGCGGTGTCATTATTTGCCATTACAAGTGAATGAATCGATTTATGATTACTAGTAACAGCATACTTACTATGTTCTTGAACGGTCTCGAACGCAAGATGACTCACGAGTAAACGAATGATATTGTTCTGCGCAAAATGATCTTGACATTTAGGATGATTAGCTGCAAGCTCAGAAACAGCCCAAGCCACCATTGATTGAACTTTCATAGGCTCTTCTTTGAGAATCTTAGCAAATACAGAACAAACACCTGCATGAATCATATGTTCGACGCTTTCAGGGTCACGACCAAGTAATCCAATTGCCCTGGCAGCATTTTCCTGACCTTCCAGACGACCTTCTTTAACCAATTTCAATAACGGACCAACACCACCTTCTTCAATAATCAATTTCCCGTACCTATCGTTATCACGAGCAAGAGAAACAAGAGAAGCAGCAGCATCAGATCGATCATCAAGAGATCCTTTATAGAGGGTTGCAATTTGCTCCCAGATTAAACAGAGTCTGGGTTCATTTGCAGCAATAGGAGGAAGACCAAGGTGTTCATCATCTCGATCATCGCCTGAAGCAGAGACACGGAGAAGCCAAGAAACATCTCCAATTGAATTCTCCAAGTTAGCTGACATCTTCTTGAATGAATTTGCAGGGATGATCGTAAAGAGACGTTTCATCCCATTTGCTCTGCATTTTTCAACAAGGAGATATGCTTTGTCGAGGACTTGTTCGGTGTCGTCGATGATACGTCGTGTTGGACGTTCGTACAAGTCGGAGCTGGCTCGAGCTGCTTGTCTTAGAAGTCCGACTAATTTTTCAGTTTTCGATTTTAATTCTGCACATTCCTGTTTGAATGATTGAACATCATCTGCCCATTTGATGACTTGATCAGCCACTTGAATTGGTCTGGCTAAGATCTGCTTCACGATGTCTCCCATGGCTGCCCACAGCCAATTGAGAAACAACGGGAAACAGATTAACACCAAGAGAGAATGTGAAAACAGAGAATAATAAGAAAGAATGGGAAGAGGAGAAGGAGAACGTACGTACGTATGACCTTCCTATTACTTTGTTTATTTTCTTCCGTTTATTTTTTTGATAGTTTTCGAAAGGGTCCTTGAAATACGGGAGAATTAAAGCGGTTAAACGTATTAAACGGAAATACATTTTTATATAATAAATAAATGAAGAATTTCGAAGAGAGAAATAAAGAATAGATTGGTAGAGAGAATGTGGTGGGTTTGTCTTAGTTTGTTGTACTACAAAAATTTAGGGCATTGATTTCTTTCTTTCTTTATTTTTGGGGGAGAGAAGAAGAAGAAGAGAAAGACAGAAGGTAATATGGAAGCAAAAATAGGAAATGAAATAGCTGTCTTTCTTCTCTCCTTTGGTTGTTTTGGTTTTAGGAAGAGAGTGGTCAGGTCAGCGAACGCTTCATCCGCATTTATTCACGCCCTTTTAAACTGTCTTTCATTCTCTCTCTTAGACCTCTCTCATTTTGGTATCTCTCTCTTCTCTTATCACCCACATTTCTCATTTTTCTTTTCTCTTTCTAGTGTTAGGGTTTCTGCTGATGAAATTTTCATTTCTCTTCCAAATCTAGAAATTCTTTTGTTTTTTATTATTATGGTATTCTCTTCTTCTTAGATTTGTAATTTGTAATTGAAAAATAAAGAAACAGTAAAAAAGGGGCCAAAAACAGAAACCAAAGGAAGACGACGAAGAAGAAGGATATAGAAAGAGGGCAATCAGGTCCTCTTAGCAAGGAGGAGAAATGAGTGCTTCTAGGTTTATAAAGTGTGTCACTGTAGGAGATGGTGCTGTCGGTAAAACTTGCATGTTGATTTCCTACACCAGCAACACATTTCCCACGGTTTGTTTTCATTTCTCTTTTTATTTCAGGATCATTCATTTTTTTAGGGTGTTCATGAATGTCTGTGTATTAGCAGCTTATTTTACCCCTTTATCATGTGATACCGATGGATTAATATGTTTCTCCTGGTGACAGGATTATGTGCCGACTGTTTTTGACAATTTCAGTGCAAATGTGGTCGTGGATGGAAATACAGTCAACCTCGGATTATGGGATACTGCTGGTAATTAAATGACACAAATTTTGTTTTTAATTTCCGATTTATATAGCATATGTCTTAGGATCAAATGATGAATACAATTCGGTTCGATAATTTATTCGGCAGGTCAGGAGGATTACAATAGATTAAGACCTCTGAGTTATCGAGGTGCAGATGTTTTCCTGTTGGCATTCTCTCTCATTAGCAAGGCTAGCTATGAAAATGTTGCCAAGAAGGTGTGAAAATTGTTCGTTCAAATAAATTCACATTTCATAGGTTTTTGGAATTTTGCTAATCTGTTCTTCGTCGTCTGGGTTCTATTTCTCAGTGGATTCCTGAACTGAGGCATTATGCACCTGGTGTTCCAATTATTCTCGTGGGAACAAAGCTTGGTAAGTCCATTGTTTTCCCCTCCTCTTTTCCATCTCATATCCTTGATTGCCCCACTTATCCATCAACTATTTGACACTATTTATTAGTTGGGTTTTTTTGTTTTTGTTATTTTGTTGAGATTTTAGTCTTTCAGTTTTCAAACTTATCCACCACACTGATATCTCATAATGTTGAATGTATCCACATGGAGCATGGTGTTTCTGATTTCACTAATGCAGCTCTTGCCACAGTTGGCATAGCGATCTTATCATTTTCAGCATTTTATTAATTACATGCTAAAGAACACCTTATAAATGTTGGATCAATATATATATATACACAGAAATTGTGTCAACTGGGGCCAAACCTTCTTTGTATAAATATATATGTTACTAATTACATGCCTTTGCAACCCAGTGAAGAGAAGTTTCGATAGGCCAATATAAGTTAAGGCGTAAAAGATTGAATGGTATGGCTATGTTCTCACTTCTTTAGGAGAGTGCTATTATTGTTGTTGCTGTTAGTGTTAGTGTTCTTATTCGGGCAGGTTCGGATACCCCATTTTCTCAAATTCATGAAATTCCTTTTGTTATGTTGATCATCGATACTATATATCATCCTTTCTTTTGCCATCATCATTTTCTCACGTATCTAGGTAAGCAAGAGCAATCTGCATTCAGCCTAGTGGCAAAGCCGGAAAGTAGCAGTGGCACACTTTTGAGCTTTGTCACTGAACCTTAAGACTCCAGCCATAGTATTAAAATAGAAATGAATTGTGCCCATGCATATTTTGTTTGAAGCTCCGCTAGTATTTTTATTTTTGGCGCCATGCCCTAGGAAAAGACTACCACTTAAAAAATGGAGTCCCACGACGGCTTCTCAGATAGGCGACAATCAAAAGCATGAGTTGGTGTTGCTTTTAACCTGGACGTTGTTTGTCTGTCCTAGGATTCACAATCCATATTTCTAACTGTTGGGCCTTATATTTTATACCCCAAGCAGTGCCTTACGCCTTTCCCCAAACAACATAGTCCGATATAGCCTAAGCATTCAACTGGAAAAATCAAGTGACTAAAATGCTTTGGGAAACGAAGTTGCCAGGGATCTCAATATTGATAATATGTATATATGAGCATCATGTCAGGCTTCTTGGGAAGTGCATAAGGTTGAATATATGAAAGATCTCTGTACCCCTGGGCCCAGAGAGGATGCTTTGAACTAAATGTCAATACCATTTTGATATGGGTGTTAAAATTCTGTTAGATGATATATAATTTCACTGTGATCCCTTTAATATTTGCTGCCCATGTAACTCAGTTGGATTTGTGAAAACCTTGATGCTCTTATGGCGACTGATGAGACTAGGTGGATAAGTGATACGTCTATATAATACTTCTTTTGGTATTGACATATTTTGTTCATTAGTTTGGTTGAATTTAAGGATTTATTCATGGTTTGGATGGACAGCCCTGTCTTAGAACTGAGGTGTATCCTGGTCCCATACTAGTTACTAGCAGATGTCTCTCTCTTATATCAATCAGTTGCTACTGGACATGTTAATAACTAACCTTTGTGGGTGTTCTCACTGTCCACCTTTTGGATTGTTAGATCTTCTGGTTATGCTGTTTCATTCTGTGGTTTCTTTTGCTTGTGTAAGCTGTTTCTGCCAGATTATTCCTCTTAATGTTCTTGATGTGTTTCCCCTGGTTTATTTGCTTGTTAATCTTCTCGTTAAAAGTCATGATTTCAATTTTTTCTCCCTAGTTGGTCAATTACATTTGGGATGTTTGAACAGAAATGAGTGTTGTCAGATTCAGATGCATTTGAGAAAGATACGTTAATGTGTTTTTAATTGTTGTATTTGTGGCATGCAGATCTCCGGGATGATAAACAATTCTTTGTTGACCACCCTGGGGCCGTCCCTATTACTACAGCTCAGGTAAACCTTTTTCTGTTTTGATGTGTGGTTCATATCAGAAGAGCCTTACAGGAAGGCCTTATTTCTCAGCTGTTTTTCTCATTATTTGGTGAAGGGAGAGGAGTTAAAGAAGGTGATTGGAGCTCCTTACTATATTGAGTGTAGTTCTAAGACCCAACAGGTAAAATCTTTTCTTTATTAATCCTACCTGGGATTTTGGTTAGGACAGGGGTGAATGTGTAATGCAGACTCTTATACTTTTACGGGTATTTTGTTTTTTGCAGAATGTCAAGGCAGTTTTCGATGCCGCAATTAAGGTGGTGCTTCAGCCACCGAAGCAAAAGAAGAAGAAGAAAGCGCAAAAGGGAGGCTGCTCCATTTTGTGATTGAAAGGAAAAAAAAACCTTGGAAGGAAAAATTGAAGGAAAAAATAACCCAACTAATAGCCCGTCTGGTCTTTCACTCTGTCATTGTCATTTTATTTTCCCCTCCTTGAGGAAACAACAGCAGGCTGGCGTTGTTAGTGTGCAGTCTCTGTCAACTAAGATGGGTACTTAAAAGAAGAGGAAGTACTTACCGTGGAAAATGCAGGCATCAAATCAGGTGGTTGTGGCATTATTTTCTTGCTTTTCCGTCATTGCTGGTGACCTGTAATTGATGACGCATTACATTACGTAGTAAAATGGAACACATTTCGTTCTTTACTTTTTATGTTAGATTTGTGTTCGTATGTAGGACAGCAGCTTACTAAAATACTACATGTGGTTGTGTTAAATTCGACATATCTTGTATACATTGTTGTTTAAAATTTGTTGGCAAGAAGACTGTTTGGTTTTTGGTTTGGCTCCTTCGTCTTTATGATACTCTTCTGTATATGTTTTTTTTTAAAGTCAGTCCGTGTGTCCACAAATCAGAATCATGGCTATGGTCTGTACTGTTGAACGTGGTTTAGTTTTCAGCTACTTGTGTTTTCTAAATTTGAGATTCTCTGTTTTTACTTCTCAAACTGATGGACCTGACTCCCGGATTCTCAAAATGGAATAATAGCGTTTTCCTTGTCTTTTTCTCCAGGATAAGATATCTTTCATTTTAGAATTTTGAACAGACTCCGAACAGATGTGTGTTGTTTGTATGGATTCCTTGGCTCCTCTTTCGGTTTCTCTTGCCCGTAGTGCTAAGAATAACAAATAAAGGACGGCTGGAAAGAACGGTGTCCACTTGCGAATGGATGTAAAGATTGTTATTCTTGTCCTAACATCAACTAGTACTAGAATTTCGACCATTAGGAAGTTAGGAACCATCCCACAGAGACACCATTAGTCCCTTTCTCAAGTTCTTTATTGGAAGAGAAAGAGAATCCATCGTGTGGACCTTAACTTTCCCATTTCATTCGATACTATGGTCTTCAGTTTACACCACCACCGCCACCAGCTCAAGCATCTTCGACGATATTTTTGAGCATTTTATTGGTTTTATAAATACATTCTTATAATCTTCCTCTTCTTGTTGGAGTTTAAAACGGTGATATCTCAGATTTGTTATTTGTGATTGTCTTTATTCTATCCTACATACATACGGCGTTTTCCCTTCGTAGTTACCTAATTATTTAGAGAACCCAAGCTAGCAATTAGAATAATAATATCAGCATCTCTATTAATGGCTTCGAAGAGAATAATCAAGGAGCTCAAAGATTTGCAGAGAGATCCACCTACTTCATGCAGTGCTGGTCCAGTTGCCGACGACATGTTTCATTGGCAAGCAACCATCATCGGCCCTAATGACAGCCCTTACTCCGGTGGCGTTTTCCTTGTAACCATCTACTTCCCATCCGATTACCCCTTCAAGCCTCCTAAGGTACTCTCCTCTGTCCTTATCTGTATAGAGACGCTTAGTAACAGCTACTACTTGCCTTTTACAAAATCTCTCTGCATATTGATTGATCTATATATATATATATTAATGGGATACTTCACGAACATATATACTGCAGGTTGCCTTCAGGACAAAGGTGTTTCATCCCAACATCAACAGCAACGGAAACATATGCTTGGACATACTAAAGGAGCAGTGGAGTCCGGCTCTCACTATTTCGAAGGTTCTTCTCTCCATATGCTCACTTTTGACGGATCCGAACCCAGATGACCCGCTTGTTCCTGAGATTGCACACATGTGCAAGACCGACAAACTGCGGTACGATTCCACTGCAAGAAACTGGACTCAAAAATATGCGATGATGGGTTGAAAGTCGAGAGAGAAGCATGTCACATTAATTAAACTCCCTTTCAGCAGCAGCAGCCAACAAAGAAATAATGACTTTTTCTAGTCGAGCTATAAAGCTTTTTAACTTCAATTTTATTTACCTAATTGAAAGCATCCTTCTAAATCAATATATCTATCTTCTAATGAGATAGTTTTCACTGGGAAATGACTCGGCTTTGATTTTTTTTCCGTTGTTCAAATATATTGTATATGTTTAATTAAGGTGCCATTCTTATCATGTAAACTTGGTCCTGCGAAGAAGCAAGCTAGAACTAGAACCATCCATTGATTGGTTTACACAACAACAAAGATTTGAACTCATCACTATTTCTTTCAATAAGTGGAAAACGACAAGGAATTGATTTCCTTTCTGTAAAACAAATACATGGAAACATCGTGAGCAAATATTCGGGATTGATCACCATTTTCTTTATAACCTGACTAACTTCTTGCCCACCCTATTAAGTTAATAAAAGAATCATTGTAAGTAAATGAGCGCTGAAAAGCAGCCAAAATTCTTGGCCACAGAATTGGGCAATACACGGCCGGGACATGAAAAATTAATTAGACACAATTAGTTATTATTCTATAACAACTTTTAGTATGGGATAGTATAAGGTAAAGCATATATATCAGCATCAGCCAAGTAACAGGCAGATGGCCACATCCCTGATGATACCATAGCCTTCTCCTCAACACTACGAGTAGCTTTAACTCTTTTTGATGAGGCTAGTTTGTGCCTGTCGTGTGCTATTTGTTTTGAACCAAACAGCCAATCTTGATCATCCAAGTCAGTGCAGCACACTGTAAGACACTGTGAAGGAGGAGTACAGTTCTCAATTAAATTTCTGTACTGTTTATCTTCCACTGTATCAAGAAAGCAACTCTCATCAAAGCAATTGGTTCCAGCCATAGGAGCTGTTTCAGTGCCTTTATATTGTGTAAGTAAAATCTCAGTTGTTACTGATGTTCCTGAGGTAGAACACAGCTGTGATGAGAGTGATCTACTGGGGTAGCCATCATCAATCTCAGTTTGCACAACTCTCTCAGGTCTTTCAGAAGTACAACAAGAAGACTTTTCAACCTTGCTGGATGGCGGTAGTACCACTACCTGGTCTTTGTTATCCTTGTTTTTCGACAGCGACAGGCGAAATCGAAGCACATACCCTTCATTAAATCAACAGATAGAGTTTTTGATAGAATGTCAGAGCACAAATAAGAAGTATAACAGGCTCGGGCAACAAGCAGTAGGAGAGCCCTCTACCAAAATACAAAAACGTACACACACTGACCATAGTTATGGCAGCCATTGGAGGAGGTGGGCATTGGTATATGCGTCCTTTTCCTTTTCCTGCTGTCCTGGGAGCTATCAGAAATGTTGCCGAGATTCTGAAGGCTGGTGGGTTGGTCATGCTCTTCAGTAAGGCCGCTATTCTCCACCTCCTCGTCTTCATCTTCTCTTATCTTTGGATGGTTGCCTCCATTTTGGTCTATCTTACTCCCTTCATCTTTATACCTCTCCTTTTGAGTGTATTCCTTATTCTCAAACTCACCATTTTCCCTGATGTTTTGCACTTTCTTCTTTTTCTCATTTTTTTCTTTCTTCTCCCTCTTCTTTTCTTTCTTCCTCTCTTTCTTAGTCTCCTCTCTCTGGAGCGTCAAGTCACCAGAGCAATCATCAATTTTCAAAGATGACAACTAAGGAAGATGAAAAGCAGAACCAAGAACCACCCACAAGGCAAAAATTGAACATGATATCTAATTAGCAAGCAACACAGTGTGATGTGCAACTCCATATCAATTTCAGTGGTTAAATGGTATGCTCAGATAATCAAAACATTTGTGTTAACAGAAATCAACATTCCGTTAAGTTCTGTTAAATGGAGTCAAATAATAGTAAGGAAATCCTAAACACCACAAAGAGGCCATAAGCAAACTCAAGTGTGCCTCCCAATCTAACCAATTGTTTCTCATGCCCTAAACAAATGACGGTAGCATCGAGTATTTCTAGGCATATTTATAACACCCAATGGCTGTAAATCATCCAAGAATTGTTTACACAAATAAGGATACTAATTCAGTTGGTCAAAAACCCTGAATCAAGCTAGCTAGATTGCTAGTAAATGGCATTCTGACACAAATAACAACTAATAAATAAACAAAGATTAATCACTATTAATTACAAGTTCCAATAAAACAATCAATATTTTTTTTATTTTTTTTGGAATTGATTTCTTTCTTTTTTTTTGCTTTGCTTTTTTGAGGGTTTGAACATTAACAGTTCAGATTAATACAAAAAGAAAAGAAGAAAAAACTCCTAACAAACCTTCTTAACGGATTCATCTTTCACTGTTAAGAAGAGTGATTTTTCATCATCCTTCTTCTTTCTTATTTCAGATTCTAGAAGAAAAGGCGGTGGGTATGGATAACATCTAGACATCTCTCAATCAAATCTCACACACTCTACAAGGTAGATCCAGACACAACACACCACTACCCCAAAGACCAAACTCCAAAACCAACAGACAGGGAAGAAGTAGAAGAACCCTTTCTCTATCTCTAGATCTCCTGTCTTCTCACTGTGGATGGATGGAGGCGGAAAGAGAGATACTAAGAAAAGTAAAGCAGTATTTATAGACAGATTTAGTGGAATAGCAATCACTAGAAATTCTTCTATGGGCACGGGACACCTAAAAAGAAGTTCAATAGTAGCCCTTATGGGACGCCGGCCTGATAAGAAGTACACAGGGATACAGCCCCAAGGGTCGCAATCGATGATGCATTTGGATGCGGATGGTTAGCCGGGGTCATTGCCAAATTCAATTAAATTTCAATTAGGAAAGTATTTCCAATTGTCCGTCTCAACCTTTGTTAATTGTTAGTTTAGGGTTATCTACAGTCGAGTAAGAGTGGGGTTAGCTGAGACTACGATTTCGGCGTTGTGTTGCTAAATTCAATCAAATTTCTATTAAAAAAGCATTTCTAATTACATTTTAATTAGGAGTCTATTTAAATTTAGAATTAGTAAGAAATAAGAATTAAGATTAGGGGATTAGTAGGGATTAGTTAAACAGAGCCAGGGGTGGTTGGTGGGATGCTGGATTATCTTAATCGTCCAACCTCGCGAGAATCTCAGCTGATATTCAATCTAAACATCCTTCTTCCTTAGGATATAAATAAGTATATAGTTCACAAAAAAAGAAGAAGAAAAAATCTGATTTTAAACTTGTCATTGTGATCTAAAATACACTCAATAACCCAAAATTTAATATTGAAATCTAAAATTTGTTACATGTTATTCTTTGAATCTTAATAATGATTCAAAACTACAACATTGCCTAATGATAAGTACGTAAGTGCTACTTTGTTCCAAAAGAAACTCTTGGCGTTATAGGAATTGAAACAGAAACGTTGCTTCGTTCCAATGGCACGAGGTAATTACAATGATCTTTGATAAATAAGAGGATAAGGTAAAGGTATTGGAACAAGGTCCATGGTTCATCGAAACCATTGTTGAGAGAAATAAGGTATATCACGATGTTCATATGCAGGATGGTTTGATAATTTCATTCTTTAAAAACAAAAGGTGTCTGCAACTATCGTTTTGGTTCAATTGAAAGGTCTGAATATAGAATATTGTACAAAAAATATCTTGTCATCTTTATGCAAGGTTTTGGGTAAGCATGTGAAGGTGGATGAAGTTACGATGAGAAAGGGATACGGGTATTTTGCTAGTGTGTTGGTCGAGGTTGATTTTTCCAAGCCAATTCCTGAAAATATATTGGTTAAGTCAAAGTGTAATCATGAAGGTTTTAAACAAGAAGTAGTCATATCTAATAAACCTACTTATTGTGATCATGTAAGATCTTAGGGCATGTTATAGAAGATTGCAGAGAAGGGACAAAGAACATAAGCGAAATTAAAACTGAAGCTAAGGATATTGGTAATCGCAACATTAGATAGAAAATAAGAATAAAAGAAAATATGAATAAGGAAATCCTAACTGCGAAAGAGGTCTAATGTCTTGAGATGGAAAGAAAGAGGGAAGAACAATTAAGGCATATTGCTTTAGTTGAGCAAGTGATATCTAATATAGCTAATAAATGTTATGAGAAAACTACAGAGGCGGCGGTTATGAATCACCTAGAAACTCAGGTAGGTTTGAATTATTAAAGGACAAGGGGACGTTGATGAAAAGGGTTTGGTAGAAAGTGATGTTGAAAGTGAGGCAAATGAGGAAGTGGAAGAGAAAGTTAATTCATGGGAGGTGGAGGTTGTAGCTACTGTTACAGCTAAGAAGGATGCAGTGAATGATAATGTTAACCATAAATAAGCTTTTAGAGATTATTGACCAATACATAACAGATGCTTCTGACGTGGATGTAATAAATGAGGAGTTAGCTTTTTCTGAATTTGAGAATGCTAAGAAACATGCAAGGGAATTGGCTGATGCAGGTGAGGTAGCTAAAGCCAAGCAATTTGTTGTTGCGGCTAGTTTGGAAAAAGCTAGGAAAGTGATTATGGAAAAGAAGAGAAAAGTCGAGGGAGATAAATTCGATAAATTCAACAACAATCTGATGCATACTTGGCTAAAAAAAAAACAGGAAGCGCTAGATAAAAATTTGGGTGTAATCCATCAAAAAGCAGTAAGACGAGCAATTTCGCAAGGTCCATATGGCTTGGAAATTAAAAATAAATTTCATCGTGGGGGTGAGGATAGTGATACATAAGATGTGTGGTATTGATGGTGAATGGGGAGAGGCTCATGATGCAGTGGTTCCACCTATAGTGCATCAAGCTCAATCTAAAACTGGTAATAATGATAAAATGCGCATGAGAAAGCAAGCTGAAAAGGAAGCTGAGACGATTCTAAACTGGTACAATAGTAGCTATAAATTAGAAGTTGAGAAGAATGGAGCCAAAAACTGTAGTAAATGCTAAAAAAAAAGTAGCAATAAGTCTAGGGGAGAGTTGGGGGAGTCTGGCTCCCCGCCTCTTATTTCCTAATACTAATATGGAGGATAATATTGGTGAAGATGTCAAAGGAAATGGGGAAAGATGTCATCTTTCAATTTGGAACTTTAATATAATTGGTTTTTGTCGTACAAGTTGCAACTTGAAGTTTTTTAAAGTTTTAATTTATTATTTTCTAGCCTTTTGTTTTAGGTTTCTAGAGATTTTATTTTTTGTCTCAATTAGTTCCCTAAAAGGGTGGGAATCCTCTTTTATAATTCTTTTAATTATTTTTTTGTTTTAATAAATTTTTAACCTAGCTAAAAAAATAATACCAATAATAGAAATACGTAAGTGCTACATAATTTCTTACATTTATACTAGATAGTATCATTATTTGGTTAATATATTATTTTAAACTTTGTTTCGGAAAAAAATCTGATCATCCGACAATAATACGCTAATTAAGACTAGAATATGCTAATTAAGAATACACTAATTAAGACATTATTATTGGTCTGCTCACTGGTCTTCTATTGGAACAAGCTACTGGTGATGATAATTTTGGCCGCTTTTTTTTTCTGCTCTAGCAAGATTTCTCAAATACTTTCCAAGGTAACACTGTTTTTTGCTTACGATGAGCTCATCTCCTCTCTTTTCAACTTTTACTGGTTTGTTATAATCATTTAGCAAATTAGTTTAGTAGGTGGCTTATTCATACTATTCCATCTCTGCACCTGCTTAAACCCTTTTTGCCATAACCTAATTTCAAATCAATTAAACCCAAAATTGCACCTCCCTGTTTCTTGCGATATACCTTTGCTTTCAAGTATATATCCCCATTAATGCTTGCAATCATGATGATTTTGCTTTGTTGTATATGTTCTCAATTTCTCTATACATAGAACCATTTCCCCCCAAATCTCAACTCATCAGTATTCTATTTTCCTCTCTGAAATCTTGGTTTGAATCAATTATCACTTAATTATTCAATTGTCTTCCACACTTATTTAATATGTCTAGTCTTTGGACAAATGATGTCTCTTAATCATATAACCCAATTCACGAATCAATCCTTAAACCTGAACAACCATATAAGGCAAGTTAATTTTTTAAATATACCACCAGAAGTTTTGTTATTTGCTCAGAAACTGTGGAAGTATTGTGTTGTTGTTGGTTCCCTCACAAGAATGAATACAAACTCTTTTTTTTATCAAGAATGCCGTGAAGTATAGATAGAGGAATGTTGATGGGATTTTTGATTACCCTATATAAAATAACCGCAATCGCACGGTGTCTACAATGCAGACAACGACAAATACGGGTCGAACCCACAGGGAGCGGGAACAATACTGCAATTAGTATCTCAATTAACTAATCAGAAACAATATTTTGGGATTTTTAGAATTATGAATAAAATATTAACACAAAATAAACTAGCTAAAATATATAATGTGACCAAGTAGAGAGGACACTAGGGTTTTCGGTTTTCGCCAATTTGATATATAGAACTCACATCTAATCTCCAAAATTATCGTTTCACCAATGTAATTTTTCTTCGCTTCCAAGTTGACATTTCTAAATAATTGCTTATAAATCGAAAAAGTATATCCCATCTAATTTTGTTAAGCATGGCATATCAGTTCAAAAGCATAAACAATCAGTAGAATTATCTAATCAATATATAGTTTCAATGAATCAAATATCTAGTTGATTGCATACACCGTCTAAGAATCTAACCAAAGCACGACATATCAAACGGAAAGCATATATGATCAAATCTACTATTTATGTAATAATTAATCAAGCTAACACTGAAAATAAATTACTAAACATTTAAACCATTATTTATAATTTTTCCATAATCAAAATTGGTTTCTACCCAAAACCCTAGTCACAAAATTAGTGAAACATGGCTATGGATTTCTTAAAACCCATTAAAACAAATAGAATATAGTAAAAAGATTAAACCCAATACCCGGAGAATTATCATCTTCTCCATCTTTTCACGCCCCCAGAACACAGAACAACCTCTCCCATTTTTCTATCCAGGAAACTCATGTACGCCACCAACCAAAGAAGACCTAGGCATCTCTTCTTCTCCTGCGTACTCTGACTCCCCCCCTTACTTTCTCTTCGCCGTACCTACAAAACCTAAAAAGAAAAACTCCCTTCTCCTCCTGCGTCCGCCTCCCAGAACTGTACAAACAACCCTCCTTTTCGTCTGACTTTTCTCTTCCCTTCTATACGGACGTCCCACTTCCCCTACTTTCTATCAATTGTATCAATCAAACTTACAACCACCCTACTCTACCACCTACCTTAAGCTACTATCTCCTCCAACCTCTTCCCAATCTCTAGCCGCAACCTAGCAGACCTCCCTGACAGAACTTCTTTTCGTAGAGAAAATAAAAAAGCCTTCCTCACTGACCTAGATTTTCTTCTTTTATACTCAATCACGTGGACCCACATCACATGGGTTTGTCTCCTACCTCCCATTCACTTTAACCTTCATCACACCTGCCTAGCCACGTGCATTCTCTCCGCCTATTTCTTTTCTTCCAACAACCAACAGTCAACAGCCTAACCTACCAATCACCTACTCTATCAACCCTCCAATCAACCAAAACCTTCACCGTACCACCTATCACCTCATGCTACTTCTCTATCACGTGTGTACAACCAACTACCCTCAGTTCCCTTTTTCACTTCATTCTTCTCTCACACGTGTTGGCCTTGTACTTCTTATGACCCAACTCCAAAGGACATTCGGTCCCTATCTTTAACAGCTACGCCTACTCCAACCTAGTCTTTTCTCCACGTGACCGTGCTCATCTTTCTCCTGGATTTTCCAGGCAAAACAAGTCTAGCGCACACGGCTTAATTAACGCCACATGAACCAAATTGTTCACATTTAACCCGTTTAGCATATTTATTCATGACTTCGGGTTCTATGCATATATCTTAATAGGTCCAATATGGAAAAAACATCTGGTATAATAATTATAGGTATAAAATATATGAAACGATATTTCTCCGATATTTGGAACCCGAAATTTCCCCGGTACAAAGGCGTACCAGTGTATCGCTCTCGACAGGTACGAACCGAAGTCCGGTATGGACAACAATGGTCTCAACAACATGTTAGACTCAACAATATGCTATACTTAGTAATATGCTAGTCTCAGCAATGTGCTAGTCTCGGCAATGTGCTAGTCTCATCAACAAGCTAAACTCATAACATGCTAAGATTAATAGTCTAGCTAGGTAAATAATTGACACATCTATAAAATAGACTCAAACCATGTTCGAGATATCAACAGTCATATAGGGGGATATACACTAGAGTTTTGGTCTGGCGGCCTACAACACGTGCGGTGTAACAATACACCCACGATGAGAAAGTATATAAGTCGTGTCGGCGGTTGAAGGAGTGAATGGAATAATGGTCGCATAACTGTCAAGTCCCACTAGCATGATAGAGTTGGTTATCAATACACGATTTCCATTTCTCTTCTCTCCCACTCCTCTGCAACTTCCACCACTTACGAGATCAATGTGTTAACTTCCACTTCTATAAATAGGTTCTTCAACCTATCGACAAAAAGAAGAATTTTCCGGGATAAAAGCTTCATCTCATAAGATCTTGTATGAACCCAGAGCTATCATCTTAGAGATTCTCAGAAAACTCACTTTCTTCTTCATAGCAGTTCAGCATATTTTACATTCAATTCCATTGATCTCAATACTCTCTCTGCTTCTATCCTTACAGATCAACCCTTCCCATTCCTTTGTGTCTGAAGCAAAATCGGAACGGTCATTTATTGATTTAGGCCAATTTCGTACAGATTGATCTCTCGAATCTTAAAAGTATTTCTACAGTACAAATATTTGGTATTTAAGCGATTTTATATCACAAGTATTAACCTACTCGATCACTTTTTTCCTTTTACCCTTCAATTGTTTTTACCCACAAACAATAATTCTTAGAGTTGTGTTATAATCTACTCCATAAATATTAGGTGTGGGAGTAAATCATATCATGGTCTATGTGAATAAAAGTACTGCCGGTAGGATTCGTTGGATGTTGGGTACCATTTGTACACCTTCGTGCAACTTTTACGGCAAGTTGGCTTGGCTGGTTCAGGGTTCAAGTAATAATAGAGTTTTATGCTATCATCTATATTTCTATATTGACTTCGCTTACATATTTCAATGGAAGTACTAGTTTGAGTGTTTTATTCCAGTTCATTTCGTTGTCCTCTTAACTTTTTAACTCGATACATAAAGTAGGTAGTTGTTTATCTTGTGGAAATTGCCTTTCTGACTGTCTTTATAATGCTAAGAATTCAACAAATAAGAGATGAGATGTAGGTGTAAATTTAGAATTTTTTAGTTTACAATAAAGTTGACTTGATATATATATATATATGTATGTATACACCTATTGAAGTTAGAACTTAATGTGGAATTGAAGTGGTGAAACTGGATTTATCTCTGCTAATGTGAAAAATACTTGTTGTCAGTATTATAAAATTATTATGATTGCATATGAGGTTTAGGAACCTAGACACTGTTAGAGATAATGTAATAGGCCAATTTAAATTTGTTTTTTATTTGCTTTATGTGGGTTTGTATCCTTTCATGTACTGGTATGGAAAGTTGTTGGAGTACTATTTTTAGTTGACTACTCATACGGTGGTTTTGATCAACAACTTGGCTAAGTAGCTTTGTGTGTTGGTCCCATGTGATTTGATATTGTCATTTGGAATCATGTTTACACTAGACTCTTTGATGTTATTATTTTTGCTTTTACTTTGTTGTAAATGAAATAAATATGTTGTTTGATAGAATTTTAGTTGTGCAATTGTGTGTATTGTTAGTGATGATACAGGGGTACAGATCCTTGCTTTATACTAGCTTATATTTAGGGGTGGGTCGGATTAACCGAAATCCGAACTGAACCGAGAAAACCCCCGAACCGTAACCGATATTGACCGAACCGTCGTTGAACCGAAATTGAACCTGTGATCCCGAACCGAACCGAGCATGAACAAGTTTCGGGTTCGGTCTTGCTTCTCCCATTCCCGAACTAACCGAACCGAACCGATACTATTACATATAAACTCTTTTGACCTAAATTATTAGGGCTTTAAAACACTTTTACAAATCCTTCTTACTAGTCTTACTGTTGCCTCACTTCCCTTCTTTTCTAAGATCAAACATAAACATTCAAATCAATAGTTAATGGTTAATATTTAATCAAAGGTAAATTCTTAAGGTTTATACTTCTTTATCATTCTTACTGAGAGTACTGAAGCTTGGGGTGTGTGTGGTAGTGGAGCTGATTTTCTCTTACAACTTAAAATGGATAAAATGAGTTATAAATTGATAGTTGATGAAGGTCTCCTTATTGTTAACAATTCTGGTCGCCGGATATATGATCGTGGCAAAGTGTTAGATGTTCTCAAGGGGCATATTAATTTTGCTGCTGCTTATAAAATTGGTGTCAAAACAAATTATTCTTGTGAGATGGTTCTTATGGGTTTGATTTTAATGCGTAAATATGATATAACTTTTACTTATGAGATGATTCTGGAACATTAAGTATTGTTTATAATTTGTATATTTGAATGTGTTTGAGTTTTTTAGAAATGGAGAAAAGCATGTTGCCAGTAAGCTGTTCAATGAAATGCAGCAGCCGGTTAATGTTCTCTGTACGAACTCGAGATTTCATGTGACCAACGAAAGTGAGTCTATCAATGCATATGAGGTAATTGTTCAACTGCATCATAGTAGTAGATGGAGTTTCATTGTGAGATAGGTTCTCTAATGTTACTGTTGAGGTGTGGGTTACTGAATCATTTGTTAAGTCTATATGTGGAATACACTGATACTGATGTTGTTATTTAATCTACTGTGTGTTTAATTTATGTTAGAAGTAGTAACTAATCTACTGATGTTTGCTCAGTTTTTTTGCTAATATTACATTATTTATATACTTTATTATAGTAATCTGAATATGTAGGTTTTCAAGTTTTTTTGACTTAAAATATTTTTTATTTAATATTAAAATGGTAGTTTCTTGTTGGTTCAAAACCGATACCGAACCGAATTGACTCTAACTGAATTTACCCCGAACCTATAAGGTTCCATCTTTTTAATAGTGTTCCCCGAACCGTACCGAACCGAAATATTGAAATTAGGGAGGGAGTCAGATAGGTTAAATACCGAACCGAAGTGCCCCGAACCCACCCCTACTTATATTGGAATTTGCGAATGTTGCTTGATTTAAGCTAGTATTATTTTTGAAGTTTACATAGTGCAATTACGCTAGCTTAATATTACCAAAAGATTTTCATGGTTAACTGCGCTCTTCCTCTTGGGTCATTGTTGAGAACTGACCTCCATTATGCTTGCAGCATTGGAATTATTTTTGTTGTTGCAGGTGCCCGAATATTCTTCTATTTTTTTGATGCTGTAATATTCTTGTTTTCATGTGTTTCAGATATTCTGAACAGAAAATCTTGTTCTCCCTGTGATATCCATAAATGACAGACTTATGTTGGTTTGGGTTTTAAAGACCATACAAGTTTTTCGCCAACATGTTATATTTACTAATTAACATGTTAGGTTTCCTGTATGTTTGTTCTTAGTTGCAACAGTTCTTCAATCTTACTGATTTATCTGTAGGAAACTTCTGTACTTAATGACACGGAGGCTACACACTCAGATTGAAGGAATCATGATAACTGCAGTGAGTATTTCTTATTTGTCTTTCTGACTTTGTTGTATGCACAAGCTTGTTACATTTGACTGATGAAAAATTGGTTGGATGCTCCATATTATTTGTTTTTCAATGGTTTATTAACAAATGCATGTTTATTTCCATATCTACAGAGTTTGAAAGTTATAGTTTTCAATGACGGAAGAATATACATAGATACTTTCAAGGAAATCACTCATTATTGACCAACATTCGTTGTCATGTGCTTCAAAGAGAGTAAGTTATTTCCTTTTGCAACTTGTATTTTCATTATTATATTACTTATCCTTCAACTTAACAAATTTTGAACTTTAGCTTATTGTGATGTAGGTTCTGTCGATGTCCTGCGTACGTTTGGAGCTTATACTACAACGAAATGACTGGTGCTCTAAAGGCCTTTTGTTCACTTTCTTCGGCTATGACTTATATTAATATACGTTTGGAGCTTATACTACAATGAAAGGACTGGCGCTCTAAAGGCTTTTTATTCACTTCTTTTAGCTAGGACTTATATTGGTATGAACTTAGGATTTAAGTCCTTTTCTTTGTGTAATTTTGAAAACCTAACGAATACAATGGAGTTCAATGAAAATGTTATTTTGAATTTATCAGTGTAGGTTTCATTTCAGTTTCATTTTAGTTTTATTTGAGTTTCATTTCAGTTTCAGTCAGATTCTTTCATCCCAAATAAATTCAGTTCAGGCATTAAGCCAATTCTAAACTATATTTTTTTAATATTAAAATATATATCTATGACCTATTCAATCGGTATCAACCCCTTGACCTCTAAAGACAATCGTTGAATTAAGTTATTTCGTGACCTCCATACGAGGTCGTACACAAAAAAGACGCTCAAACAGTGACCATATCTGCGACCGTTAAAAAGGGTCGTGTAACTCGTATCTATGACCCATCCTGACGGTCGTGAAACTTCTATTTTCCACCAGTGTTAGCTTTTATATCTAAGCAGCATGACCAAATTACGTGTAAACTCCTTGCACCAGTCTTGGACTGACATCTGTCCAAGTTGTTAGCATAACCGCCTAAAATGTGCATAATTGACCCACATGCTTCCATATTCGAGCCAGCCTTTTTGCCACTTGTCCTGAGCAGTTATCCATGCTCTAATAAGGCTATAAACTTACTCTATAACCGTTCATCCTTATCCTGCTCCACTCGTAAAGCCAATAACTAACTCATAACTGTCAGTTATGATCTAAACGTGCATCATCGCATATCCTTGAGTTCTGGCCTTGTGTTGCATCCTTGATGAAGCATCAACCAGGGGTGAAGCTATTAAGGGGTTAGGTGGGTCTCTGTACCCACCCAAATTTTCATTAAACCTCAGTTGGGTTTGGGTAGTATTAAATAGAAATAACATATGTACTGGTCTCTGAATTAAGTTAATTTAAATTAATTAGGTAAATTATGCAGAGGTTTATATATCGCCAACACCAAAGGAAAATCACTTAACTTTCTTACATAATTCTTTTATTTTCTTAATAGCTCCACTCCTGCTACTAGACAGTAAGTACTTATCCTATTTTTAATATTTGATGTTATTTTATTGATGAATCAGTTTCTTAAAGTTATGATCACGTAATTTTTATTCAATTGATTATTTGAATTTGTGATTAGATGATGTATGGTTCCAAATTTATTCGTTCAATCAGGTGCGTACATTTTGTATCAAAAATAAATAAATCATACGTGTACATAAAAATTGCTAATGGTTGTTGCTTGTTTGTATTTTATCTATCTGTCAGATTTTTCCTTTTGTCTTTTTTTCTTGATAAACTCCTCTTGTCAATATAAATCAAGACAAATACAATTGCTTTCTTATTTTTGTTATCAAAATGTTATTATTTTCTTTTATCTTTAGAAATATTCGTATTTGTTGGATATGATAAGCAGTTGATTTCTTAATTAATATTTTTTATTATAATTTTTCTTTTATTGCCTACAATGCGAGCCATGATAACTTGCTTATAAAAAGAAATTAGCAAGACTAGTTAAGGTATAATAAAAGACTCACAATGTCCCATCCAATTAAAAATCCTGGCTCCGTCACTGATATCAACTCCTTGTGTTACATCCCTGAGGACACATCAACTATAACAAATCATGCCATAGTGCTTCTCATTTAATACCAATGCTTTACTTAGGCGAATAATAGATAATAATAGCGCATCTATATGTGCTACTCTCTTAATTGCATTATCCAGGCTTTGGTCTGGCCTTTGACCAATGCATAGGAAAACTCGTAACCTATTCCAATCTCTTATATCATCCTTAAGCTGGGTTGTACTCAAACCCTCGGATATACATTAATACAACATAGCATGTTGCATTTACCATTTGGCCTTGTCTTGTCTTTCCTGGTGAAGCTTCATTACGTCCGCAAATGTTAGGTGCGATAATAGTATCCCATTTATATTTTCTCTTTTCCTCCGTCCTATTTGCCAATTCACGTGGCTTCTGAGATCTCATTGCCCTAAAGGGATATTTCGGGTCCGATTGATTCTTTCAGGGTTCTATGTTTACATCTGCCCCCTTCTCAAAGGGTGAAAATAACTTAACTCCTAAACCCCTTCTCAAGAAACGACTGGTCTAAACCCTATTGAATTCTTCCACAACCGACTCTATTCATTTCTAGTTCTCAATCAGCGATCTCAATACGAACACGACACACATAAAGAGAAGGCATAATTGTTCCTAATTCCGATTATCACTCATCGACAAATCAAGAATGAGAAGGGGGATTCAACAGTTCCAGAAGGGTCTTGCTACATGCGGGTACCTCACATCGGGAAGAGGATCCACAAGAGCAGTAGGAGTTTCTCCAGTTGTCTCGTCTCACACCACCACCAACACCACCACAAACACCACCAACAAAACCAGTTCATTATCTGGTGGTGGTATTGCTAATTTTGGTCTTCACCCACCAGGTAGTAACAAGTACTCGCCTCCTACAAATCACAAATGTATTGTTGGGGCTGTTTCTTTCTCTGTTGCTGCTGCTGCTGTTTCTTCATCATCAGCTGTTTATGCTAAAGAACCTGTCAAACCTGAATTCCTTCCAAAAGATGTCGTCCTTTATCAGTATGAAGCTTGCCCTTTCTGCAACAAGATTAAAGGTAACCTCATTGATTTAATCCCTTTTCTTTTTCTTTTTCTTTTCTTTTTCATTTTTTTTTTGGTTTTGGGTAAGGAATTAGGGCGTAAAATTATGTTGTAGATTTTGATTCTTAATAGAAGCAGTAGGATTGGCTAATTTCATAACTATATATTAAATGAGTGACTTATTTCGCTAATGGTGCTTCTAATTGTGTGAAACCAGCTTTCTTAGACTACTATGATGTCCCATACAAAGTGGTAGAGGTGAATCCAATCAGTAAGAAAGAGATCAAATGGTCTGAGTATAAGAAAGTCCCTATCCTGGTTGTTGACGGCCAACAGATGGTGGACTCGTCAGGTACATTTCCTGTGGGTTTTTTTGTGACATTTTTTTTCTTTATAATGTGTGAAGTTTGAGTAATCTCTTGTACTTCATTCAATGTTCTCATAATGCCACATTTGTTTGCTATGTGTATTAGAAATAATTGATACCTTGAACAATAAGATTCTCCATCCTGAGAAACCTATTTCCAAGGAAGACGAAACTGAAGAGAACCAATGGCGTAGGTAAGTAATTATTTTGAGTGTTTGCTTTCTTTGTTGATTTTTGTTATCATCGTCATTTAAAGTATCCGTTGTGAATTTTGAATCTTACATTCTCTTTCTTTGATTGTTGCTGCTATCATAAAACAGATGTTTCATGTTTGTTCTACTTACTAATTGATATAATCAATGTTCATGTACTCAATATTCTACAATTTGTATACCGCCGGTTGCTTTGCTTTGACCAAATGAATGCTTGTTCTTGCAATGTAGGTGGGTCGATAATCACTTGGTGCATATCTTATCACCAAACATTTACCGAAGTAGAGCCGAGGCACTCGAGTCTTTTGACTACATCACAAGCCATGGTAAGAACACAACCTTACCGAAATTTACATACTCGGAGTAGGTCTTATTTTTTCATATGAAAACCTTCACAAATGAAGTTCTAAATAACACCTCTACATAAGGATTTTTAGACTCACTTTTGGAGATGCTCTTAAAGCTGTTCTATTTTATGGTACTTTTTTCGTATTCTGTAGAATCGTGTTACAACACAACCTTTCGGAAATTTACATTGTAGGCCACTTTTATCGAAGTAATTTCTGAAAAGACACGGGAAACACATATCTCCAGCTCCATAGTTCACGGGGACATAAAGCTATGATGTCTTTTTTAGTAATGTTTGACACTAAAATAAAAATGAGTAAATACATATAACCTCATGCGCTTAAAATGTGTTATGTGTTATGTGCACTGTTCGTGAAATAAGTAGTTAAATAAGCCCAGAAATTCATTTACAAACAGTAGGACGATCATCTGTTCCATTGCTACTTGAAACTGATGAATATCTGTTCCTAAGAACATATTTGGTGTGGTTAAAGGTGGGCAAGGATATGAGAAACTGAAAGCCTCGTAACCTTATAAATCTTGGTTGCAAGTTTTTGTAGAGTGCGAGTGGTGTTCATAACTTTTGGAGGGTTCAAATAGAGAAATCTTGTGTGTGGATTCAAAGATCAAGTTTGATCAGAAATCTGTAGGGAAGCTTTAATGTTTATGAATACTAGAAGAGGGAAATGGAGTTTTCGATAGATAAAATTGTAACAAAACTGGAGTCTCTTTATTGATTTTAGGTTCTGCTTCAAGATAGTTCTCGATGCAGATTTTATATAGATGTTGAATGGTATATGTACTTAATATATACAGTTCACCCACCTGATGGGGCAAGGACTGTATGTAAGTTTTTTGATATGTGTATGCAAGGCCCTTGTTTGTTTGTTTTCAGTTTTGTGTGTGCAAGAACCTTGTAGGTTTTCAGAAACCAACATACCTCAGATTGCAATTTGTCAACTGTTAATTTTGAACTCTTTTAACTGCAGGTAACTTTAGCTTCATGGAAAAAGTAACTGCCAAGTATGCTGGAGCAGCAGCCATGTATTTTGTGTCAAAGAAACTGAAAAAGAGACATAACATCACTGATGAGCGTGCAGCGCTATATGAAGCTGCAAACACATGGGTGGAGGCTCTGAAAGGGCGTGAATTCCTAGGTTCGTACAGTGCCATTTCAAATTATTGCCTAGTAGCTTGAAATTCATTTCAGTTTAGTCATGGAAAAACAAACTTGAGCAATTTCGTTAATAAAACAACGTTTGTTTGCAGGGGGTGCTACACCAAACCTAGGAGACCTTGCTGTCTATGGGGTTCTGAGACCCATCAGATACCTGACATCGGGGAAAGATATGGTGGAGCACACACAGATCGGTGAGTGGTACACTAGGATGGAAAAAGCTGTTGGAGAGTCTTCAAGAAAGAAGGCAGCGGCCTAAGGTACTGGTACCAGAGCATCCAAAGACACACTTTAATCCCAATCTATCTTTATCTTGTTAAAGGGTCCTATTTTAGTTTTTTTTATAGGATGATAGAACATAGTCAAATTTATTCCTATCTGTGATGGTGTTTCTATGTGACTGCACAACTGGGGAGGTTAGGTTATACAGAATAAAAGGTTCTCGCAGGTATTACACGTTTCTATCTGTTATTTTATGAGAAGCCTGTATTAACCATCAAAATTTTCAAACAAATTCCCTAATACAGTAGATACACTAGTTTTATACGTATACTGTAAGACTGTTAGTTGAAGTGGTTCTACTATTGGGAATCTCTACCAACTGTAGAGACTAAAGAGGCAAGATAAAATGCTAAATCAGGAAGGGCCCGTCATATCCCACTGTACCTGATCTGTTTTGATGGCTTTGGAGGTTCTTTTATCAAGTGCCTCAGACGAGGTGTGTGAGATTTTGGACCACAAACTATGTGGTTGGATTTGTTTATTTGTATCTTTCGTCTCATATAGTATCTTTCTGGTTGTCTTTAATGATGTGCATTGGAGACGGTCTTTCCAAACAATGTTTTAACCAGAAGTTACATTTCTACAAAAGTTGCAAATTGACTTTGGCCCCTAAATACTGTACTGTGAGTTAAAGCATCAAACATGTGGAGTATGTAACCGATCAGATCACAACTCCGACAGCTAGTCTGCATCTTACATTCTGGGAAAACTCCACCCTTGTATGATCAAAATTTCAGTTTTGGCCTAAGAGCGTCCACAGTCACGCGAGTAAAACACGGACCGAACCCAAATTTACTCTTTGATCGGCCCAAAACCAATCACGGTGGGGCGATTATATTTGGTAATAGTCGAGTTTTTCTAGGGATTGGGACTAAATTTGGTCTGAAATCTGGATCGAACCCAAATTTGGTGGAACGCAAGTTTGGTGAACATTTTAGAGTAGGCGTTAATATAGTCGTACGTTTGAGAGCAGGCGTAAACTCAGGCTTACACTTCATGGTTTGGCGTAAACTATATTAACGTTTGTAGTGGGCGTATATGTAGGAGGTCGCCCCACTAAACGTTCAACTGAACATACGTTTGACTTAAAGCGTTGATTGAAGTGAACGTCTGTTTTAGGCGTTTGCGAAATCTACGCATGTGTGGAGGCGTATACGTAACTTGCGTCGCGTGTGGAGCGGTGGTATTCATGGGCGTTTCTCTACAAGCGGTGGTATTCATGAGCGCCTGTGTGTAAAATTGAACACAAAGCACCCTCAAAATTACATCAGAATTTTATTAAAACTAACCTTGATTCTTCAGTAGGAATCCAATTCCAATATCTTCTATCTTCAATCCCAGTTATTGACATACCCTTCGCTAAAATCACCGTACATACTCCTCCACTCACTCTATTCAGCTAAACTTCCTAGATCAACAATAACCACTTTCAACCTCAATTAGTACAAAAAAACACTCATGGAGCGTTGACGTAAGAGTACGCCCCACTTTCAACCTCAATTAATCAATTCAGCAATATCAGGCGTATGCATAAGAATACGCCCCACCATGCGTTTCTCTGCACGCACGCCTGTCATTTGGGCGTACTCTTATGCATACGTCTATCATCAAACGTTTGTTCTAGCCTGTATCTCTCATTGAGTCCTGATCAAGCGTCCGTCAAGTGTTTCACCCAACCAACAGACGTCTCTTTATACATGCGCCCAAGATCAAGCGTCAATTCTGCTTGCGCTTGACCAAATCCTAGTCTTCCACCGTTGCTTTTACATGAACTATAACCAAAAAAAATTAGTATTTACTCTTTGATTTTGGTATTTGGCCGGCTCATGACTGTGACGCTCTAAACATGATAAGATTAGGCTGATACTTCGTAAGTTTTGTCTTGTCCCGGATGTATCCCTATATTCTCTCTATGGAGCAGTTATACTGTACGGAGCAGCCGGACAAAAGAACCAAAAGTTTAGGTAAAAAGGAGTAATTTAAAAAACAAAAAAAAGACCTTAAGACTTGCTAGCTAGACCTAGACCTTCTTCTATATCTCACTATTTCTCATCCTCCACCATTATTATTACTACATCCGTTTGGATTTTTTCTTTCCATTTTCTCATTAACACCACATTTCTTTCCGTTATTATTTTTCCAAATTTAATGGGTCATTCAAGAGAGTGATGACCACTCTACCCCACCCCATTCATCCAATAGCAAGCGTTGCCGACAATAAATATCTAAATTCATCACGTAATAAGAATTATTCCATAATTTAGTAAGAAATACAAAAATGGGTCTGTGATTGTGAATTTTCCTTTTGTGGGACGTTGTTGTCTGGATCCATTCGTTTTTGACATTTTTTCTTTCAAATTTTAATGGAAAGTAAATGAAAGAAAGTAGATAATAATTAAATGCTGTTCCAACGTGAACATGATAGTATGTGGATGTGGGGATGGAACCCTGGTTTCTTAATTTGTTTTTTCTCGTTTTGAGTGGACATTCATAACAATTTCCATAAAACACCAAGAACAGATCTTCTTCTTTTTCTGTGCACTGGAATTTCCATTTTCTTAAGAAAAATGGGTATTCTGAGTAGCATATTGGGTTTCTTTGGTTTTGGTTTTGGAATGGCTTTTGGACTGGTGATCGGATACTATCTTTTCATCTACTTTCAACCTTCTGATGTTAAGGTCAGCACTCTTTTTTTTCACTTTTCCTTCATTTCACTATAGAATTCAATTGCATTTTCTGTATGCTCAAAGGTTTATTTTATTCTACTATTATTTTTTATTAGTACGATGAGAATGTTTGATTTGTTTTCCCAAAGGTTGGCAAATGGTGTGTTGTACGACATACCATGTTGATTTGGTTGCAGGATTGTTCAAATTAGAATTTCTGAGAAGATCTGTGTACGATACGCAAGAGTGTCTCAATGGTGCCAATGCATCGTAGTGTAATTTACTGGCTATTTTTCTTTTTTTCTTTTCTTCTTCTGTTATTGAATAGACCAATTTCATATGTTATCATTGCTGTCGCACTTGGTCTGTTAGTTTTTATTCTATTAGTAATTTGGGGTGATCAAATTGAAAAAATGGCTTTTTTTTGGAGATTATACCTGTTTATTGGTGGTTTCACCATTCTTTGCTTACTTTTTGACGATGAGCTTTGAAACCTAAAGTTTTACCCTCATGAAACTCCTCGAAATGTAGATGGCGCAGTTTTCTGGTTAATCTTTGTTTGGGTGTAGATATCACCAATGCTGTTTAAGCAATCACAAGTTTAGCCCTTTCCCAGCAGTGTTTGCATATGTTATTACACAACGACTAGCAAGGGAAGCTTAAATGTCTTGAGTTGACGGAGTGCAGTGTTTGATACCTCTTATTTAAGATAGAAAACAGCAAATTTTTCTAAATACCACTACTCTTATTTGTATACAGATATGAGTAAACAGTTCGATCCTAAGTGTTTTACTCTGTTGCTGTTGGTATTTATTTTCAAAATTTTCTCGACTTTCAATCATTCAGGATCCTCTCATTCGTCCACTTCTTGAGCAAGACACGGAGACTCTGCAGAGAATGCTTCCGGAGATACCCCTATGGGTGAAAAATCCAGACTACGACCGTGTATGTTTTATCTCTAGTCACCATTGTTGTTTTTCTGGTTCTCTTAACACAGCATTTCTAACCTTTCTTCCTTTTTAATTTTGATCTTTTAAGGTTGACTGGCTCAACAAATTTATTGAACTAATGTGGCCTTATCTGGACAAGGTAATAGATCTATTTTCGTTCAAGTAACGAATTCTAGCCATGCCCATGTTTGAATGTGTATTGTTCTTTCATGTTCCCAATCATTCTATTCAAATATTTGTTTTCTAAGACATGGTTGAATTTTGCCTTTTGTGTATGTTTTTTTTGTCTAGGCAATTTGCAAGACTGCAAAGACCATCGCGAAGCCTATTATTGCTGAGCAGATTCCAAAATACAAAATTGACTCGGTTGAATTTGAAACACTTTCCTTAGGAAGCTTACCACCAACATTTCAAGGTCATTTCATTGGATGCACCCATTCCCTGCAGTTCTTTTTTTGTCCCGTATACAATTATGTCATACATGTGCTTCAATTACTGCAGGTATGAAAGTTTATCTCACCGATGAAAAGGAGTTGATAATGGAACCCTGCTTAAAATGGGCCGGGAACCCTAATGTCATTGTTGCCATTAAAGCATTTGGATTGAAAGCCACTGTGCAGGTTACTGGTTTGCACAGTTTGTTAGTGAAGTTATAAAGTATTGGCAATTGCTACTTGCTGTTTTAAGATTCAAATCTAACCCTTTAAATGAGTGGAGCTAACACTCTGTTCTCAAAAGAGAAGCAATTGTTTGCGTATTAACACTTGTCTTGCTCTTGCTAGAGAATTTCAGGTGTTGGATTTACAAGTTTTTGCTTCACCCCGTATTACATTGAAGCCGTTGGTCCCTAGTTTTCCGTGTTTTGCCAAAATCCTTGTGTCTCTCATGGAGAAGGTGTGTTATAATAGGTAAACTTATATTGATTTAATTTCGGTCCATCTATAGCTAAGTGTGTATCCGCAGAGATCTCCAAGGGAGAAAACTGTTATGTTTTTTATGTTTTTGCCGAATGTGGAAACAGTTAGTTAACTAGTAACCCTTGAGTTGGGTGTTGTTTCGGATGTTAAGTCTTGATTTAATTTTGCATTGATTTTACAGCCACATGTTGACTTTGGAATAAAGCTTCTTGGGGCAGATGTGATGTCGATCCCTGGCTTGTACAGATTTGTACAGGTACATTTTCTGTTGGAATAACAGAAACATTAGAAAAAGATTAATTGGTAAAAATGTGAAGTATGGCGTGTTTATCTCAAAAGTCATTTTCTTAAATAAAAGTTGTAATCATCATTAAGTAGTTAGTAAGATGAAAGCAATTCTCCTCTCAAAAATCACAACCTTACCTTGGCTCCTCATCAAAATATGACCAGCTCGTGTTATCCATGCAAAGCCTAATGCCTTACTTTGTGTTCTTGCTCATATCTTTTGTTTGGTGGGTTTGATTCTGGTACTTGGTTTTGTTTTCAGGAGTTTATCAAAGATCAGGTTGCCAACATGTATCTATGGCCCAAAACCCTTGAAGTACCGATTATGGATCCTGCAAAGTAATTAGATTTATGTCCTTTGTTCATAAGTTTCTGTTCTTTTGATTCATGCTTGATTGAGTTAATATAAACCAATCTTTTTATGGAACATGCAGAGCTGCAAAAAGACCTGTTGGAATTCTAAATGTTAAGGTTGTAAGGGCTACAAAACTTAAAAAGAAAGATCTCATGGGAGGAGCAGACCCTTATGTGAAATTAAAGCTCACTGAGGATAAGCTTCCATCAAAGAAGACAACTGTCAAACGCAAGAATCTGAATCCTGAATGGAATGAAGAATTCAACATTGTTGTCAAAGATCCACTATCTCAAGCTCTAGAGCTGAATGTTTTTGATTGGGAACAGGTTTGTAGCTCCTTTTACTTTAGATCCCATCTCGCTTGAGCTATTTCTTGAATTTCTTTACTAGTGTCTAATTTCTATGATGGAAAAAGCTTTATAACATTTCTCCCTACAGGTTGGGAAACATGACAAGATGGGAATGAATGTCATTCCTCTTAAGGATCTTACTCCTGAAGAAAAAAAAGTTCTGACTCTTGATCTGCTGAAAAACATGGATCCTAATGATGCTCAAAATGAAAAGTCACGCGGACGGATCGTCGTGGAAGTTATATATAAGCCTTTCAAGGAGGAGGATTTGCCAAAAGATGTGGAAGAGTCAAACGGCGTGGAAAAGGCTCCTGAAGGAACACCTTCTGGTGGAGGTTTGCTTGTAATTATAGTTCATGAGGCTCAAGATGTGGAAGGGAAACATCACACAAACCCCTATGTACGGATCACTTTCAGAGGAGAGGAGAGGAAAACTAAGGTAGTTATAACGCCCAAGGGACATGACCCTGGGTTAGATCTTCTATAACCTTGTTTATGATGGAAAAATGTACATTTGTTCTTATATTATGACAACTCTTACTTGCTGCACTTTTTGCTTGCTTAAAGGCAGAGATTCCCTTGCTGCTTACATAGTTTTTTATCTTTTGGGCAGCATGTAAAGAAAAACAGGGATCCTAGATGGGATGAGGAGTTTCAGTTTATGCTGGAGGAGCCACCCACTAATGACCGATTACACGTAGAAGTTGCCAGTACCTCATCAAGGATGGGTTTGCTTCATCCTAAGGTATCCAATTGCACCATATCTCACTTTTTAATTTGTTCAGACATAATAAATCTCTTTTGTGCAACTCTGCTGGAAAGCTTTTAAGTACACAAGTCTTAACTTACACGATGATAACCCCAATTGCACTGTTTCTTTTGTTTGTTGAACAAATCATATCAGGAAAGTTTGGGGTATGTGGAGATTAACCTCGCAGATGTTGTCAGTAACAAAAGAATAAATGAGAAGTACCATCTCATAGATTCAAAGAATGGACGCATTCAAATTGAGCTGCAATGGAGAACTTCTACATGAGGTTGGATGGTGTTTGGTTCTAGTCTAGGCATCATTACCTTTTACTTTTTAGTGTTTGTGTATCTTGGTAGTTTCAGGAGACCCAATAAAATTGATTGTTTTTTCATTGTCTGTCTGTGTGGGTAGTAGAACAAATTGTGAAAAACGATTAGTGCTTCTACATTTGGCTTAGGAGTGATTTTCCAAAGAAAGTAATAATCTTTGTTCGATCTTTAGTGGTGCGTGTGTGTTTATCAACCAAAAAGGGCACGGTAAATTAAAAGATGATGAAACTAGAAAAAGATCAGACAAATGCAGCAGGCTGCAAAACGGTTGAACAAAATTAGCACATGTTTTCGATAATTGCTGTGTTGCATTTTTTTTGTTTTTTATAGAAGCCTATATAGGGGCTCCAATGTCAATAGAGGGACTCCAATAATAAGACGAAATAGGGACATTATGAAGTAAAACTCAAAAACCCCTTATCCATAATATTTTTACAATGCCTAAACCACCCCTGATTAGTTACTTTTAATTAAACTAACTAATTAAAAAATTAAGTTAATCATGATTAATTAAACATAATCTTTAACTTAATCAAATTATTTGAATTTTTTTTTTTTTGAATTTGTGTTTGGTGGGAAGAAAAACTAGATGAAATTTAAGAAAATTTTGTCGTTTTTTTTTAAACCCTAGATTTTGATTCAATAAACCATAGTAGCATTGATTACATATCTAACTTATACTCTTGATCTTTTTATGGCTCAAATTTGATGAAATCACGATTTGAAAGATTGATTTTTTGTTGTTCAGAGAAACTTACGGTTGGGTTTCATGTCGAACCCAACCGTAACCCTAAGAACACCGAAGAACACCATTTTTTCCCAGATTTACGGTTGGGTTTTCAACCAAACCCAACTGTAACTTGAAGAACAATAATGAACATCATTTTTGCCCAAATTTACGGTTAGGTTTTCAACCAAATCCAACCGTAACAAATCTTTAAACCCCAATCGTATAATTAGATAAATAGATTTTAAAATTTTAATTAAAGGACAAATTTGTCTTTTTTTTATTAGGTAAAGGGTAAAATGGACATTTAACTTTACCCCTAGAACATTCCTTATCGTAAAATTGGGTCACCTCGCCTCCACTTGGAGCCCTCTATTGATGTTGAAACCCCTATATCAGGCTTTTTTTTATAATTGGTGGAGTGCGTTTGGAGGATATTTTTTGTTTTCATAGGACAAAATAAAGTCGTAATAAAGTAAATCCTAGAATCCTTATTTGTATATTTTACTTGCGGGCCTAAATGCTTTTATGAATCGGCTAGGTTCGTAGGAGTTGAAGAAAAAATAACCAAACATTTGAAATCTAACCGAAAATGACCAAACATTTTAAGTCTAAACGATTATAACGTGTTTTTCATATTTTGAGGTCGCCCTAATCTACCCAGCTGATACTGATCGAGTGTTATTTACGTTTTGGCCGGGGCTAGACACACCCTCCCCCTTTCATACAATAGGGACGCGTCAGGACATATATGTTATGGGTCGAACAAATTTTGATCTAACATTCACAAAATCTTTTTTGATCAATGTAGAAATTCACATAGTATACAAACTTACCACTTTCACGATAGCACCATATATTATAGTTCATCAAACGTTCAGCTATAATATTTTCGCACCACAACACAGAAATTAAACACATTCCAATTTACAACCCAATAGAAAAGCAGCTGAAACTGACAGCAATACCGCCTTGAAAGTTGAAACTGAGAGAGGTTTAAACTTTAAAATGAGTCAACCTTAAACCAAGTGGACTATATGAACCCAAGGCCGAGTTGGATCGTTTGTTGGCTTCTTATGTACACCTCCACTTGAACGACATAAATACTCCTTTGACGCTAGATTCTCAAAAGCGCGCGCAATCCCCCCCTCATATATCGATTGAAGATCTCGCTTCCCAACCCAAGTTTCCCTCTTTTTATTTTCTGAGGGGGTTCTCTCTTTATTTTTTTTTTTTATTTTTTTTGTAATTTCTGTTACTTGTCACAGTGCTAATACTACTACTAAGCAAAACCAGGTTAATTAAGTTATCTAGGGTTTCTTTTTTTTATTGAATCCTTTGATGGGGAAAAGAAATATAATCTTGTTATCTTCTTCATCTGACAATGAAGATGATCATTTAAGCTCACGGGTCTGCACCAAACCTACTACTAGGTCAAAATCGAAAAAACAAATTTCTGTATCAGCACCTCAAAAGTTAGCAAATGGTAATGGAAAGACTACCTGTTCTGGTGGTGCCTCAAAGACGAAGAGGTCTCGACGCTCTCTCTCTTCTACAAATAAGGAACTTTTTCCTTCTCATACATCATCAATAGGAGAGGTAGTTGTGATTGCCGTCTTGGTGGTGGTAATTATGTCTCTATTTCTACTGTAATTAAGTTTTATTAATTACTTTGAGGTCTTTTTCTTTTTTGCAATGCAGTTCAATTTTGATGCATTCGCTGATAGTTTTTATGAAGACTTTCAAGGTCCCAGAGAGGTGCCTAATGGTAATATTCGAACCTTTTTTTTCCCTTTACCTCATGTAACATTAAGTTTTTGTTCACCTTGAAAATTATCTATTTATGTGTTTTTGATGGGATAATTTTTCGTTCTTGCAAAATGTGTTTTTGTTTATTTATCAAACTATTATTTTTAGAGCTAATGGAACATAAACATGATATAGGTTCTCAAAAGAGTAACAAAAGGGAGCTATGGGTCGACAAATATAAACCTCAATCTTTGCAAGAGCTTGCGATGCACAAGAAAAAGGTTTTGTGTCTCATAACCCATTTCTATTATATTATTCGCATATGAATTGCAAAACAAGAACATCTGATTGTGTCCACAACCAGTTTTGGTTTAAGATTTAAAATGTGAGGTAATAACACATTGGTTAAAAAGAAAAATGTTAAGTGTATTCTGTAGTTACAGCTATTTCAGATCTTGTTGTTTTGAGTATGAAAATGGCATTTCCATCTCTTTTTGGTGGGTTAACATTGGAATGCCTGAGCCCAGAACCCCACAAGGGGTGCATAGGGGTCACATTCTCCCAGACGCCCAGGTTACTAGTCACGAACACCTGGTTTGACTCTACTGGGCACAAGCAGCCAAATAACATTGCTCTCTGAATATTCACTTCTACTTTTGGATATGTGGGCATGACTCGTATCACGGATTCTCCCATCTCTGCAGGTTGAAGAAGTCAAAATGTGGTTAGAGGAAAGATTAAGAACCTCAAAGGTGATTTTGTCTTTTTCATTGTCTATTTTTATTTGTATTTTCTGATGGGGCAGTTCTTCTCATTTTAGGATGAGTTTCACAGCCATGCTCTTGTTATCACTGGACAAGCTGGAATTGGGAAATCGGTATGTCTCATTTCCATTTTCAAGAGTTATTGGTTTCAGCTTGTTTCATAGAGTATGAGATAACTTAAGATGGTTAAGTCTTAGCTCTGGTCTCTACTTATGCCTTTGTAGACTTGTAGTTGAAGCTGGTATTCTACGGTTTCTTGCTGGCAAATAAATGGTCTAATTGAAGCTCCACTGCTGCCATTTTTTTGGGTTAATGCATCATACCTACATCTCTCAACTATAAGTCACTATTTCTTTTTGAATCTTATGCACCACTTTTCTTTCAGGCAACGGTCCGTGCAATTGCATCTCATCTTGGAGTCAACTTGTGTGAATGGGAAACCCCTACACCCACACTTTGGCAAGAACATATCCACAACTCCAATTTAGGTAAAGAATCCATACATCTAAAGTATCCCTAGAAAATAAGTAACCTTTTCTACACTTCAATCCGGAAGAATCCAGACTGGAATAAATCCAAAACTCATTAGATCGTTGTTATACTGTGATCTGTGACAAGGGATGGTAATTGTCGTTTATCCAACATATTGGTTGCACTGATCAGATTAAAGAAAACTTACGAGTCTAAGTGGTCACCATGACTTATCCGTCCTGATCAAATACTTGTAGTTGGTTTACCTCGGTTATAGGAACATTTGCATCAAATTACTTTTTGATGGACATAGTGACATACTATTGGGTCTGAAAATGAGAAGCATTATTCCAAAACTTGAATTTCTATAAAATATGATTATCAAGGAATTTCTCTATCTTTACTCTTTTTGAAATGGTGTTCTGTTGTTCAATATTTAATGTCATTATACTACCAGGAGTAAGTTACATGTCGAAGTTGGACGAGTTCGAGAATTTTGTTGAGAGGATTAGAAAATATTCAATGATTCCACCATCCACTGGTGAAACTCAAAACCCGTACGTACTCTTAATTGATGATCTTCCTCTGGCAAACGGAAAGGCTGCTCATGGGAAACTTTGTAAGTGCTTGCATGCTCTTGCTCGATCTACTCAGATTCCAACCATTATATTGATCACTGAGTACAGTAAGGTTGAAACTGCTGATAATACATCACGTTACTGGGAAGATCTTCAATCTTGTCTTGAGAGTGCTGGGGCGTGTAAGGTAGTGACTGTATCTTTATTTAAATTTTCATGAGTTGGCTGAACCAATGTTAATTAGGTTTATTCTTTGCTAACTGGCCAGTTCGATTTTCTCCTTGGAATTTCAGGTGGCCTTTAATCCTGTTACTACAAATTCTATTAAGATGGCTCTTTCTAGAATATGCAAAGAAGAGCAGTGCAGTGCTACAGCTGACCAGATAGATCTGATAGCAAAGGCCAGTGGAGGTGATATCAGGCATGCAGTTACATCCTTACAGTACTTTTGTTTGAGACAAAGACGGATGCCTTCCTTACCTAAATTCTCTTCCACTCATTTGAAAGAGAAGTTATTGGACACTACTCCAATGAATGGTGCACTTTCATTTGGCAGAGACGAAACACTTTCTCTCTTTCATGCCTTGGGAAAGTTCCTCCACAACAAAAGGGAGTCTTCACATGCATCTGGCTTGGGTATGTAACTGTAATAGCTTTATGTTATGTAACCTAGACCAACAACCATGTCATATAGATATATCAGTGTTGTGAAAAGTAAAGTTTGGTGGTTTCCATGCCATAGGTTTTCTCATACATTTGTATCCTTTGATCACAATATGAGCTGGGAGAGCGACACAGATATATGAGGTGTATCTTAATGATTGCTTAAAGCTCTCCCCTAGCATTTTCGAATATACAAATGTAAGAAAACAAGCACTTGAAGAGAGAAAGAGAGGTTTTATAGGTTAGTATTGCCCTGTATTTACGATGAAGAGGTTTGAGCTTCATTAATCATATGGTTCTTTACATAATAGGGCCTATTGTAGATCTAAAGTTAGATTTAACATAGTTGATATGTTTAAGTCATATAGGCAAACCTGGAACTTTGTTTGCTGGGCACTGATACTCAAGTGAGAAGGTGTAAATACTGAAACACAAGTCTTCTAATTTTGTAGGGACTGGTGAGTTTCAGTTACGGGAGAGGTTTGTTAGATTACCATTACAAATGGGTGATCCGGAGAATGTTCTTTCCAAAGCACATGGTCAAGCGAGACCAATTGCTGATTTTCTACATGAAAATGGTAATATGTTGTCTTGTATCTATTACTTCTATCTGAACTGGCATTATCATCCTCTATGTTGAAGGATATTTTTTTCGCATTTCTTTGTCTTTCTTAGAAAGCTAAAAGTTCGCTGTTGCAATGGTCATAAGATGCAGTTTTTAGATGTTGCATGTAATGTTATGAAAGCTGAATCTGATCCATGTGTCTTTGTTTATATTATTATCATACAGTTCTAGATTTCATAAGTGATGAAGCAATAGAAGATGCCTGTGCAGTAACTTCCTATTTGAGTGACGTTGACTGCCTTCTTGCTACTTCTCATGGGTCCACGTGGTCCCACACAATGACTGGACAACATGAGCTGGAGAAGATTGGCCAATTAGCTGCTGCTTCGGTTTCTGTCCGAGGGGTGCTTTTTGGGAATTCACATCCCACTCCGTCCAGGTTTTCTTTTCTATTGTGAATGACACACTCCAAGTTAAAGTAGAATTTCATAATGACCAGTTATGTATGTTTGCTGTAGGTGGTATTCCATCCGCAGTCCAAATATTTGGCAGGTAGAGCAGTCATTGAGACGAAATAAGGTGCGGGTAGTGAACTTGTTTTTTGTTAAATCTTCTGATTCAGTCGGATTAGCCTTTATTTCTCCAACCTGAACTGATAGTTATGCACTGAGTTTGAGCAATCCAGTCGTTTCGTATTACTATGCATGATGTTTATCAACTAGCTGATCTTCTTTGGTTGCTTTCTGAATGATCATATTTTGCTCAACTTTGTTGGTGAGGTTGCAGGATGAAATGCTAAAACAAAGAATAGAAGCTTCTGATAGTGCAAGTGCATCCGACACATCAATCATAGCTACTGAGTACAGACCCATCTTGAAGTGGCTGGGGTACAGAACATCAGAAGTTCATAGGAGGAGCAACATGGTTATGGAAGAAAACTCTGATGGGGACATAGTTTTGGATGACATAAATGGTGAGAATGCATCAGATGTTGACGAAATTGAAGATTGGTGAGAGCATGAGCAATTGTTCGCATTGCAGGAATGGTGACTGTTAGGTTATGGAATTTTGTGAAGTAGTGATTCATTTAATACCCTTGATTATGTACATAATGGCTTGGGTGATTCCCAATCGAGCGAATCCCATGTCGGGATCCCCTGTTCCTCATAGTAGCCCTGATTGCTGTACTCATGAACTCCGGATTCAACTTGTTGTTAACCCTATGGAATTCGGAGAGGGTAAAAAAGAAGGTGGCTGTGGGGGTAAATAATGGTATACAAGCAGTGACATTCTTGTTCACCCAGAGAAAGGATGTCCTTAAGTTTGTTCTTTTTGTTAGTTTCTGTAAATATCAATATAAGTCGGGAAAAGAGATGCCATTAGGATCTCCCCTTCTTTGTTATTGTTGTCGTCCTTGGTTGTGTAATGGTTCATTCTGGGTTGTAGATGTCATTAATAGTACCCAATTGAACTGGAACATCCCTCGGCAGTTTAAATTAAGATCAGCGTAGAACCAGCGCTAGAACTTGTCAACGTAACATTTTCTAGTGCTGGTTCTAGGCTGAGTCCTGATTGCTAAGGCCGACTAGTGAGGTTCTGAGCTCTTTTATTACTTGAACAATCTGACTACCTGTTGGTGAAGTACTGCATTATTGTGTACTTGTGTTCTTTCATCAAACATTATCACCGTACCAAGAGGCAAGAGGCAGGAAACCGAGGAGAATGCCATCCCTTGAGGGCAACACATGCGTGGTTAAGTTTCAAACGCCATACCATTTTTTAACAAAATCTATAATATATACTATACCGAGTAGAGAAAATTTGAAGGTACTGTAAATGATGAACCTGTTAAACTAGAGCTTGCTTGCGCAAGAGCCTATGATTGGAAGGGCTAAATCCCGAAATACAAGGGCAACAGTATGATGAACCTGTTAGCAAGAGCATATCATTGAAAGGGCTAGATGCCTCCCGAAATAACTAAGGCAGTAAACTACTGCGATAAAAAGGAGAGAGTAGTATATCTGGCAGAACAAGCCTCTGTTGTGTTCGTATATTAAATCTATTCATCCTATGCATGGTTTTTTTTCTCGTCTCCTAATTCACTTGGAAAATAAGAAAAAAAGTGCATGGAATTAGACTAACAAAGAATGCAACTCCTATCTCTCATTTGTTTTCGCTGACGACTGCTTATTATTCACAAAAACTGATTTAGGGAGTTGCAAAAAATTTATTAGATGTTATTAATGTTTTCAGTTTGGCTCCAAACCAAGTTATAAATTTTTCAAAATCAGACCCCTTTTTTAGTAAAAAAGTTCGTAATAATCATAAAGTCATCATCGCCAGACTACTGAAACTTAAGAGAATCGATATAAAAGACACCCATTTAGGAGCTCCTCTCTTCATATGTGAAAACTTAAAATTTTTGACACTACTATTAGAAAGATGGAACAAATAGTAAAGGGTTTGGCAGGTAAGATTCCTTCTGCTTCCAAAATAAACAAAAAAAAGGTAAGATTCTGCTTTAACCTAGTAGGATGGTCTCGAATAAGTCTGTGTTGTCAAGTATGCCTATTTTAATATGGGATGTTTTATCTTGCCCAAGAAAATTACTAAGAGTATTGATGGAGATTTTTGGTTGGGAAAAGACTCAAATTCAAAAGGGGTGTATATTAAATCTTTTGATTTTCTGTGTAAACCAATTGATATGGGAGGTTTGGGAATTTAAAGGGACTAGCAAAGCTAATCAGGCAATAATTAATAAAATTGATTAGAGATTGGTCAACAACCCTTCTGATTTTTGAGCTACAATCCTAAAAGAAAAGTACTTCAAAAAAGTCTCGGGCTTTACTATAAAAAAAGAGGCAAGTCTTTGTTGATATGGATATGTATTATCCAGGGAATACAACATATCAAGCAATATAACATTTGGGAAATAGGGGATGTCACTTTTGTCAATATATGGGACGACAAATGGATCCCAGGAAGAGTAGAAGTTTTCGCAGAGAGTTTCTCATAGGGAAATAACAATATAACACTCGTGTCTGGGATAATCAAACCAGAGACAAAGAAGTGGAACATTAACTTTTAAATAGTTTGTTTAGCGATAGGGTGGTGGCTGAGATAAAAAACATAGAACTTTATATAAGGGAAGATGGATTGCTGAAAAAAGATAAATTGAGATGGACCCTAACAACTAATGAAGTATTTATTGTAAAGTCTTTATATTTAAAGCTCCATAACCCATCCCAAAGGGTCTATGCACAAACTAGAAAGTTATAAAAGGCTTTATGTAGCATGGATCTATCACAAAAAATCAAATAATTTTTTTAGAAACGTCTACCGGACGCACTACCCACAAAGCAAAATTAGGGGTTATCTCGAATATAGAAACTCAATATGTTTTGGGGGAGAACTTTGTGGAGTCTTCTCAACATCTTTTTTTTATGCGATTTTGGAAAGGAAGAATGGAAACTACCTCGAATGGCTACACATGGAATAATCTCTAACTCTAATAATGAAAATACTAGCTCCCTTAGCTAATTACAATGAATGGAAGGCATGAAAAGAGAATGCAATTCAAAAAAAAATTTGTTGAAAGAGAGAATTTATATATAGAATGCAATTTATATGGCACTTGCTTTAACCAGATGTTGGTTCATTTTGAAAGAAAGGTGTCTCAGAATTTTTGAAAATAAACAAAACACACTTGCACAAGTAGCTATGTCTATAGCAATATATTACAATTATTGGAATCCAGACATAGTACAAACCATGCAGGAAACAACTATTAGAAATTAACATTCAAATATTAATTGGATGGCACCTGCTTTGAATACAATTAAACTTAACTGTGATGCATCTTGTATTTCAGCAACTACTAATGAAGGTTATGGTATTATACTTCGAAAATGGACATGTACTTTTAAATGAGCTAAAATTGGGAACTTCAGGACTTAATCAATAGAAGAGGTAGAAGCAGTGACATTGCATCAGGCGGTGAAATGGGACAAAGAAATGAACATCACCAACCTAGTCAGAGAAGGGGATTTTTTATCAATAATTAACTACATTCAAGGAAAGAAACGTTCTATCAGGTGCAATGCAAATAAATATTAGATGAAGCAAGAAAACTAGCAGATTAATTAGTTTTTTTTTTTTGGGTTTTCATGCAAACAGAAAGGCAAATAGAGCGGCACTTATTGGAAAAGAAGGGAAGAAAACTTACTGTCGCTGGTGTTTTTTGTGTAAAACTTAGTATAAACGGTGAAAAACAACTGATCCACTTTGGTTGTGTAAAAGTTAGACACAACCCTGAATCATTGGTGGTTTTTGTGTATATGGATCTGTGCTTTTGTGTTTGCAGTTTTAGTAGTCGGTTGGGGCCTATCGAAGATATTTATGTTGTTTGCCTCGTGAGGGCATTTATGATTGTGGTTCTTACTTGGATTTTGAAAAAGAATATGAGAGTTAGGCCTCGGAAGACAAAGTGTTAATCAATGAACAAATATATAGGCAATTAGAGTCTGATGTTGCAATGGACTCTCCATAATCGGTTCCACAAGCCCATAATGTTTTTATGGACACCCTTTCTTACAGTTCCTTGTTAGAAATGTATATTGAAGATACGTGGGAGGATTTTGTTGTGTCGGAATCTATCAACTCCATTTTCGGAAAAAGGAAGAGAATTTAGGATTCTCCTACAAATCATATATTTTCCCCTTTACCGGCTTATCAGAATATATCTTACTTGGATTATCAGATCAAGAATACGGGTCTTTTAAAAGATGTAGTTAATCAGATCTTAGTTTCTCCAATTATTGAATTAAATTCTTTTATTTCTTTAGAATCCATTAATTTGGGTGATTTCGAATGGAGATGAATAGTGGTACAAGTTGAGTCGGATAATACTAAGCTTGCATTTTACAACACTTTCTTGGATTCCGCTGAATATGTGGAGTTTACTTTTAGTTTTCTTGCATCTAATGAATTTTATACAATTCAAGTAGAAGAGCATGCTCAGTATATGAATGACAATATCATATGAATACCTAGTCTTAATTAATATGGGTCATTCTCTTTGGGTTCCTCCTCTGTGGATAATGAATTATTTTTTTTAAATGACAAGATGGAGTTTATACGGGTTTAGGCCACAATAAAAGTGGATAAGGGTGTTTAGGTATGTCAAAAATTCATTATATTGCCTTCTTTTTATGCTTTCATGTCACTTTCATGCTCTTATGCGCATTACTTAGACATTTTCTTCCCAATTCTTCTTTTACTTATTTTATAGAATTGTTAGAACTCTTTCTCTTTATTTCATTATGAATAGTTGGGCTTTGTCTTTCTAGAGCTTAAGTGTGGGATATGGGATGTGGGTTCATAGTCATAGAATCTTAATCGTTTAACTAATCTTAAACATATTATTAAAATAAAAATTCAAGATTGGAACACTTAAGGGTGTGACTAAAAAAAAAAACTCAACAACAATTAAACTATCTGTTTAATACTAAAAAACCTGATATTTTATTTCTGTATGAGAGTAAGTCTCAAAAAGGCTTAATGAGGAATTTGTTTAGCAATTTCCCTAACTCTCATATTCTAATAGTGACATGGGTGGATGGATTTGATTTTCATATTTTTCAATAGAATTTCAACGTGATTAACACCATTATTAAAATTAATTTATATTCAAGTGAATGACTTTTAACTTGTTTTTATGGTTCACCAAAGAAACGAAAGAAATTAGAGGTCATATAATCTCTGGAGGAGATTTCACAAAGAGTTAATCATAATTCCATGCCATGGTTAGTTATAGGAGACCTACATATTATCTTCAATTGTGAGGAAAAAAGAAGGAGGCTTACCTTTCCACAAAACTGAAATTGAACCAATTGTAAGACTGATTCAAAGGACAGATTTGGACGACGTTGGTTATAATGGCAATATTTTTACATGGAATAATGACTTAGAGGGTAAGGCTAATATCAAGCAAAGGTTGGACAAAGCCTTATCAAATGTTGAATGCAACATTGAATCCAGTCGGGTGATTGTGTAATTTAGTTTCCATAGGGTCGTATCATGGCCCTATTTTTTCCTTTCTACAAACTCTACTAACTTGAATTTGATCCTTGTGTTTGAATTCTATGCTACTTGGTTAAAAGATTTTCTTATATGGAGGTTATCAAGGAATCATGGAATCGTATTTTTGTGGAACCTTCTTCTGCTCTGATAGACAATCTAACTGTTCTTGAAATTAATACGAATTCTTGGCAAAATAAATATTTTTGGGAAACAACTAAGAAGATAAAACAAATTTTACAAGGTTTAACGACTTTATCTACTAAAGTTAGTACCAATGTTAACAATAACATGATAAAATCCAAATTGCTTGAGTTAGAATCTCTTTACGACAAAAAGGAAGAGATTGCTAAGCTGCAATCTAGATTTAACACCATTTTTTAGGTGAAAAAAACATATATTTGTTTCCAGGTAACTATGCTCTTAAAAGGACAAAAAAACATACACTGAATGCATTCAAGATAGTAATGATAACTTATTTTTTTGACTTGTTTGTTGTTGACTCTCTTGATATCAACGAGGAAATATTTTAACAATTTCTCCTTACATCTCCTAGGAGGATAACAAGGGTTTAACAACTTTAACTGGAATCCCATATTCTGAGGAGGGTTGGGGTGTTTTAGAAAATATGAATCCTAACAAAGCTCTAGGGATGAACGACTTACATGATTTTTAAACAAAATTGGTAAACAATAGGAATGCAAGTGGTGGCAGCAATGCAAGATTTTTTTAAATAGTCTTGAACAAGGATTTAAATAAAACTTTTCTCTTTCTTATACCTATATCAATAAATCCTAAATCTCCTTATGATTTTAGACCCATTGGGTTGTGCAATACTCCTTATATTTTTATCACCAAATCACTAATGTCAGATAGATTCAAGAAAATGTTGGAGAAAATTATTTTTCCCCTGCAGTCTGCTTTTTTTGTCATCCAGACAAATCTCAGATAACATTATTGTTGTTCATGAGATTGTGCATTCCATGAAAAAAGTAAGAAAAAAACTTGAAATATTGGTTTCAAAAATTGACATGTCTAAGGATTTCAACAAAGTTAATTGGATGTTATTAATAGAAATTTTAAAAGCTTTTGGCTTCAGTGAGGAATGGTGTGAGTTAATTTATCGGTGTATCTCTATTTTTTTCATTGATGTGCTCCTCAATGAGTGTCCTTGTGAGGATTTCAATCCTACACTGGGAATTAAACAGGGAAATCCTTTATCTCCCTATATATCCATCATTTATATGGAGGTTTTTTCTCGCATGCTAATTCATTTAGAAAATAAGAAAAATATGCATGAAATTTGAATAGCAATGCACTGTTAGAGCATTGCTCGATTGAACCCACCAAGCGTTGGCATGTCAAGTATGGTTGCCAAGTTTAGTTTCAAAATGAGTCGTTGAGTTGGTTACTAAAGTCAAGTTTGTTAGGTTAGACTAGAAACATAGAAATGTGGAGACTTGCTCTAGTTACTCATGAAAACCTGAAGAAGTATCGAAGATAAAGAAAACATCATCCTTTAGTTCGAGGTTAGTAACTACAGACTTGACTTGTTGTATTTATATTTATTGTTCTCACAAGTCTTTATTTATTGAAAACATAATTACGACGTTAAGTTTGTTACAATGACTTTAGTATTAGTGATTTGGTCACTATATTGTGACCAAAGTATCAAAAGGAGAGATATACAATAGTCTCTTAGACAATTTAAGTATATGGAGTTACGAAGTATAGTTCATCTATAGACTTTGTGTTTTCGATATTGCATTAATTGATAACTTGTTATTATTCAGTATGTTGAACTTCCGGGTTCACCCGTTCCTTAATAAATATGTTAGAAAGCAATTTCGAAGACATAATTTAAGGAAGTAGACTTGCGATTTTTGAAGTTGAAAAAAGGATTCAGGACCGATCCCTGAAGTCAAGATCGATCCTTGGACATGAATTATCCTAGGATCAATTCCTAGTACTGATCTTGACTATATCTAACTTGTTTTTTACATTTTTGATTTTTGTTATTTTCATGGGTTTTTGCAGACATTAAGATGTATACGAGTTAGATTGGGAATGCTCGTAAATATCGACGTAATGTATGAACATTTGCTAAACTTTAATTTCTTAATTTTATAGTACTCCTTTGATACTCAAGGCAAGATCCTATAAAATCATTTTTTCAATATCATTTATGGTATCAATATTATATGCTTTTCATTCCCATAGGTTTGTGTATCTCTAGTTGTTATATTAGTCAAGTACATGGTTATTTACTAGCTAATCTTAGTTGTCATACTATGATAGAAATCGATTATGAGTTGGAAATTACTATGTATTTTGCTAATTTCATAAATATACTTTTATGATACATCTGTACAATTTTTGAAATTGGTAGATGGTGTTTTCAAACAATGCCCTGATCATGACACTATAAATAGAGAGTCTTGTATTCTTACAAACTCATCCCAAAACACACATTTATAGTGTGGGAAAGCCAACTTGAAAGAGATATGAGAAATATAATTAGGTGTAATATCTTCCATTGTCTTTCGTTTAAAGTCTTATTTAGGATCAAGAAGCCTCTAATTTTACCGTTGGTGGAAGGGTAAGTTGTTATCTAGTTTTCATTAAATACTTGTTATGAACTAACAGTGTAGATATCTTTGATATGTCAAACTTTTATATTATATGGTCTTTCTTTTTTGATATAAGACCACTCAAGTTGGTTTGAAGATTTGACTATCACTGATCTAAGTGATTATGAATCTATGAAATAAGCCTGTTGATCAATCAATGTTAACATACTCCGTTCTGTGTGTTTGATTAATAGTGGAATCAATTTGTTTTAGCAGTGATTACTTTTGAAGATAAAAATTGAAGATTTAGGCTTGAAGACTTTTCTTTTTGGTTCTGATCTTTGTGTGACTTTCTGCAAGCTTGATTCTATGGGATTTCTCAAGCAATTTATTTCTATAAACTTCAGACTTGTAAAATATCTAACAAACTGTCAAGGGACACTTATTTATTAAGATAATTCTTGTTCATCAAGATTGATTATTTTGATAATCATTGTCTTGGTTTGATCTTTTGACCAAAGGAGTTTATTGATATAAATGAGATATCATTTACTCAGCTTTATCATCGATCTAAAAATTAATTTGGGTGGTCGATAAGTGAGTTGGTTACTGGAATAAATTAGTCTCTTGCTGTTTCGGGTTATGATCCAAAAAAGTTGAGTGCAGAAGTCTTCACAACGGGAGAAACAACTCAAGATATCAGACTCTATCTTAGGATTCATGTGCTTCGCCAGATTGGTTGTTGGGGCAGGGATACAAAAGAAATTGGGTAGCTTAGCTTAGTTTACCTGGTCTCAACTGTACGAAGTTTTGGTAGTCAATTTGTATAGCAGATTAATTATGAGAGTATTCAAAACTGGACTAGCTGGGTCCCGTGGGTTTTCTACCTCGTTAACAAAATCTTGTGTGTTGTGTGATTGCTTTACTTCCAGCATTATAATTGTTATAGTTATAAATAAGTATAAATAGTAACCATATCTTGGTAAAGATCTCATAGTTAGTTATATCCGAACTTTGACTATTACCAAGAATCACCTTGCTAAAATAATCTTGAGGTCGTTATTTTTACGACAAAATTATACAAGGTGAGTCTGCATAGATAGATATCGAAAGATTGTGATGTACTTGATACCCTTGTCATTTCAACTCATATCTCTCATTTTTTTCCCTCTGATAACTGCTTACTAGCCATAAAAGCTGACTTAGGGAGCTGCAAAAAATTGTTAAATGCTATCATATTTACGGTTTGGCTTCTAACCCAATTATAAATTTTCCAAAATCAGATCTTTTTAAGTAAAAAGTTTCATAATAAACTTAAAGGCATCGTTGCCAGACTCTTAAAACTTAGGAGAATCGATTAAAGAAACACTAATTTAAGAGCTGCTCTCTTCATTGATAAGTCAAACATAATAACTTTTGATGTCAATGTTTTGAATAACTCTTTTGTACCGATAATAGGCAATGTTAATCCCACAAACTTAACCATCTTAGAGGCTTCTCATATAGGGTCTGCCCCAATCAAAGCTGAATCACAAAATTAACCGGCCCTCTTTTGCTCTAAATGTACCTTACTTCATAAAAATGAATACCTTTGGTGTGGTTATTTATTCATTATTAAAGAAGGCTGACGTAGGGGCTCCAAAATCCTGGAGGGGCTCCAATAATAAGACGAAATAGAGAATTTTGAAGTAAAACTCAAAAACCCCTTATCTATAATATTTTCACAATACCCAAACCACCCCTGATTAGTAATCTTAATTACATTAATTAGTTAAGATTAAATCAAGATAATCATGATTAATTAAACATAATCTTGTATTTAAAAAATTGAATTCAAATTATTATTTTTTTGAATTTGTGATTTGTGGGAAGAAAAACTAGATGAAATTTAAGAAAATTTTATCGTTTTTTTTAACCCTAGATTTTGATTCAATCAAGCATAGTAGCATTGAGTATACCTCTAGCTTAAACTCTTGATCTTTTTATGGCTCAAATTTGATGAAATCACGATTTGAAAGATGGATTTTTTGTTATTCATAGAAACTTACGGTTGGGTTTCATGTCGAACCCAACCGTAACACCAAGAACACCCCAGATTTACGGTTGGGTTTTCAGCCAAACCCAACCGTAACTAATTTGTTCTTCATATTACGGTTGGGTTATTAAACAAACCCCACCGTAACTTCAAATGTAGGAGATCAAGATTCAATTAAGATTTACGGTTAGGTTTTCAACCATACCCAACCGTAACTAATCTTTAAACCCCAATCGTAAAATTAGATAAATATATTTTAAGATTTTTTAATTTCTATATTTTAGAGAATTGAAAGACGAAGCTATCCCAAAAAAAATGAGGTCAATCGGACATCGTATGAAGGAGTTATGATCAAAACGGTGAAATCTATTTGTATCCAGGAATAGTTACGGTTGGGTTCGCCAATAAACCCAACCG
>JAJJMC010012982.1:949169-969600 GCA_023531435.1 Papaver californicum
GGTTTCTAATATGATCTACTGGATTTCCATTACTAAAAGCAAGACATCTTACTCGCCATTAGTCCATTTAGTACCTCCAACTTTTATCTCTTGATATCAGTATACGGTTACAAATTGGGGCAGAACAGTATATGCAAAATATACGATGACTGAATTAGACTGTGCAGCTCCAGTTCTCCATATAAGGATGGATGTTGTTCTGCTGTCGTTTCCTTGGAATTACATTAACCTACACTATTAGTATATTAAGTAGTCTGACTCTAGAAATTAACTTTGTCAAACAAACGACCATTGGTTTATTCATACGTCATTTATCACTTACTCTTTCATCGGTTGTTAGCTTGCTGGGGTCGTTGCAGTAGAGATCACTGGTGGGCCAACTATTGAGTTTGTTCCTGGTAGAAAGGTGCGTTTAAATTGCATTGTGTGAGCTCACAGCTGTATCAGTTCCTATACCTGACTATCTGTTGCTTTCTATCAGGATTCGTTGGTTTCCCCTACAGAAGGTCGACTCCCAGATGCGAAACAGGGTAATTCTCCCTTAATCTTTTACTCGTCAAGTCGTTCTCTTTTACTTTTGTGATTTTTTGCTCATCTACTGAAAACGTTACTCAAAGCTGTTTCCTTTTATATGGCGTTCAGAAGGCTGTAGATATTCTTAGGACCATGATTGGTGAATTAGTATCATAGACCACTAAACTGTGCATGTAAGCCGAATGTTTTAAGCAAATTCGCATACAATTATAGAATGGCCAATTTCGTATTCTTGATGATATTAGTGAACGAAAGATATCTCCATGTGGTGTACATAACTGATAATTTCAAGAGAGGTGTTTGATGATTTTATCCCCGAAATCGAGAAATAGTTCATTGTGTATCTGTTGACGCCATATGTGTAGTCCTACTGTACCTTTTTTAAAACTGAAATATCTAGATAGAGATGACCTCGAACCTGAATATTTCTTCTATAACAGGTGGGCAGCACTTGAAAGACATCTTTTATCGGATGGGTTTATCTGACAAGGAAATTGTGGCATTATCTGGGGCCCACACATTGGTAATGCTCTACATACTTTAGAGAAATGTTTATGCGGTCTAAAGTGATGCTCATGTGCTTATAGAGTTTTCCGTTTGCTCTTTGTAGGGAAGGGCACATCCAGAGAGATCAGGCTTCGCAGGTGCTTGGACTAGTGAGCCTCTGAAGTTTGACAATTCCTACTTCGTGTAAGACACTAACTGGAATTTGATCATTGCATGCCTCGTCCATTCTTTTTGCTTGAATTAGGAGAAAAAGGTCTTACTTCCGAATATCATATCAGGGAGCTGCTGAAAGGAGAAACTGAGGGGTTACTGAAGCTTCCCACAGATAATGCTCTATTGGATGATCGAGCATTTCATCGTTATGTTGAACTGTACGCGAAGGTAATAATTTCGGCATTGGCCCTTGTCAACAGTTTTGGTGTATACCAACCACAAAAAGGATAAGAGCATAGCTTGGTTATTAAAATTTCTGCTGTTTGTACGTGTATGGTCTGTATTTACTTTGAAATGGAAACTGTTCTGATTCAGTTTCTCTGACAGGACGAGGATACATTTTTCAAAGACTACGCAATGGCACACAAGAAACTTTCTGAGCTGGGGTTTTCACCAAGTTCCTCAGCTTCCAAGATAGAGGTCAAGACAACCGTTGTGTTGGCACAAAGTGCTGTTGGGGTCGCAGTTGCTGCAGCTGTGGTGGTTATGAGTTACTTATATGAAGCCGGAAGACTCAAGAAGTAGATGACAGGGGTACTTGGTTATAAGGTGTGACAGCAGACCTATATAGTACAATAACAAGCAGAAAATTATTAGTTGGTCCTCGCTTCAATTAGACCTAGGTTGTTTGCCGCTATTTTTTTTTCCTGAAATTAACATTGCCACTTGATAGTTATATAATTGTGACTATTTTTAAATTGGTCGCCTTTCTTATTTTTCCTAGTTTCAAATAAATGTTCTTCACTGCACCACAATTGGTTTCAGGATTGGGACAATTTGAATACAAAATTCAATTTGTGCAAATTTTCAGACAATTGCATAGAAAAGGATAGTTAACAGACCGCCCCAAAACCAGTCACCACTTACTAAACCATCCTAAACCAATGCAGAGGCCCCTTTGGGGTGAATAATAGGTCCCACACTGGCATTTTGGGGTTGTTTAGTTGGAGCCTTGGAGGCTCTGTATTGAATTTTTGCATAGAAAAGGGCTGAATTGAGATTGTTCTGCCAAGTAGAAAGATTGAAGATGCTCTGGAGATAAGATTGATTACCAAACAAGGCTAGAAATAGTTAGAAGACAGCACTGTTAATGAAATGTGAGGACATATAAAGAAAGACCGAAAGTCGTGAATCTTATTAATGAGGTGCCTCCTTTTTCGGTTTTAAGAGGCCAAAAATCAAATAAGTACCCCTCTCCTTCCAACAGACTGCACTTAATAAGTTACTAATGGCATTACAAAAGCCCAAGTCCCTCTCAAGTTTCTAGTACTACTACTACTGCTTATCACCACAGATGGACTGGAGCAAAGGAGAACAAGTTCATCTCCCATTCTAGAACCTATAATAAATTTAAAGAGAATAGTTAATGGAAATCAAGCTTTGACTGATTCGAGTGAGTTATTAACTTATTAGTCAATTTCAGGCTCTTGGGCTCAAGGAGAGTGTTATATCTTGAAAAACTCGAAGCCTTTTGTCGATTTTCATCGTAGGATTATTATTACTACTTACCACCGCCTTTGCCGCTTCATTATTGGGTCCAAGTACTGCAGCAAGGATAGCATCTTCAAAGGCCTTGTCTGGCAACAACAGCGAAAAATCATTATCTTCTTCTATCGGCAAAGATCTTCTTCGAGTTTTGCTCTGTTCTGTTTGCTCGCGAACTTCAGTAGTGGGCGGTTTCCTAGATTCATCCTTTATAAGCTGCTGTAGGCTTACACTGTTGATGGACCTAGTCCTCTTAATACCACCTCCTCCAAGAGGATCAAGATACTGCTGTTGGTTTACATTATTGGTCGGCATCTGTGATGAGTGATAGAACGGTGGTGCAGCAACGTTGAAAGAGTTCTTTGATTGTGCTCCAGCAGCGACAGGTTTTGTGCTTTTAGGCAATAGAGGATTATGGACAACCACCTGGGGGGGTTTGGAATTATTATTGACCGCCAACTGATTATTCTCCATCACAGGTTTTGTGATTTTCTGCAATAGTGGTTGATTGGCAAGAACTTGATTCCTACTTCTAGCTAACGAATCGACATTCTCATCGCCAAAACCGTCATTTTGTGATTTTGGAATACTTCTCCCCAAGGATGCAGGCCCAGAAGGCTCCTTGCAAGGCTGAGGTTGCCAAATAGATGAAGAACCCAAGAAAGCTTCGAAAAGACGGCCCTGTTCAACTCTGTCTACTACTCTGTTCATCATTTCTGATTCAAGATCTTGGAGCATTTGTTGAGCCCTTTCAAAAGCTTTGAGATGGGAGTCCACACCTCTTGGTCCATCTGCCATTGCTGGTCTCACTCTTCGAAGAGTCTCTTTGGCTTCAGCAATTCTCCCTTGTTTCATCAGACATATCCCCAAATTGCACATCTTGTTATTATCTATCGCAATCAAAAGGGCACGTCTATAAGAATCTTCTGCTTCGACATAGTTGTTTTGCTGCATAAACGCCCATCCCAAGTTCCCCTGGCAACACAAAAATATTCCAGCTACATTATTAGACACTTCAGATTTCTCAGATGAACAAGAAAAGGTCAATGGAGACACTAATAACTAGTTTAGGTCAAGAGTATACAGAGGAGAGAACCAATTAAATTACCAGTAACCGAGTTGCCTCTTGTTCGACGGAGACCTGAAATTTCTTTCCCTGAGACCGGGCAGTCTTGGTTCGCTTTCCGTTAAACGCCATACCTTGTTGAATTAGGTATAATTTATGCTTCAACAATGATATTTGATCGTCTAATCTTCCACATCTCTGCATAGATTGAAATTCATAGTAACAATAAATTAATCTCAACGTTGCACTCAAATATAGCAGGAGTAGTAGGACTTGAGACAGGACAATTGAGGGGAAATTCGATTATACAGTACCTTGAAAAGATCCAAAAGAATATTATCAAGAGACTCTTGTGCTTGATCAGAACATCGACTCCTCAAAGACTTAATAGCTTCAATGGCTTCTTCGGCCCGATTCTGTTGTTTCATAACAATCGCCATGTCTTTCAAAGCGCTATCAACTCGATCTCCAGCGTTAATCGCAGCCCAGAACAGGGGAATTGCTTTCTCCGGATCTTTATCCACCAACTAATAAACCATCAAATAAATAAATAGCCAAATTAGATAAATCTAACACTATAATTGCGTGAGAAAAGGGGTTTCATGCTAGTCTAATTACCTGAACGTTTTTGGCACGGACATAAGGAGTATCACCAACAGGAACCTTATGAGTAACGTGAAAGGATTCAGATCGAGTCCTGGAGACACTAAGAACCGGTTTTACTGGTGAACATGGTGCTGATTTTGAAGCAGCAGGTCTGAAACCAGGGGGGCCAATCCATAGATCTTGCTGTTGCATCATCTTCTTATAATCTTATTTATTTTTCTTCTACCCTTTAGGTTTTAATTATGAAGATGATGATGATGATGAACAGTGATCTACGAAACTTAAATTAAGATTAATTTAAGAGCAGAATGGAAAAAAAATTCTTCTAAAAGGTCTAGAAGCCAAAGAAAAAAGTTAAAGATGAAGAAAGTGAGAGAGGGGAAGAGGAAGAAAAAATTGATCTGATATTAGAAGTGAGGAGACGGTGGTGTTTTTAGATACGAAGGGGAAGATGAAGGATTCGACCGTTGTGTTACCGTTTTGAAAAACAAAAAAATAATCTAGCCGTTGTGTCTCTTCCTACGACCTCGAAAAGACACCTTCTAATTCTAGTACACATGACAAATACAGAAATTTACTAAAATAATGATACGCTGTATGTGAGGCTTATCGTTTTCAATGTGTCTCGTACACATTCAATGGGTCAACTGCTCAAAGCCCAATCGGAAGACACATGATCGAAGACTATCTCCGAAGGGGAATCATTGAATTGTTTTTTGTTTTTTATTTATTTTCCTTGGAGAATCTTTTTGAAACTATAGGCCAAACTGCGACCTACCCCAACCCCCTTGGGTGTCACGGACAGGGATTTATGAAGAAGCCTGATATAGGGGCTCCAAACCTAATTGAGGGGCTCGAAACCTAATTGAGGGGCTCCCAGTTGAGCCGAGGTGACCCAATTTGACGATAAGGGATGTCCTAGGGGATTTTGTTAAATGACGATTTTATCCTTATACCAATTAAAACCTAAACTCTTTTAACAAAATTCATAATTTTTAAAAACTAAAACAAAAGAAAACCTCTCAAAACCCAACCGTAATCTCCCTCGATTCATCGCCGATTCGCAAAATTCATCGACGATTAAACTCAACTCAACAATTCGAGATGAAGAAGCATACTAAAGGCGTTAAAGGTAGTAGTGATGGCAATCAACCCTGCTCCTTTCAACCTAATCAAGATATTCAACAAGAAATCGATAGTGACAAGCAAAATCAAGCACCGAAAAGTCCAACAATGGTGTATCTAAGGTATTGTTGAAAACCCATGTATTCTTAGAACTTGGAATTGATTTATTCGCATGTTTGATCATGATTTTGGGGAAAAAATGTTGCACACAGTTGATATTACGGTTGGGTCCGTGTCAAAACCCAACCGTAATATTTCATGTTCTTGAGTATTACGGTTGGGTTATTTTCAATACCCAACCGTAAATCAAAGGGAAGAAGATGAATAGTTCAGGATATTACGGTTGGGTTTTAAAAGATAACCCAACCGTAAATAATTTGCGCCAATTTTTAAAAACAACTTACGGTTGGGTTTGTAGAAAATCCAAATCGTAACAAATAGCGTCCATAAAAATTTGGTTTGAGTATTACGGTTGGGTTTTTTCTTAAAACCTAACCGTAACAGACAACATTTTGTACTAAAAGTTTACGGTTGGGTTTGTGTTAAAACCTAACCGTAAATAATCCTGTGCAGTGAATTTTTTTTTTAGTTGAAGTTGAATTGCTTGGAAATTATCTAACTTGTATTGCTTGTGTGTTGTAGGAAGAATAAGAGGGGTAATAATTTAACACCAATTTCTCACACTCCAACCCCTCGCCACGGAAAGCATTTAGGGGTTGAGAAGAGAGGCGTGAGTAAGACCCATAATCCCTCTTTTGAGGTAGGTGGTGTTAGTGTTCCTCAAATTGCAGAAGAGAAATATAATGTGTTTCAAGGCTTGGGTGATCTACCAACACCCAGAGGTTCTCTTGTGATTAGAGAACCACCACAAGAGCAACAACACGAAGAAGAAGAGCGGGACAGAGAACAACATGTCCCTCAAGGCAAAGGTAAAGAAATTCCAAAAGAAAAGGCAAAGAAAAGGGTTGCCAAAGAAATTCCGAAAGAAAAGGCCGAACCTCAACTGTGGCCTAAGAGGAGGAATGAAGGACTATGGGGTGAGGCCCCAGACAAATCTGCAATATTATTTGGTTATCCCCATTCATGGGCTGCCAAAGTTGCAGCGACCAAGGTATTATTCTAATCACTTCTCTTATTCTGTTAAATTTTGGTTTGTTAACTTTTGTAAGTAAAACAAATTTATTTTTATTCTTTGTAGGATCATACACAGGCGATCAAGAAATTGGTTCGTCAAAGGGCTCAACATTGGCCCTTAACTGATGAATGTACGGGCGTACAAATTCTTGTAAATGGTACCGGGTTAGCTCCCGGAATTACCAATTCAATGTGGGAGTATGACAGTGTCGTATGCGCAGCCTTCAGGGAACGTTATTGGCCTGAAACCGATACGTTTCATCTCCCATTCGGCGAGATGACTATAACGCCGGATGGTGTCCAATCAATTCTTGGGCTGGAGGTGGAAGGTAAATCTGTGTTTGAGGGTTTTGACAACAACATGTCATGGAGTGATATTTATGCACTTGTCAAAGATACACTTGGATGGGATAAGACCGAAGCTGAATCTGAATTTAAATTGGTCAGTGGAGATAAACCGGGGATGCCTACGAAGAAAGGTCAAGCTATGAGCAAGAAAATATTGCTGCGGTCACTAAGGGAGAAGTTTGGAGGGACCGGAAAGTTGGAAATGGCTGGAGTCGTCATAGATGACACTAGAGCTATTCGAACAGCTAGAGCTTATCTGCTATATATGCTCGGCACCATCTTCTTTGGTGACAACTCGTGCAACAGGGTCAACGTCCAGTATCTACAATGGTTTCAGGGTGATCTCGGGATGACCCATCAGTACTCGTGGGGAACTGCCACCCTGGCCTACCTACTTGCTAACCTTCGAAAAGCTTCGAGGGTTAGGGGAACTGAGATTGGCGGTAATACCGGTCTGCTTCAGGTAATTTATTGTTTGAATTTCAATGTTTAACTTTAATTTATTTTTTTCTCATTTTCTTATATTCATATTTATTATCTTTATAGGCATGGGTATACGATCACTTTCCCAGACTGGCTCCTCAAACAAGCATTGATGTTAATGGACCTACGGGAAAGAAATTCGTCTTCACCGGGACGCAGGCAAAATATAAAGAAGTGCTCATAGCAAAGATGAGAACAGAAATTGATGCTTTCACGGTTGATGATGTTGTTTTCGACCCTTATGTAAAGATTAGCATAGAGGGTGATGGACATGTTGAGGATTTACGTGAATTGTCGGACGTGGCAGGCTACAACGGTCCTTTGTATCATCCGTTTGGGTACGTGATGTCCAACCCCCGCCGAACTCTCCGGTAATATGGATACGTCCAAACAACGGTGACACGCGAAATGTTTAAATTGTGTGTGAATGGGTCGATGATCGAAGGGCCAAACATCGTGCTAAACTATGAGCCTACGCCTTCAATTGCGGTTTGGAATAACCGCACTGATCCGAAATACCAAGTCCAAAGGAATGAGTTATCTCCCTCTCCGGGCACAAAAGAGGCTGCAGAAGATTACTTGGATTGGTATCGCCATTTTGGTCATCCAACTATCATCAACAATGATCCTGAGACTCTGGCAATCAACACAGGAGATGGTTTCTGGAAGAAGGCATATTTCAATTTGGTACGTACATTATTTTTGTTATTAATGTTTTTAAGATTTATTACTAAACACTCATCCTACTTTTATTTTCATATGTGAATAGAAAAAGAAAGCCGTTGCATTGGCGGACTCTATTAATCCATGCTTAAGCACAATTGATGTGAGGACGCCTGACCAACTCCAAGCTTTGATTAGGGAGCTTCATCATGAAGTTGAGGATGTGGAACGGACTTTAAAGAGGAGTAGACCCGGTAAAAGAGGCGCGACTACAGATGCGAGTACTACTAGAAGAGAGCCATAAGCATCGGATGAAGATACACATGATGAAGCCGGGGATGCGCAACGTGGTGCTCGTACTCGAGGCGGTCGTGTTGGAGCTCGTACTCGTGGCGGTGCTGCTCATCGTAATGTTATGAGCAAAAAAAGAGCTCGTCAAAATTATCGACCTACCCCTCCTCCTTCTCCCTAACTCTATGTCTATGGTTTTCTTTTGTATGTGTGAATTACTTGTACCTTTAATGTGAAGTTGGATTTGAAGTTTGAATTTAACTTGCACGTGAAATGAAAAATTAAACTTAAAATTTATTTTCCAGTTATTTGAAGTTGGAAACCATGCATTGGGAAATCCCGATAAAAATACCCAGTCACATTAGGTTTACGGTTGGGTTTTTTCCAAAACCCAACCGTAAATATGTCACATTTTTATACTACAGTTTTACGGTAAATCTGAAAGAATGATTTTACGGTTGGGTTTTGGGTGAAAACCCAACCGTAAATAAAGGACCTCAACACATAATTTTCTAAAGATTTTACGGTTTGGTTTTCAGCCAAAACCCAACCGTAAATTCTACTGGATAACTTAAAATTTGATTCTCTAATTTGTTTGTTTTTCGTTTTTTCTTTGTTTGAATGACCCAATTTACCTTAAATTAGTTAAAATGATTGAATAAGTTCAAAATTTTGATATTGGAACCCAAATTTGACCTGAAAACTCAAAGCTACAAAGGTTGGTTACTTTGGAGCAATGGTTCGTCTTTATAGCTGACGTGTTTTCTAGAAAGGCTTTTTTCAAAAGATTCCTTAACTCTGTCAAGGTCACGGAGAAAATAATCGTGCATCGCTTCGAAGACCGTAACAAACCCACCATCAGAATTATGAAGCTCTTCTTCATTCTGTTGTGAGATGACTCCACGGTACTTGTAGCTTGGTTGTCAAAGTGCCTATACTGGTTTGTGAACGCCGCTACAAACTTCTCTTTGTGGGGATTCAACCAATGCTTCATCAAATAGTTCACAACTTTTGGTAATTACTCCAATGCAAGCATAACATACGAACATTTTCTTCATAATCTTCCTTGGTGATAGACCATGTCAAAGCGTCCCATTCAGTTTGGAAACTAGCCCATTTTAGTTCCGCCAACTTGTCGTCCTCCTCGAATTTTTCTTTGGCCGTTTCTTGTTCTGAAACCGACAATTTTTTAATTCTCTCCATCTCGCTTTTCTTTGTTGGCCGAATAATCGTTTTACACTTGGTTTGAATATTGTTCCACAAGTGGAACGTGCAAAGAAGATGATGAGCATCTGGGAATACCCTTGCAATGACATTCATCAAGCCTTGTTCTTTGTCGGTGATAATTACCTTAGGGGTATATCCTTCAACGTAGAATAATTTAATTTGTTCCAAAGCCCACCCATAGCTTTCTTCGAGCTCGTTTCTCAAGAAGCAAAAGGCAACACTAAACGGGGACTTGGTAGAAGTTTGCCCTACAACATTCAAAACCGGGAGCTCATACTTGTTAGTTTTGTACGTGCAATCCATCATAAGCACTTGATGGGAGCACCGTGCTAACTTTATAAACTCGGGATGAGCCAATATAATGTGCTTAATTTCTTTATTCTCATCTTCTTCGTGAAACATGGTGTAGTTTTTCGTCTCCCCCAAGTACAAAAGTTGTTGGATCGGGTCCCTTTCTTCCCATTTCTCACGCTTCAACTTGGCTTTGGCGTTGTAGATTGTCTCCAACGTAGACACATTATTTGAGTTTGTTTTCTTCAAGTGCCCGAGTATATACTGGGTTTCAAACGCTTATCCGTCATATCGTCTACGATGAGCTTTTCTTCCTTGGTAAGCCGGGCCATAGAAGGATGCGTTAACAAAGTCTCTGGTGGTAGGTGGTTGTGACGACCGCATACAACCGTAGACAAGAACCACTTATTCTCGTTGTTCTTACGAAATTGAAGCTTGAAAGGACATCCCGTCTTCTTAGTGTAAGTTTTTCGCTTGATCTTCGTCTTTGGTACATACTCAGTACCCTTCTTTGCATGTCTTGTGTATTGTCCACTACACTCACAAACCATTTGAAAGCGGTTGTGTTTTTGTTGGTTGTTACAAACAATCACACACATGATGAGTTTCCCATGTTCTGTAGCCCACTTCTTTTACATCATCTTTTTTATCCCATATCTACATGGTCCAAGAACAGAAAGTTAGGAGAAAAAAAATGGCATCGTGTTGGATGTCGAAAGGGATTAACAACTTATCTATAACCTACCAGGTCGTTCAAATAGTGATCCGTAGTATCTATAGTTTCAATATCATTTGGAGGAGGCTGATCATTCATTGGTTGAGGTACAACCGCGAGCTGAACAACAAAGATCAAGGCCAAGCGTCAGACAAAACACTAAAACCAATAAGTTTACGGTTGGGTTAAAAGGGTCAGACCCAACCGTATAATCGACGGACCCAACCGTAATACAACAAAAAAAAGCCAAACCAATATTACGGTTAGGTTAAAGAGTAAAACCCAACCGTAACAAGTGCAGTAAATACCCATGCACGTAATAAGTTACGGTTGGGTTTGTGGTAACCACCCAACCGTAAGACTGTGAAACTCTACTTTTCAGAAACAGAAATGTATAGTTACGGTTGGGTTTCTCAAGAAAACCCAACTGTAACCATGATGGTATAACAAAAAAAAAACCAGTATTATGCACCTCATTTCCTTAAATATTAGCAAAAAATGAAAAAGAGTTTAAGTTAGAATGATACCTGACTATTCTCAGCAGTTGAATCTTCACTTTGACGACTACTTTCTCCATTTGGTTTAGTTTCAGCATCACAACTTACACTTAAAACCTCTCTACCATCCAAATAATCATACATAGTTGGGTCTCCCTCAATGGGTATGTAGAATTTAGTTTGGCAATCATACAAGGATTCACCCTCCATAAATTTGCCACTAGAATCACTCATTTTGGGTTTTTTCAAAATTTTGGGTTAAAACTCTCTTATCTCTCTTCCACTTTTCCCACCAACATAAAACAAATACAAGACTGATTTAAGCATAAAAAATGAAGAATATAGGAAATGAAGATGATCATTTACGGTTGGGTTTCAAGAAATCACCCAACCGTAGCTACATTTCCACTAAAAAACTTATGTTTACGGTTGGGTCCGATAATTAAACCCAACTGTAATATAATTTGCAATAAAATAACATATTTGTTAAGGTTAGGTTACATTACAAAACCCAACCGTAAATGATCATCCCACTTAAACTAACATTAAAATTTACGGTTGCTTTCTAAGCCAAAACTCAACCGTAATATAACTTTACAAAAACCACAAATTTGTTACGGTTGGGTTTCATTACAAAACCCAACCGTAAATTATCCCTGAATAGTGACAAAAAAATACAATTCCAACGTTTTTTTTTTTTTTGAAAATCTATCCGTTGGGAATTTTTTCCCTGGTTTCCTTTTCACTTTCTCATTATTCTCTATCCCTTTCATTCTCATTATAATTCTAGACTTTCCAACTCATTCTCACCATACCCTTTCAACCACTAAAAATGGTTCGATACACGAATGATGAAGATGTTGCAATTGTTCGAGGGTGGGTTACGATGATAAACCACGCTTACGAGAGAGCCTCCTATAACAACAATAGAAACGTTGTTATAGCTGAAAATTGGATGGACTGTCAGGAGGACGATTCTTGGTGGGAGCGTGTGTTTGAAATGTTTGTGGTATTACACGGGAATAGATATCGGAGGACGTGCAGTACCATCAAGGGGCGCTTTGAGGCGTTGTATGAAGAAATGGAAAACCTAAAACTGGAAATGAAAATGAGAGTTGAAGCATTTCCCGACGAAACCAATGTGGAAAGAGTAAGTGTGTCAATTAATAAATCGTTCTTTACAAAAATATTTAAAATAATGAAACTTATAATTGATTTATTTTTTTCAGCATGTCATGGCTAGGGCGCAGTATAAAATCAAATATGGGAAGGAGTTCAAGCATACAGATTGCTATCGATCTTGGAACAAAGTTTCTATCTTGAGTTTCGCCGTTATGATTAAGTGTTTAAGTGTTTTTTAAGTGTAATCATCTAATGATCTACTGTATTTCGTTTCCTTTGGTTCTTCCTTTAATGTTAAAAATAAGGTTTTTCACAACTCTGGTATTTGATAAGAAAATGAACTAAACCCAAGCATAACTAATTTTGTCTTAAAAACTGCTTTTACGGTTGGCTTCCATGACTCAACCCAACCGTAACTACAATTCATACAACAAACATTCATATTTACGGTTGGGTTCTATTACTAAACCCAACCGTAACAAAAATTGTACAAACAACGCAACTAGATTACGGTTGGGTTTTAAGGCAAAACCTAACCGTAACAATATGGTAAAATATACACTAATACTAACACTAGAAGTTACGGTTGGGTTAGGTGACACAACCCAACCGTAACTACATTTCACTCTAAAAATAATTTTACGGTTGGGTTAGATTACTAAACCCAACCGTAAATAAATTGTAGAAACACCACAACTATTTTACGGTTGGTTTTCACCTTAAAACCCAACCGTAAATTCTGCGGGATTCTCAAAATGTCTGAATTTCCGTCTCCTTAAACTACACAATTCCTACGGATTTTTGTTTCAAAAATAGATCCGTTGGTTCCTTTTTCCCTATAAAAGGAAACATATACTTGTCACTTTCTCATTATTCTCTATCCATTTCATTCTCATTATAATTCTAGATTTTCTCATTATTCTCACCATACCCTTTCAACCACTAAAAATGGTAAACACATACACGAATGATGAAGATGTTGCAATTGTTCGAGCGTGGCATACGATGCTAGAGCATGCTTACGATAGAGCCTTCAATAACAACAATAACAACGTTGTTTCACAACAAAATTGGTATGAGGGTCAAGATACCGAAGAATGGTGGAAGCGGGTATTTCGAATGTTTGCGGCATTAGAGGGGAATGTAAATCATAGGCTGTGGAGAGCCATCAAGAGACGGTTAGAGACGTTGTATCGACAAATGAACAACTTAAAACTGGAAAAGCAAATGAGATTCGAAGCAAATCCCTACGAGAACGGTGTGGAAAGAGTAAGTTTGTCGATTAATAAATCGTTAAAAAGAGATTTCAAAAACTCAAACTAATAATTGATTTGTTTTTTTCAGCATGTGTTGTCTATGGAGCAATATAAAATCAAATATGGGGAGGAGTTCAAGCATACCGTATTATGGAAACAAGTCGGGTGTTTGATTATCGCCATTATCTTTAAGTGTTTAAGTGTAATCATGCAATGGTCTATTGTATTTCGTTTCCTTTGTTTTATTCCTTTAATGTACTACTTTAAATCTATTACAATAGAAGGAATAAGTTACAAAGTTGTGTTTTAAACCCAATTTGGAGTATATTGAAAATCAAAAAACAGTTAACAGGACCATTTACGGTTGGGTCCAATTACTAAACCCAACCCTAATAAAATTTGTAAACACCACAACTTGTCTACGGTTGGGTTTTAAGCAAAACCCAACCGTAATTCTGTGTTGAAATTGAAACTCATATTTAAAAGAATATGTTACGGTTGGGTTATAAGCCAAACCCAACCGTAAATTCTACTGGATACGGTTGGGTTTTAAGGCAAAACCCAACCGTGAGTCTATGTTGAAATTGGATCAAAAATTAACAGAATATGTTACGGTTGGGTTATAAGCCAAAACCCAACGGTAAATTCTACTGGATAACACAAATTTGGATTATCTAATTTGTGTGTTTTTCGTTTTTTCTTTGTTTCAAACACCCAATTTACCTTCAATCTAGTAAAAATGATTGAATTATTTTAAAATTTTGATTTTTAAAACTCAAATTTAACAAAAATAATCAATTCTCAAAAGGATGAGTTACGGTTGGTTTTTCCTTTAAAACCCAACCGTAACTATGGGAAAAATGATGTTCATCATTTTCTTCTACTTACGGTTGGTTATGGTTTAAAACCCAACCGTAACTTTGCACAAAACATGGTGTTCATCATTGTTCTTTGATTTACGGTTGGGTTTTGTTAAAAACCCAACCGTAAGTCTGGCCAAAAATGGTGTTCTTCGGTTTTCTTATGGTTACGGTTGGGTTCGACATGAAACCCAACCGTAAATTTCTCTGAACAACAAAATTTGAATCTTTCAAATCGTGATTTCATCAAGTTTTTCTTCCCACCAAACACAAATTCAATTTTTTTTTTCAAATCATTTGATTAGATAAAAGATTATGTTTAATTAATCATGATTAGCTTAAATTAATCTTAATTAATTAATGTAATTAAGATTACTAATGAGGGGTGGTTTGGGTATTGTGAAAATATTATGGATAAGGGGTTTTTGAGTTTTACTTCATAATATCCCTATTTCGTCTTATTAGAGGAGCCCCTTAATCAAATTTGAAACCCCTATATCAGCCTTCTTTATGAAATTGTGATGAAGTGATGGTTGAGATTCCATGTACATGAGAATTACAAGCTACGAACTTCACTAACATCGTACCCTTAAACATTTATCATCTTAGATACAATCTGCAAAAATCGTCGTGCAAATAGTGAGATATCAGCTTCCGCGACAGGAGATGGTACAGAAAAACATTTGGTTTTGTGTCAAACCTATGTGAGAGTGTTGGATGCATTATATTATCGCAGCACAAACGGTTGTGCAGCTACATGGTTTTTTTTTCCGTTTTAATACTTAACTAATAATCCATGCTTATCTTTCTATAATCTAAAGCTAACTTCTACCATTATCAAATTCAATTTTCAACCTCTGATTAATGTCAGCTTAAATGGGAGACTAACTCTTCACTTTTACCGTTTTAATTGAATTAAGTTAAATTCGCCCAACGATTTGGGGAAGGTGTGCCCAACAAATTGGCAAAAATAGTAATATTTCTACCGGATGCTTAGATTTTTCGGCGTCAAATGATTGAACAAACCAATGAAATTTTAATGCGATAAATAGTTGGGCGCTCCAAACTTAATTTAACTTCAGGTTCAAGCATATGCTTGATCCTCAACTTGAATTACCACTATAGGTAACGGTTTTCAACTTGGATCTTGAAGTTTGATGACCATAAAGTAACCGCTATGGCTCTCCAATTTCAAGATTCAAATTGACGGCACAACATCTTGAATCAGCCCCCACCAGGGCCATATGTCTCAACTAACCCTAAAACTATAAAAAAAAGGTTGAGCTCTGGTTGCAAGCCGAGATAATACCTAGCGACAAGTTTAGACAATTAGTTTTTTTTAAAAATTCCCTAAATTACTATGTAATTAACAAGTATTTTTTTTTTTGTTCCAACATTTAGTAGACTGGTCCACATCTTGGTTCACAAGTGTAAAATCGGGATTTCGATTCCCTCAACCGCACTAAGTGTTTGGTTTTGGTGATAACTCCCTCCCCTCATGGATAAGGTCTGGTGGAAAAACAGTATGACTTGGTTTAATCCCATTTTAGTTGGGCTTCGTACATTCTGGTTCTCTCTACAGTTTTATTTACAGAGGTCTGAATGTCAAATGTTTTTGTTAAAATATTTATGATTTCGTTACATAAGATGATGTAAGTGTTTCAAGATTAAGAACATCACTGCTCTTCTTGTAACATTAGATCAAATAACTTGAAAATCATATACACGTTTCAAAATTTTGTAAACCATATATATTTGGAAAGTTATTTGCGATATCAACACAACAAGTATAAACATTTAATTTTTTTGTTTTTTCAAAGTTTTAGTTCTCATATTATCATCTCCCTCTAGTGTGTAAAAATAAATATAAAATGCACCAGTTTTACATTGACATATTCTTTATTTTTTTAGTGCAATAAAAATACATAAAAAATGTTTAAGTTTTATGTGTACTCTACCGAGTATATTTTCTTGTAATGCACAAAAAATACTAGTGTACAAATTCGTGTAGAATAACCAATCCACTATAAGGTATATTAAATAAAACCAGAACACTTGTACTAAACTTATAATTACCCATAGTTTTAACAACCGAATGAAATATAAGTAATAATATAACATAAGCTTATACCGAGGGTTTTTCAGCTTAATTAATTGGCTTTAGAGTTGGAAACAACTCTATAACTAATAATCTCGCTAAGAGCAATTTAAAAATGGGTGATCTTCTGATAGCTACTGCTGGATGACCGCAGCGGTGCATATTGGGTCCCTAACAAGCGATAAATGAGATCATATGTGTCGATTGTTGACACTTTTTTTATATACAAAAACAGGTTTTTGAGCTCTACCAATAGGCAAATATATGGGATCATATATGCCGATTGTGATAGAAAATGGGGTACTTTTTTGACGCGTTTTTGAATTATATAAAAGATTTTTTGTTGTAAAAACTCTTTATAAGAATGAAGAGAAATTTTTGTAAAAACTCTTTATAAAAGAGAAAACGTGTAAACTTTCTTATTGAGTCAAAAATGACATTGATAATTAAATGGGCCTGTAATAAAGATAATGGGCCAATGTAGACTGCATCAATAGGTTCAACGAACTAAAGGACCGAATAATTCGTGAATCCCAATAAACCGTGAATTATTTGGGAAGAAAAAACTCGTGTCCGGCCTTCTAAAAATGCATTAAAAATATGCGAATGTGTACTTTATCGAATAATTTACAAACTATTGGTGAATTGCTAACTAGGAAAGGGTTAATTGATTTTTGGTACTTATATTTAGTCCAACTTAAGGTTTAATCGTTGATTTTAATTGACTATGTTTAGTCAAATTTTAATTAATTTTTTTTTTTGATATTACGGGGTTGTTTGATAACCATTATTATAATGATTATGAGCCCATAATCACTTATCCAACCCATAATTCATTATATGAGTGTTTGTTAAAATTTATAGTAACTGATTATTTTAACATAATTAAAAAAACTCATTGTTTTTATAAATAAAAAAGTTGTTTATAAAAATTATCATAATTAAATTTTTTTAAATAAAATTGAATTAGATTTTTTTTCTTTAGTTTCTATAAACTATTAAAAGAGAGACAAAAAAACAATAATAAACTAAAAAAAATCTTAAATCATCATTCTTTCTCCTCTTTAAAAACATTTTTTAAGATTATTCTAAAAATATAATTATTATTAAAAAATAATTAATAATATAATTATTTTTTAATTTATAATTATCTATAATCATAAATAATAATTATAATTTTTACCAAACAACTAGGAATTAAACTTTATATGTAACCGTCCTTAACAAAACCATTAAATTAACGATTCTAAATAAAAACCCGAGATATACACCCTTGTCCATCTTTTTCATCGTTTTCTCCCGCTGTTCAATACAACCACCAACATCAGATAGACCTCGAGAGTCGGAGACAATTTTGACATCATCTTCAACTTGTGCTTCATCACCACCTCCACCTCTTCATAACAGATCAACCATTACTTATCAATGATTCTTTCAATTACTTATCTCCATTGTAACTCAAAAGATGAGATTTAATTTGTGCCATTCCTTTTCAAATTGTGGTTAATTCTTGTTAGGGTTAGATGAAATTAGCGATGATTGAGTTTAGGGTAATCATTGAGTTTTTGATATTAAATGCCCAAACCACCAACTCTTCTCGACCTCAACTGAACCAGGAAGACGCTGCTACCATGGTTTGTGAGGTTATGTTCGAAGGGTTTAAAGGGGTTTATGGAGTTGAGAAGAGCAAGGAGTTTGTTCTTGAATTAATCCATTTTTGGACAACGATTTGGGTTCTGTTGTTTGCTACAAAACAAAGAAGAAGAGGATGTGTAGTAATTTATTCTCGCTGCAAACTAAGGTTCCTATGGTTGCGTAAAAGGTTAGTTCCGAGAATTTAAGTAAGTTGTTGCCTTTCAATTGGAGCTTGCTGAGTGTTTTCAAAAGTCGATGATTTGAATATGGTCGGGAATGTGTTGGTGTTCTCGTTTGTTCAATGGTCGAGTTTGTGTTTGATTGAGGACTATTCTTTGTACTTGTCCTGCTGAGTCGTTACGAAACTTCAAAAGATATAATGATTTATGATAAAATATTTCTTTCACTTCTATTGTTGATGGCAATGTAACTCTTAAATATATTATGTATACCGACAATTTTACTGTTCCTTAAACTTTTACAAAAACATTGATAATACTGATTTGTAATGAGTTACATTGATTTTTGAATTTGGGGATTGGGAAAACTAAACTAGGTACCGTGATGTACATATTATTAGGTGTGTTAGTAATGTACATTACTAACCAATTGTGAATCTGATGTATGCTTTGTTTGAAGATTTTGTCGTATGAGAAATATGTGGCCTCAAGCTCCATACGTAAGAAAAAATATATAAGCGAGTGAACTGCACGCTTTGAGAAAGATTTGTAACAAATCGTAAGTTCGGTGCTTACTATCGCTAATGTTGTTTGGGACCAGAGATAGCCTAGTACTGTTGTACACCTGAAGGAGTTCAAGAAAAGTGTAGGAAATGACTGAATATTTAGTGGTATAGAGGATTCTCTCGAAACAGAGAAGTGGTTGATAGGCATTATGCTATGAATGTAGCGGAGGAGAAGAGGATTAGGCTTGCATTGAGGTAGGGGGTTTTCCTTCATTTTGTTGTTGATGCCTTCTTTATTTTGATGTCCTGATTTTTGGAACATTTTAAAATTTGTTTAACCTTTCTTGCAAATCTGGAATTGATTGTTTGAGTTGTTAACCATGTATTTAAGAAATTTTGCTTGTAAGCTTCCTTCAAATTGTCTGCATTTTGCATGACAGGGTACTTGGTTTGAAATCCCATATTTTCTGTGTTAACCCTTCCATTATGAAGACTAAGCATGTTTTGCAGCTATTTAAGTTTGATTTCTAATCCCAAAACAAGTCTTGCAAAAAGTTTTGAACTAAACTATTAGTTGTTTGTAAAAATGACTTTTGTTTTAATACCACACATGGCACTAGTTTTTGAGATGTATGAATTTTTAGATCATAATAATTGGGAGTTGGTATTAGTTATCGTTATTCCGAAACCATCGTTCTCGGTTTAGTACATTAGCCATTGAAACTACTTGAACAGTTTTTTTTTTTTTTCAAGTTTAATCTTTGATATGAACATTTAACGCATATATTTCCCTTCTGTTCTTGTCTCTGTTTTCCCCATCTGGCCTCTCATAAAATCTTATGTTCAAAATGACAACGGTGTGCCATGCATGTGAGCTAGTAATACTTGCTTCAATTTATGGATAAATCTATTTACACGTTTCCTTTGTTCTCACTGTCTAGTTCACTCATTTCGTCAAATGAAATCAATTTTTTTTATTGATTTTGATAAGGTCAATAAGCTTTGGTTTTACACAAAAAAAGGTCTCATTTGTATAGGTAGCTGGCTTTATTTCTTCACTAACTTGTGGTTCCAACTTACTTTACCTTGGACTACTGAAGAGTTGTTTTTACCAATTTTGGCTCATGAGAGATTTCCAAAAACTACCCATGATGTGACAACTTGTGATTAATTAACTTCAATGTGTTTTACTGGCCATCTCATGGATTTGTGGTGTTTCAAATGGTTAACTACTTAGTTCAACTATTTTGCTGTCCCTTGTTTACTGGTCACTTATGGTTTCAACCATTTTTCTTTGTAATCTATTTTAAATTTTAAGGTCTGATCCTTTACCAGTTCCATCAATATTTTGTTGTGTGAGTACGAAACGAAGTTTCATCGGTTGCCAACTTAATTTGCTTATTTTTGTTGTCATTGTTGTATACTGATCACTACTATCTTTAAGCCATTAACCATCTTTGATATCTTGCTGTTGATTTATATGGATTGGCTAGTGTTAACATGTACTTCAGAAACTAGTCCTAATGTTGGGAAATAAAATAGGCGTGTAAGACGATTAAGAAAGAAACAATGAAATTAAGAAGGACGAGA
>JAJJMC010012982.1:979600-1111144 GCA_023531435.1 Papaver californicum
CTTCAAATCATTGGTTGTTAATGTCAATGGGAAAATTGACATAAACAGCAGTAGTACTATTCCTCTTTATTTTGGCGACTTAACAGAATTTTGATTTCAGAGTTATATTTTCACCTTAAAAATTCACTTGCAATTGAAAATTCACCTGCAATTGTTGCCGACGTATAAATATTGCACGATACACCGTGCAAACATGGAGAGAAGACTTTTTGGAAATTTTGGGTTAGAGAATCAAACGAAGGACAAGGATGAGCATTATAAGATTCAACAAGAAGAGAAGAGTAGATGGCCCCAAGATATATTAATCTTTAAATTTCTTCAAGCGGATTAGAGAAGTCATTTCCCGACAAACATTATCAATGCAATGGAAGGGTGCACACGATCGGTTTCATATACCCATGATACAATTTTGACCCTTTTCACATGATTGATTTACAAGACTTCCAACCGAACCACCTCAAGATTTAAGAAGGATGTTATTACGTGTTGTCGGCTATGACGATCAAGTTCTTTAGCAAACACCATCAAAACAACGAAAGTGAGATGATGACATCGCAGCTGGGAAGAGACAACTTGAGAATTGAGATCCAAAATGCGAAAAGTATCTTGAACTAGTTGAAGGTAGTCTTCAACTTTTATTTTTCGTTTAATTTTGAATTTAGGGACCAAATTTTTTCAGGGGATAATGGTGACCGTAAAATTTTATAAAAGGCTATAAACCCTAACCCAACTCAATATGTATGTTTTAATTAGTAGGTTATCCCCTAATAATATTAGAGTGTTTGACTAGTATAAGCCATGGAAAACTCTAGAAATCTTGAGCATGGTTGACACGTTTCTAATATGAGAGCAGCTAAGGGTGTTTTGGTCTTTCTTTCACTTTAAACCATATTTACAGAGAAGCTTGATTTCGACCTTTTTCTTTTCAATAACTTTTACTATTGATTTTCAAGACATCTCGATCAAGAGGAAAACTTTGTTTCAGACAAACTTATTCTCCAGTTTTGGCTAAGAAGGTTAGATTACATTTATGTAAGGGATATTTTCTCACTGTATTTTTATTTGAGTTTTACTTGGTGCTCACTATCTTTAGACCATGAAATTTTAATAAATTCTTTACTGATTTACATTTCCAGTTAAGTATGAGATGGGTTTTCGTTTGTTACTTAATCTATAATGCGCTGTTTTATAAGTTGATGAAATATTTTTGCCTACTCGGATAACCTAGCTAAAGTGGTGCTGCCGATGCTGCCCTAGATCATTTTTTAATCAGTTTTCTTCATGATTTTAACTGAGACTTTATGAAAAATTTTATGTACTTCATTATTTAATGATTTTATTTATCTCTGATGGCATGAGCCTAATTAACCACTCCTTTATCAAGGAGAATTATGTTCCTCCACGTTACTTGCTCTAGGGCTGTCAATGGATATCTGATTACCCGGAACCGAATCAGACTCGGGTAAATTAGGACCGGGTCCTCATATTAGACCTATTAGTAGTTTTAATACCTGATGGGTAGATTCAGTTGGACCCGAAATCTTAACGGGTATTATCCGGCGGGTACCCGCGGGTATCGGTTACCCGGATATTTGTCATTTGTTTGTTAATTTTACCTAAAATTCAAAGACTTCGTCTAGTTTTACTTGGATTTTTTTTCATTTTATATTTTTTTTCTTAGATTTAATCTGTAATTAAAACATTTACATGATGTAACAATAACTTTATATGAAAAATTATTCGTTTCAAGCCAATATAAAGAATTTTAAAAAAATTATTGTTGATTTTAAAAGACCCGTTAAATACCCGAACTCGACGGGTATTTAGATTTTTAATCGGGTCCGGTTTCGGGTCCACTAAATTAGGAATCAGACCAGAACCGTTAGGAACCGGACACGATTTTTTAATAGGGTCCGGTTCCGGATCCATTGGTACCCGGGAGAAACCGAACCCGTTGACACCCCTACTTACTCAATTTGATGTCCATGTTAACATGTCTTCACTTCGGTTTAACTGTATAAATAATTAACCTAGTTCTCTTAGTTAATACTCTTGTGTTTTAGAAAAGAATTCCTAAGCTTTCGTACACAGTAAATCCTTGGTATGTTAATTTTGTACTGAAGTCAATATAAAAAGGGTGTTTGAATAACATGGGGTTTGGACCTGTCGTATTGATACTGTTTCTTATAGTTTTTGTGTTTACACTGTTTTCTCTACTTGATACCTCTTGACATTACACTGAAATTATGAATGGAAATCTTTTCCTATACTTGAAAATCTTCTCAAGTACAAAATTTTTCTTATAGTTTTTGTGTTCAACACTTTGAATTCTTGTCACATTTTTACAAAGTGCGATCTTTATTGTTATTTTGTAATTCACGTTGTCGGCAACATCACACTCCACTTTGGCTAGTGATTTAACTCCCTCTTTTAAGAATGAATGCATTTAATCTTGGTATATAGTCTGTACTTCCAGTTTGGATTTTTGCTTATGGAGAAGGCTTTTGGGTAAGTTGCGGCACCGCTGCCTTGAACTTTCGTGAACTGGTTATGGTTTTAGAAATTATTTACTTGAGAATTTTCTTGCGATTGATGTTACTAAAAACTACAAAGCTCTATTTTAGGATTGTCAGGTTTTAATTGGTATCCCACCACCTCAGTGGCTATCCAGAAGATCGTTCGGAACGATAGCTGGTACCCGACTACCCTGATGTGGCTACGGCCATAAAAATAATAAAGTGAATTTAATTACGGATCTTATTTCTCTGGTTTGAATTATAAATTTGCATAAGGATTTCTTTCTCTATTTAACCATTGTTGTTGTTTGTTGCTTATACTTTATATTTCATGTCAACATTACTATTTTTATGTTGTAATCCCTATTGGGCATTCACGCACCCCTTTGTTTTGTTTTCTCCCTATAGAGTACGAGAGGAGATTACAGCAGTATGTCGAGAGAGCTTACAACAGGCTTTTAGCGCTTAGAAAGTTAGTATTTTATTATTTTTATGATGTGTATATCACGGAATATCTGGGATAGTTAGTCTAACTTTTGTCCATTTTATTTTGCTTTATTTTACTGTTATATATATGTTAGAATCTTGTACAAAATCTTTATGTTGTTTGTAAATGAAAACTTGGTTGTATTGTGTAGGATGAGTCTGACCTTGGCCATTTGGACTAATTTTTTTTTGAGATTTTCTTGTTCTCTGAAAATCATATTACAAGTTGTTTTATATGTATATAGCTATTTTATGTAATTCCACATACAAATGATTGAGTTGTGGTCTCCTGATATACGGGCTAAGCAAATGCTATGCATTTACTTAGGGCTGCACAGGAACCGTCCTGAAAAACAGAACCCGATCGAACCTGACAAAATCGCGGTTTTTAAACCGACCCCGCCCGTAGCGGGTTGGTATACGGTTTTCAAAATCAAATATCCGTTCATGATGGTTCGGTTTACGGGTTTAGTATAAGAATCGACCGAACCCGTCCGTATAAACCGAATTTTCCTGGCCATTGATTGATATCGTTTTGTTTTATCCTAGCCCTCCATCTAAACGAAGATACCCTAACTAAACTGAACCTAAACTTTCTATTCTCTTATTTCATCTTCTCAACGTCGCTCTCACTGCCTTTATCAGGCGATTCATGTGATATGAATCATGTCCATGATTTGATTTTTCCATCACGAACAACCTTATGTCCTTATCAGTCATCAGTCATCAGTCATCAGACTCATCACCAACAACTTCTTCTTCTTCTTCAGACTTCAATCCTCACTGATTATTCTTAACAATCAGTCAATCACTGATTTCAGGTCTTCTGAGTTCTGATTAGGCTATTCGTTTCTCATCCACTACCTTATCAATCATCACCAACAACTTATTCTTCTTCTTCAATCCCCACCATCGACAATCAACATACAAGTTACAACAGACAAACAAGGTATGTCATACTTTGGGGGTTCATCTGATTTCACTGATTTTGGGGGTTTATCTTTTTTGGGGGGATTATATATGAAACCCAACTACCCCAAGCCTTATTTCACTGATTTGAAAATTATGGTTCATCTGATTTCAATCGAAAATTAGGGTTTATCTGATTTTTGGGGATTTTTTAGTGACTGACTGTTTATCATTCAATAGACCTTTATTATTGTTTTCTGCATCTGGTTTGGAGCAGTATGTAACTTGTATGTTGAAATAGATGATGATGACCTTGAAGTTCTGTTTATAGACCTGTATGTTCTGTTTATATTATTGAATTTAAAGTCTCCATTTCTGTCTGTTAGAATAAAACTAGCAGTTGATGTTACATATTACCTAACAGGGTCTTGTGTAAACATTATGTAAGTGTGAAAATATATCTGTGAAGGTGTGAACCAACCTAACTGAAAGGCCTTTTTGAGGGGTATTGTAACTTGTAAGTGTCTAAATACATTAACTTTGTGTAACTGTGTTATATATCAATGAGTAGCTCTGCTGATGGGTGTCCTTTCTAGGCTTAGTATGTATCATGCTAAACTTTAGGCTACTATTTGTACAACTCTCTGGTTATAATGGAATGTCTGAGCAATCCAGGATTCATATTTGAACACTGAGTTAGCTGTCTTTTAGTGTTTGTTGTTTTTGATCCAGAGTCTGATGTTTGGTGTTTTAGCATGATACATTATTAATACGTACAGTTGTTTTGTTTCAATGACAGAAATCTTTGATCCTTGAAGATGATTGATAAAAAGGGCTTAAATCACTTGTTTCACTTGGAGTTGGTTTTCTTGCAGTCTTGCAACTTGGAAATAGTAGGACTGTAGTCTGTACAGTTGTTTTTTTTCACTTGTTTCATGGAATCATGATGTTTATTTTGTCACTTTTGTGTTTATTTTGGATTACAATCTATATGTGATAGACTATATTTCATGAATCATGATGTTCATTTCATTTCATCTGTACTAAAACAGGCTAAACAGCCTTGAATAATCTATCAGGAATCCAGGATTTTAAGTTTTAAATCAGGAATCAGGGAAAAAAATTCCGTGTCAGTTAATACGGTTTAACCCGTAAAAAAACTGAACCCGTCCGAACCCGATTCGGGTCGGTTTGAAACCGATCCGCCTATGAACGGGTTAGTAGATGATTTTGATTTTCAAAAACCGCCTATAGACGATTTGATAGTTGATTTTAGTTCAAAACCGAATCGACCGCCTGTTGTGCAGCCCTACGTCTATTAATTTTCAATTGTCATAAGAGTTCTATAGATGATTATTTTGTCCTTACAAACTACTGGGTTTAATTAAAACGGTTATGTCTCTGCTATTTTAGTATATTTATTCTCTCCGCTATGCTCCATAATTTATTTAGCATGATGTCGTTTTTGAATCCATGTTATTTCACTGTACTAGTACTTTTGTCTACTCCATGGTTCTTTGTAAGTATTTTTGAATTTTCCCCTTCAATTAATCTTGTTTGGATATTGTGTTTAATTTTGTTGTGAATTATTATTTAAACCTACCGTGTTCAGTATACGCATGATAGCATGTACATTTTTTTTTTGTCCATAACGGTCTTATATACCCATTTGTTATTTAACTTAAAACCGCCACTCACTTGAGTGAATGTGCTGTTGGAAATTTAGAGGTTGGACAACTATTTAAAAATATTTTGTTTAGTTTTCTAATCAGGTGGTATAGTTGGTTCTCGTAAGCTTATGTCGGCTTAGATCATTTTTGTTTAATTTCGAAAGAAATCCACCCTTCCTTGTAAACTATTAGTATATTACTGTTTTTTTATGTATCTTTTTTTATATATTTTACTTATCATTTTATATTTGACGTACTGGACGGGTTGAAATTCAATCCATTAGAAAGGAAATTTTTCGGTCCGTCATAAAATATTCGGCAGAACTCAAGGACGTTGGTATATGATAAATATACTTATATGTCTTATTTGATCTCATATTTATATTGGTAAAATTTATTGTTTATATTAATATTATTATTTTTATGTTTTTAGATATTTTTATAGAATTGGCTATTCTGAAAAATTTGGCTTAATAAGTGTTAAAACCACCATATAATTGATAAAGGCACACAGTCTTTGGTTAAATTCACTACCTTTTTCATTTCAAATGCAAAATTTGGCGGAAATTTCCAATTTGAAGCTGGGAAGAATTCAAACGAGATTTTTAGGAGAATTTGGTGTTTAAGGTAAAATTATCCTCTTGCCTTATATATAAGAGTTTGTACACAAATTTAAGACCATAAAAATAAAAAAAATCTCGTTTGGCATGGATTTCTCGAGAAAAATCAGATGGAAACTCTATCACCGGAAACTTAGGATTTCCATTCTTTCATGTGATTGTTGTTCAATATCTTTTAGGACAACTGAGGTAATGTAACACAATTGAGATTTGCATATAGAAGAAATCAATAGAACCAAGACGATCGAGAAAAAAATCCCTACCGATTATTTTTTTTAGTAAAAGATAAGATTTGGAGTGGATTGTTGTTGTAGTATAAATATAAAGTCTTTAAGAACATTACAGGGAGGCTGGAAAGAGTCAGAATGGAGATAATCAAAAATCAGAAGAAGAACACAAGGCACTCCAAGACTCTCGCTGGAAACCGCTGCTACAACAATAGATTTCTCAACAGTTTCAGCGACAGTTAGTATTTTAATACACTAAAAGTCAGTGTTTTATTCAACTGCTCTAGAGATCTGTCGTTAATTCGGTAGAAAATAATAAAAGAAAGTTGTAAGCTCTTCTATATTAATAAATTCAATGATTTATCAAAAATTTTTATATTTTTTTTATGAGTAGCAAATCTTTTTGTTAGGGTTGTGGAGGAAGCTATTTGTGATGTATATTTTTTAATATTTAATTTTTTAGACATAATTACTCTTTTTATTTATACTATATAGTTACTAATAATATCCTTTCTTAAAAAGCTTCGTGTTAATTGTTTTGAACAATTTATGATAATGATATTTTATAAGCGAAGGAAGTTATATTTTCGAACAACGACGCAAGTCGTAAAATGATTTCACAACGTTTTATTTCTCAAGACATGAGATTGGGTTCGAAACTGTACTGAGTATTTTAAGAGGAAGAGTTTAAGATATTCAATTGTCAATTTTGCAAACATCGAAAGTAGTGGAATCTGAAACCCTAGACTTTTCTCCTATTGGTTAATCAATCAATTTCTATAGTTATTTTATTTAATTAAAATCATAAGCATTCTTTCAAAACATTTTTAGCACATAATTTGATTAGTAACTAGAAATAATATTATCAATCTCCGTGGATGAACCCGTATGTGATCGCGGCTATTGGTTTTTAGCCTATCAGTATGTCAGGTTTGTTGTCACATTTAGAGGCCAAAAATATTTCTTGATTTGTAGCCTACTAAAGTATGTTTCGGTCTAGATTAGATTAGCTAGTAGAGTCTTAGGAACTTCCAAGTTACTCCAAAAAAATTGAAGATTGAAGATCTCAAGAAAGAAGACATCAATTTGCAGAATTTCATCAAAGATTAGTAACGAAGACTGATTTTCCTTTTAGACTTGTTTCCCCTTCTATCTATTTATATGTATCTATCTTTCGTAGCAAAGTCAAGGCTTTGGTAATGAATGAATTATAAAGAAGATTCATAGACTAGTAATTTGCTCAGTCTTGTGAAATTTCATAATCCAAGTTATGCTTGATGATTATAGTCGAACTCAAGGATCAAAAGAGAAAATTCCAGTTAGATACGAAAGTTTGATTTAGCTAAGTTAAGTCATGTATTTCCCTTATGGAATGGAAAATATTTCTCGTATGGAATTTACTTGACATTAAATTAGTGTAATACTTCAACTATAGAAAGAAACTCAATACAAGTAAAGTTCTAACTAAAGAAACATCTTCTCTGTATCTTAGGAAAGAACCTAGACTTGGCAGTATTGAGAAATACGTGGGTTGTAAGAAATCATTGCTTATATCTAAAGAAATCTAGCCTTTATTGATTACTACATATTGGAGACATCGGTAACACATAAATCCAAATCTCTACACAGACACCGGTAAAGTTTGTCCTCCAATAATGAAGGTTCTTCGAGAACTAAGGTAAGACTTCGAAAGACTTCACTTGGGATTCGTGAAGTACAAGTAGAACTTTGTGTCTCAATTTAAGTTGTTTATAATTCTTGTTTATTCTAAATTAAGGTTATTCTCTTCTACTATAATGTCATCCAAGAATTATTGATCAAATCTAGATCTGATAGAAACTCCAAACTCAATTGGCTATAATGTTATATATTGAAATCCAATTTTGAAGTTTTTCACATAAATCATCTTAGAGAAAGATATAGTTTGTTATTCTTGTGAAGATAGAAAAATTATAGATCTCTATAAAGAGTAGAAACCCTGATCTTGTGATTTAGATTCGTCTAAGTCAAATAAAGATTTTTGTCACCTTGATTTACATCAAAAAGGATCACCAAGCGTCCTGTATAAGGTAGGGTAGCATTAGTCTTCACAAAGAACTTTGCAGCGGCTTCTAGGATGCCAAAAGACATTAGCTAGGGAAATCAAGTACATAGGTATCTGGGGGAACCAAGAGATGTAGGGGAAGAACTGCAGCGGAGTAGCTTGGATGGTTTTTTCTTTCTCAACTACATTCCAGACAAAAGTCATTGTAATAGACTAGTTTTTGAAGCGGCTTAATACATTGTGTGTTCAAACTGGACGAGGTCCCGGGGTTTTTCTGCTTTGCAGTTTTCCTTATTAAACTTTTTTAATGTGTCCTACTTTACTTTATTTTCCGGATTATGTTGATTTATCTTTATAATTAAAAGTAAAACCAAGTTGTACACTAATCATCCTTAGATTCAATAATCATTAATATTGATTATCTACGGATATTCCTTGTGTTCTTTTATCATTGATTACATATTAGGCAAGTAATAATTCTTTAGGTTTCGAAATGCAAAAGTTTGTGATGTACTTGGTACCCTCCTTTTTTTAATTGGTACCAGGGGAGGCAAACACCGGAAAATACCTAACAGTCTGTGTTTATAAATGATTGAACCTTTAGAAAAGTACACATATGGTTGTGTCAGGATTTGATTATGGTAAATGCGTATAAGTATCTTCTCAAAAATTATCTTATGGACAACATTTGTTAATTCAACAGGAAAAAATCAAAAACTTATTGACCTTACCCAGCAAAAACCAAATCAAAATCCTATTGACATAACTGATGATTCTGATTTGGAATCTAAAAGGATACCACCCAGAAATATTGAAGACCTTATACAAATTATAAACATACAAAGTATTGAATTAATTAAGTAGCCTGAATGAGAAGTTTCTCACATACGTTCAAGATCTAAACAAGTATCTTGAAAGCGAATTATACATCTTGATGCCCGCGACTCAAATGTTTGCAATACGAAAAATTGTAAAAAGATCTAAAAGATTCAAAATCTAGAATCCAATCCCTTGGGGGTGATGTCAGAAAATATATCATGCTCGAGAACGATAACTTATCAACCTTCGGCAAGTTGAAGTTGATAGAGTACAATGACCAATCTAAGGCTATAATTGTCTTTACTGATGAGAAATTCAGAAAGATGGAAAAAGAGAATATGAGATTCAAAATTGAATTAAATTCATTGGTCATCAAGAGCAGTACCAATAATTCAAAAAACTCATTAGCATATTACAGAAGATCCTTTAAATCTTCATCTGATGTTGAGCTGTGTGAATCTCATATTGCTCCAATTGACACATAAAACAAAATTATCCAATCAATCCTTGTTATAAAAAAAATCGTTGGCCTGACTATTAAAACTTGTTTTAGGAAAATAGGACTCACAAATTCTGATTCGTTATAGGATACCCACAACACATGACGGGGTATGACCATTCAACGCATTGCTTTCCGCTAGTCATACTACGTAGTTCATAACGTATATGTGTAAAAATACATTTTAGATCCTTGGTTTGTAACACCCAATATTCGGCAGTGGTTGGCCGAATGGAATATGAGTAATAATATACCCCAAATTAACATCTAGGCATTTTCATCACAGTTGGCTCCAGAGTTGGAAAAAATCTCTGCAGTTAAGCGTACTCGGACTTGAGCAATTAATGGATGAGTGACCTCCCGGAAAGCTGCTGTTGGATGACCGCAGTGGTGCCCATTGATAACTCCACACTGACGGATGACCGCAGTGGCTAAGTGGCGATAATATCGGTGGAGGGTCGGGTCATTACAAATGATGCGAGAACTAAGAAGTTAGTTAGCTTAATGATTGAATTGTTCTTGTATTGCTTGAATTGTAATTTGATTTAAAATATTTAGTTAAAAATTTTATTAACGATAATTTATTGGATTCATATGCTTCAATTCATGTGATGCAAAGTTTCAAATATGTTTGGCATAAAAAAAAGTTAGGATATATGCATAAGTTTCTTTCCGACCATAACGCCTGGAGTTCGGATCTCTATATGGGTTTGACCCTGGTCCGGAACTCGGGGTGTCACAAGTTGGTATCATAGCTCTAGGCTTTATCTCTTACATGGAACGTAAATAAATAATTTTTATATATTTCTATGCATGCATGTTTGATTTGATTGCTTGAGTTGCTTGTACAAATTGCTTGTTTAATCTTATGTCTTAGTTATTCAATCCAAATTAAATTTGTGTGAACAATTGCTTGCTTTTTCAAAATCGTTTGTTGAACAATTGTCGTACATTTATAGTATTTGTCATGTAAATATTTAGTTTGTAGTCTAAATTTTGGGACAAGATTTCTTTTAAGGAATGTAGAATATAATACCCTATATTTTCGTTTACCTTCTTTGAATGTGTTCCTGGTCGGGTTTATCCGATTTCATGAATTGTTATAATTTAGTCGTTTACAAGTTTTAATTTATCTGTTTAGTCTCACTCGCTGATTTTATTTTATAGCATGTCACAACAATCATTCATACTTCGAAGATTACTTTCCTTAGAGTTATGTTATATACTTAAAATATTTAAAGGTTCTAGATTTCTTTCACCTTGTAAATAATAAGTGACCTTTGGGTAAAAATGATTATTCTAATTTAATTTAAGGGAATAAATAATTATGACAACAAAATATAAGTAAAATAGATAATAAAGGATATAAATATATTATTTAATATGAAATAGAAAAGAAAGAGATTCAAGAGTTATAAACATAAGCTAGGGAGAAGAAAAAGGAGATGAAGCTAGGTTTATTTTAGAAAATAAGACTATGGAAAATCAGTGGAGGATCAATGAAATTTAGGTAGAATGCTAGACTATTTCTCTATTGTTATTTTTCTTTGGGTGTTTATTTCGTATGAATATACATAGTTAGGTTTCAGTAATTTATTCACATAAATATGTATTTCTTATTGATGATCAGGCTTCTCCTATTGATAGATAACAGGATTAGGTATTTATGGTAAAAAAAATTAGAATATTACACCATGAATGATAGTTTCTGAAATTCTAGACAGTTTAGCTCTGTTATGGTTTTAATGTGTTTAGGCAATCTTAATGATGTTGGAATAATTTGTAATCTTAACAAAAGTTGTATCTATGTATGATGTCTTTAATTGTAATTTTATTTGCTCAATTTCAAGTTATTATGAATTTACCATGAATTTTTTTAGTAATAATAAATAATTTGCCCAGTTTTTAGGATATTTTGCAAATTCAATGTCTTTTGTTTGAACCATCGGTTTGATGCAAATTTTGGATATGTTTTATTTTATTTTATTCATATATGTTGCTTTAAAATTTAAAGACCATCAGATAAATTTATCACTATGAAACATATAATAGTTTGTTTGATTAAAAGCTTAAAGGAAACTCATGTTGTTTGTTCATATGTTGTTAAGCCGTGGTTGCTTGTATTATTTGTAAAAATGATTTACAAATTGAAAATGAGTTCATGTTGGTTGCTTGTATTGTTTGTAAAAATTATTTACAAATTGGAAATGTGTTCATGTTTTACCGTTAGATGAAACATGGTTCCATGTTAACGACGGGTAATAATCCCCATGTAAAAACTTATGTTCCTGACCATCGACGGCGGTTGTCCGCGCCGGATAAACGATAGGTGGAGTACAAACCAAAGACATTCGTACCATGAACTCATGTGTCAAAATCTAATTGGATAAATTATTTGAACTATTATTAATATTGTGAAGTCCTGCTTTGAAATATTAATTAGATGATTTGTTAGAAACAATATTGGTATTGTGAATTCATGATTGAACAAATGAATTAAATGATTTGTGAAAATAATACTTGCGTGATAATCTTGTTGGTTGAGTATATATATATATATCATTGATTGCTTGAAATCATGTCGTATACTCATTTTATATGTTAATTGACTCCTTGATATTGTTATGCATGTTTTGAGATTGAGAATGCATTCTACTGAGATGTCATCTCACCCCAATTGACATTCCTTGCAGATTTCATTAAAGGTGGAAGCAGAACTAAGAAGTTAGTTAGCTTAATGATTAAAATGTTCTTATATTGCTTGAATTGTAATTTGATTTAAAATATTTGGTTGAAAATGTTTTTAAGGATAATTATTGGATTCATATGCTTCAACTCATGTTATTTAAAATTTCAAGTATGTTTGGCATAAAGTAAGTTAGGAGAAATATATGCATAAGTTTCTTTCCGACCCGTAACGCCTTGAGTTCGAATTTCCATATGGGTTTAACTCTGGTTTGGAACTTGGCAACACCAATATGCATCAATGAAACAGATTATTCTTTGATGCTAATTCTTTTATATAATCCCATGCATGATAATTGTTCAGAGATAATAAGACCAGGCGACACAAATATGACAACAAAAACTAATATGAGTTGTAAAATTAACATTTCCATGACTATGATGGATTCTATTACTACTGCTAGAATTGCATAACTTGTCTTGACTTTAAAGGATATACAATTAAATCTTGGGGAATTGGAAACATCGGACCATAAAAGAAGATCTTGATTAGAAAGGGGTGGAGGCATCTTTCCAGTTGGAAACAAAGTGGAGTGTTCATGATATCATCTTCCAAAGCGTTTCAGATGCTACGTTGATGCTGCTCAAAGGAATGCACGCCGAAGCTAGATAACACAAACATGTTGTTAATATTGAATTCGAAAGCACCAATCATAATGCTATAAACTTAAAATATTATTCTTAGTTTGAAAAATATAACTAGAATTATTTGGGATGCTAATACGACAATCTATTGTAATCATTTTGATATTAAAAACAATTGGAAGGCTGAAGAATTATGAACTCTTTTAAACGTCTTTATTTCTGTCTATTTTGACAGAAATGTATCCTGGTTTATATACCTTAGTATATTATGGACAGAAACACTATTATGTTATGTTAGAGTCTCATGAACCATACAAACCTTAACCTACTCCCAAAAATAGAAAATCCTTCAAAACCGACATTGTTCATACCAATAGGCCTTTGTAATGTCACTTACAAAATCGCTAAAATTATAGTCAATCGAATTGGTCCACTTCTCCCATTCTTAATAATCCCTTATCAAAGAGCTTTTGTACCCAAAGATCAATTCACGATAACATAACAATCGCGGTTGAGTTATTTCATCACATCACTAGAGATCCGAACATAACTCTAAAAGTAGATATTCAAAAAGGAGTATGATAGTGTAGACTGGGAATTCATCAGAACGATTTTCACCAAACTGGGGTTCCCAACAACCTTTGTGGATTTTATAATGCTTTTCGTGACTACAGTTACTTACTCAGTCAAAACCAATGGTACCCCGCACAGATATATCACTCCAACAAGAGGAATAAGACAAGGAAACCCTCTTTCAATTATATTTTCATAATATGCACGAAAAATCTTATCTACTAACCTAAGAAGCCTGGAAAACCAATACCGTATAGGAAAATTGTGCATCCCCCAAAAATCACCTCCCATACTGCATCTAATGTATGCATACGATCTCGTTATCACGTTTAAGGCTTCCAAAAACAGTAGCACTCATCTCAAGAACTTGCTTCAATCCTACAGTTCGTCAGCGGGCCAAGTAATCAATATATCCAAATCTACAATAATACATCACCCGAGACTGGAACAACACGATGTGGACAATTTACATCAATCTTTCGGCATGCCAACCACCTCAAACCCTCTGATTTACCTAGGGGTCCAATTTAAACAAGGAAGATCATCTCAACATATTTTGAACTCTGTTTTAGCGACTAGCGAGAAAAGCAAAAGGCTGGATGATAAAATGCCTCACAACTGCTGGGATGTTATTCCTTATAAAAACTTCCCTAGAACCTACCTCTAATCACATTCTGCAAACATAACTTACACTCACATATGTGCACAATCAAATTCATCGTATCACCAGGAATTTCTTCTGGGGACATGACTCTTCAGTTAAAAAATTTCATCCTTTAGGCTGGGATAAACTATCTAAACCAATTTCTAAAAGAGGCCTGGGCATAAGAAGAAGTATCGAGCATAATAGGGAAGTACTCATGAAAATAATTTGGAATCTATACGATTAACCCAGCTTCATATGGGTCAACTTATGTGATGAGAAATACCTCAAGCAACAACCAATATTCCAAAGTACAAATATCACCCCCTCTTCATCCAGTACACAATGGAAACGATTGACATCCCTCATACCTGCCTTCAAAAATCTTACGCACTATAAATGGGTTAACAACCCCTATACAAGCTAACTGGATTCTACACTTTCCAAACCTAAAACCGACCTGTTACTATCCTATTCAAATAGTAGCAGATATCATTGATCCTTTCATACATAATTGGATCCATGATAAACAAAATAACCTTCACCACTTGCAGCCCAAAAAATCATAAACCTACATATTCCACAAAACAGTTTCCAAGATAAAATTATTTGGCCACACTCGAAAGCTGGAAAATACACTGCCGCTTCTGGATACAAATGTCTTACCCAATAAAGTACTCAGCTTAATCAAAACCCTCTCCCAGTAACTAAATTCATATGGACCTTAGCATATCCACACAAATTCAATTTGTCTCGTGGAAAGCAATCAACGAGGGTCTCCCGACTTTCTCTATCCTAAATCGCATTCAACTTACTAACTCCAACATATGCCCTTAATGCAACTTTGAACCAGATCAGCTAACCACTTGCTAATCCATTGCTCGATATCATATTCATTCTGGAACACCCTCCTCACTCGCCTACCCAACAACCATAGCGCCAACAATACCCTTCAAAACCTTATAACTCCTCAAACAACCATCTATCAACTCTTACAACAACTGAACCCACCTTCAATCATTACCTCATTTTGTTTTCTGTTATGTTCCTTATGGTTAGCTACGAAACTATATTTCATCACAAACAAACAAATGTGGAAGGCATTCTGATGGGATCTCTGAAGCAGCAACATGATTACTCTTGGGAAAAAGAAACACCACCTTCCGTGTTACCTGGCGATATACTATATACTATTCCAACAAATTTTATAGGAAGAGCAAAAACAATAGCAGTGAAATGGATCACAGTGATAGACACATTTATGTGTCTGATTTGTTCCCAATTTGTATATTGTTAGAACTCAATTGTGTACTTATATTATGTTTTTATTGTGTTTGTAGGTATTCTTGAAGATTAAACGTTTGCGGAGAAATCAATTTAAAAAGTTATAAAGGCGCTCTCAAAATTGATAAAGGAACCCACACTTTTTCTACGGGCACCCACCTTTATCTCTTCCATTTCAAACTAGAATTTAGGCGGGAAACTTCAAATACAAGTTGCGTGATTCTGTTGAACAATTTTTGGAAAGTTTTCTTTTCTAAATAAGAGGACTTGTACACAGTAAAGATAGATAGATCGAACGGTTCCGGAGTTTTCCTCGCAAATTAAAAGAAAAGGATGAGCGGTTAAAGTTTCTAATAGCTGAGCAGTAAAGATAGATAAATCGAACGGTCAATCTTTGTCCTCGGCCTTTACAAATCCAAGGTTACTATTGATTTGGCTTTGATCAACCTTTCTCCAAGAAAAATTTCCTTTTGTTTTTCTTTCCTCAGGAATCAGCACTGAAGAGAGAAGTAAGTTTAAACCAGAGACAAAACAGAGTGTTGTTTGAATAAATGGTATCATCATCATCTTCTCCTCCTTTGTTTCGGGATTTAGTAGAAACCAAAAAAGAAGTAGTAAAAGAACCTGGCGAATTTGAGGGCGACCAAAAACTAATTAGGGGCGACTAATAAAACAAAATAAGGTCATTTTGAAGTAATCTCAATACATCCCTTATCCATATATTTTCTATAATGACTAATCTACCCTTGTTTAATTAGTGTTAATTTTGATTAGTTAGTTAATTAATTTGGTTATAGTTAGTGTTAGAAAATTATTTGAGTTAGTTTTGGAAGAGAACTCAAGAGTGTTTTAGATTGATTTTTGAGTTATAGTTGTGTACAATCGGTAGGCTCGTGATTTTTGTTCTTACCGATTGTACAATCGGTAGTTTAATGGAGTACTTAAACTACCGATTATAGGTGTCGCCCCAAATCGAATTTCTCAAAACCTTACAAATTTTTCTAACTCTTCATCTTTCACAATCGGTAGTAATTGAAAATTTATATCTACCGATTGTAGCCAGAATTGAACTAAACTTTAAAATTTTAAACTTTGTAATCGGTAGTTTAAAGATCAACTTAACCTACCGATAATACTTGTTTTTTTGTCCAGGACTTTTCTTGCCATAATCGGTAGTTAGTGAACATAAATATCTATCGATTGTGGATAATCAGTAGCACGGAAATTTAATAACTACCGATTGTATGTAATTGGTAGTTTAAAAATATAGTTATCTACCGAATATGCCGATTTTACTTGACATCTAACTTCGTAATACTATTTCAACATCCGAAGAAAAAACTTGTTCAAATAAACTAAAAACATCCGAACAAAACGAAACAAAACACATCATAGAAATTCTCATAAAATTCTTCCACTCCTTGTTAATCTCGACTTGGTCCTAGTTTCAACATGCTTCTTCTTCTTCTTCTTCTTCTTCTTCTTGTTCCCCTTAGGATCAGCCTGAAGTGGACCTATGTACTCTCCAGCTTCATTGTAGTATGGATTTATACCTGAGAAGTCTTTCTCCCTGATAAAGAGTCGAGGATCAAAAACATAGATATCTGCCTCGGAATCGGTTGACGAATTGATTTCAATGGTTTTGAACTCCTCTATCACCATCTTTTCCTTTCCATTATTTGATTGTTTAGGTAAATATTTTGGAGACATTTTCAATGGAGAATGAGAGTAAAGGGAGTAGAAGAATCGGTAGAGGAAAAGAAATGGAAAAGGAGGCTGTTTTAGTTGAGAATAGGTTGAGCCATTAATCTATACGGTTACTTTTTCGAAGTTGGAGAGTTAAAATGTATTGGAGTTGCATAAATGAGAAGAGGTCACCCTCCTAATATAGATTAGAGTCTTAACGGCTCTTTTTAAAAAAAAAAACGTTGAGGCCTGGTGTAACAAGAGTGTACAGAAAATATGTACACTAAGTTCGAACTAATATTAACAATCGGTAGTTAGTGAACATAAAAAACTACCGATTGTGGATAATCGTTAGCACGGGAGTTTAATAACTACCGATTGTACGTAATCGGTAGTTTAGGAACATTATTGTCTACCGATTATGCCCATTTTACTTAACATCTAACTTCGTAATACTATTTCAACATCCGAAGAAAAACTTGTTCAAATAAACTTACTACATATTGTTCATTAAACCTGCCGTTTTACACTATTATCATATTAATTATTATTTTACACTGTCTTGGAAAATTCCTTTCTGCTTTAACGGTGTGGACGAATCTTAAACGGGTTGAATCTGTCCATCACCTTAATGATATTGAGATGAGCTTCGTAACGGTAATTTGATCGTTTCCATCGTCGCCATTCCTCGAGAGATCTCGCTATAACTTCATTATTAGTTTCACCCCTCAAACGATATCGATTGACAAGATAAGTTAAATTCACAAATGGATCAACTTCTCTGCCTAAAGAATGAAATCGACAAAAAAGACCAGCTTTATTACGGTTATTGGGGTTCCCGGTGTCAACACAAAAATGTTCGATTACACTATCCAAATACCTCATACTCATTACACCATTGCATACGTTCTTCTCCTCGCTTCGGATAGAATTGCACATAGCCCCTACATAACGATAAATCTTCCTCTACCGTGAACGGTTGAGCCATTAATCTATACGGTTATTTCTTCGATGTTGGAGAGTTAAAATGTATTGGAGGTGCATAAATGAGAATACGTCACCCTCCTTATACAGATTAGAGTCTTAACGGCTCTTTTTTAAAAAAAAAAGAGCTGTTGAGGCCTGGTGTAACAAGAGTGTACAGAAAATATATACACTAAGTTCGAACTAATATTAACAATCGGAAGTTTTGGGATCACCATTATCTACCGATAATCGGTAGTTTAAGAAATTCTTAAACTACCGATTATATTAGTAGCCCCAAATTGGAATTCGTTTTTTTTTTAAATTTCAACATTTTGTACAACCACAATCGGTAGTTTAAGAAATTCTTAAACTACCGATTATCATAAGTAGCCCCAAATTGGAATTCGATTTTCTTTTTAAAATTTCAACATTTTGTACAACCACAATTGGTAGTTTAAGAAATTCTTAAACTACCGATTATCATTAGTAGCCCCAAATTGGAATTCAATTTTTTTTTTTTTAATTTCAACATTTTGTACAACCACAATCGGTAGTTTAAGAAATTCTTAAACTATCGATTATCATTAGTAGCCCCAAATTGGAATTCAAATTTTTTAAAAAATTTCAACATTTTGTACAACCACAATCGGTAGTTTAAGAAATTCTTAAACTACCAATTATCATTAGTAGCCCCAAATTGGAATTCGAATTTTTTTTAAAAATTTCAACATTTTGTACAAGCACAATCGGTAGTTTAATTTCTTAAACTACCGATTATCATTAGTAGCCCCAAATTGGAATTCGATTTTTTTTTAAAAATTTCAACATTTTGTACAACCACAATCGGTAGTTTAAGTAATTCTTAAACTACCAATTCTCATCCAAAAAGTGACCAGGAACAGACAGTTCCCGGGATAAATGCAGTCGGTAGATATTTATCGAGAAGCACGAGCACGAGCATTGGTTTTGGTACGAGGAGCACGAGCATGAGCATCAGCGGCATTGGCTTCAGGGACATTTGCTTCGTGAGCAGCACTCGTTGATCCGCGAAATCTTTTACTGTGCTTTGATGTTACCCTCTTCGACCGATTTGCAGAGAAGTGGCGACAGAGAAATGAGGAACTTGCTGACTGCAAGTTAAAAGAAGAGGAAAAGGTTGCCGAGCAAAGTAATACCATACTCGACAAGAAGTCGCAGAACAAGAATGAGACCAAGCATGAGGTTGATCAGGTCTCTAGTGAGCGCAACAGTACAGTAATGGAAAAATAATGATACTAAAGACAGATTTGATGCCGTCGAACAGCTATCCCAACTGACTAATTCTGATATCGGTAATCACCTAACTCATAACTTACTTATACTCTCTCTGTCTTCGACTTCTGGTTACTTACAACAAATTTAACTCGAAAGGTGTTTTGATCACCAAAAATGAACCCGGTGACCCATTGACCTTGCATTCTCCTGCTTCTGCATCGGATACAAGGGGTAAGGAATCCCATATACCTTCTGCCTGCCATGAAGATCATGATTTGAATGAAGGAAAAAATATGAGGCCTCCAACCATCGACTATCAAGCTGATCTGCGTGACCAGATATATGGCACTTTTGGTGTACAACCACTCAACTTGTTTGAGGTCGCAGATTTGCTGAAATGTGTTATCAACATTCATCCAGTAGATGAGAGGTCTGAACTTGAAAGGGAAATGGGTATGTTTTGTAGGGACTGTCTGACTCACCAGCAATATCCGGCTCACAAGCATTTGGATGATTATTTGAATGCTAGTATTGACAGAGATATGGAGAAGGTTTACGAATCAAATGTTTATATACAAGTTCAGAATCTTGTTAAGACATTTGATGAGAAGACAGTTTTAAGACTCAAACACTTCATTGACATGATGCCAATGACGGAGGAGTCGTTCACCTACAAGTTAAATTGGGCTGTTGTTGACAAGGTGAGGCTTTTGCGGTCCTTTTCGGGTAACTGAGTTATCTAACTTTGCTGAATATGTTTTGCTCTTTGTTCCCGTTCTCTGGTGAGTATGTTCTATCTTATCGTATACTTCACTTACAGTATAAGCTGCATGAGGAAATGAAGCCATGGATTTCAAATAATGTCAAGACCTCAACTGCTGAGCACAGAATTGTTTCTTTCATTCTCGACTCTATGAAAAACCATGATTCTGCATCATCAGTGCTAGAGTTTCTTCAATCTTTCAATTTGGCCAATGAGGTTGAATCTGAAAAGCTTTTCCTGAAGATGTGGACAATTCTTATCCTCACAATCCAGAATGTCGAGGAAGGTTCGTCCTTGAAGATCTATGACTGCCCACAAATTAATCTTTTCATTAAGTTTTTCTCTCTCTGACTTCTGTTTTATTCCCATTACTCGTATCCATCCGTAAGCATTGTTTCCTTTTCTTTTCTTTTTTTGTCCAGCAGCAGGTGCTAAACGCGTCCCCAATGTTATTCCCAGTGGAGAGTTGTCTGAACTGGAAAGAAGAATAAATATGCGTCTCAGGGATCTATTGAGTCAGCTAGATCAAGATCCGGATGATGTAAAGATTAGTAATTGTGCTGGAAAAGTGAACAAGAGAAGATTCCTGGCAGTGACAATCCTCGTGAACCTCTGGAAACATCTGAGACATTTGGCACAACGGAGTCTTTGGGAATGGAAAATTTCAATGGCATAACACCAAAATCGAAGGAAGAGGTGCTCTCTTTTGAGAGATAAACTGGGTTTTCTTTGACAAGGCAAGACTCATAAATTCCTTCCTTAATTGCCATATATTTTGTTCACTGAATGCATCTCTTTCTGCATAAGTGGATGAGTCTGTATTGGTCATGCAAACCTACTTGCATCTATCCATCCAGGTTCAAAACAGCTAGATTTGAATCTTCATTTAGTATGTATCTATCTTTTTATTTTCAAGTTACTGCATGGAAGACTTGCATTAGGCTGTTGGGGGTGATTCTTTAGATATAGTTTGTGCCTTTTGGATATGACGAGCCTGTGGACTCTTTTCATGTATTACTTTTTCACTTTTCTACTTTTCGGTATGATTATAGCATGAGTTGCATGAGAAAATAAGACCGTGGATAAGAAATGAAATTACGGAGCTCCTTAAGAAACAAAAGGAATCTAGCGTTGATCACGTCGTCAACATTATCAGAGAACACACGTGTCTATCCGAAATGCTGGAGCTGCTTGAACCCTTATTAGAGGAATATACTGAAATGGTTGTACTACTTCTATGGAGGACGCTTGTCGCACTAATGAAAATTTTAGAGACAGGTAAAAATGGCCAACGCATGGTATTTGTGGATCATTGCTTTTTAATCCTTTTCTAATTTTCTGATGGTTTGTTGTTCTTTTAGCAATGTCCATTCTCTTTTGGTAGAGAACTTTGTACTAAAGGAGGTTCTTGACTGTTATCCATCTCTCACTCCTAAGCATTGTTTTTCTCCTTTTTTAATCTGTATTTGCAGCCGACTTTCTTAACCCTATATCCGGAGCTAATCCTATCAGAGAGATGTCAGGTGTGGAAAGTAAGAAAAGTAGGCCTTCTGACGACAAATTATGTTCACAAGATTCAGTTTGGAACGGTGAGGAGAGTTGCAGCCGTGCTGGAGGTTTGCATAAAAGGAATAGATACTACAGTCGTCCGTCATTTTGGCACCCACTAAAAACGTATGAGTTTCAGATGCTTTGCGAACTAAAACGGACAGGGGATGCAATACCGGTGAAGATAGAGGATTTATCCTCCTATGAGGTAGACTGGGCTGTGTCTGACAGGGTGAGACTCTTTCCCTGATGTTGTTTCTTCCCTAAAAGTACTTTTTCTAGTTAGTTTTTTACTAGTCATAGTGAAAGTTTAGTAGTATTTCAGCACAAATCTGCATTTCTTTCTGGTATCTAGTTTATGTAATCTTTGAAATTAAATACCTGATGACATTTTTTGTTGTTGCTGGCTTTCGGGTTTTCGATAGGAAGAGTTGCATAACAAATTGAGAACATGGATTTCCTCTGAAATTATGGAGTTTGTTAGGCCGCAGAAAGATGCTGCTGTCATTGTTGATTCAATTGTGTCGAGAATCAAAGACCATGGTAGTGCATCAGACATATTGAAGCTGGTCCAGCCTAGTTTGGGTGATAGTTCTGATTTTTTTGTGCATGATTTGTGGACGAAGCTCATCTCCCAGATCATGTTAGCAGTAAAAGGTATTACCTTTAGAATATGGAATGACAGATTTTCGTTCTTCATATTATAGCGTTTATGTTTTTCAGTCTGCAGCACGTCTTTTCTTTTCAACCTTTTGTTACCTACATTATAAAATAAGGGTTCAAGGAGGTCTTTTTATCTTCTAGTGCCTGAGTATGAATCTGTTTCAAGTTATTGCACCTCGAAGTGCAGTTCATACTCATGCTCTTTATATTTGTTTCTGTACCAGGACGTCATAGTCTTCCCTACGCGGCCACAGGAGAAGAGAGGTTTAGCAAAGAGAAGGTGATAGATGTACAGTACGGAGACAGGTTTAGTAGAAACCGTCATTGTTTGCTGCTAAAGTTTGATTACGAGAACCTTTGCAAACTTGGACTGATTGATGAAACATTGCCAAAAACAAAAGCGGAGCTTTTCTCTTATGAGATAGACTGGGGTGGGGTGTATATGAGAAGGTGAGCTAAAACCATCTGTGGTTGTCCCTTTGCATGTGATGAACTGTTAAATGTTTGGTCTGTGTCCTTAACTTACTACTTTTTGACTTTGATTACAGCGTGAGGGATAAGTACATGCGGAGAGGTATATGGATAGAGACTTTAGAGCTAATTAGGCAACAAAAAGAAGCTGGTCCGGTGGATGATCAAATCATGTGGAGTATCTTTGATTATCATGTTTCAGCATCACGCAGGGAGTTCACTGCACAGGGAGAAGCTATTCCAGTGTTTGAACGAATCTTGTTTCTGCATCAAGAATGTTGGGGATTGTTAAACCAATTCCTGGCTGTGGAGCTGAAAAGTTCGTGATGAGGATGTGGTATGCTCTTATCTGCGGCATAAAGTTAGCTGAAGCCGATATCAAGAAGAAGGGCGTATCGTTATTACCTTGAAGACATGGTTAATTATCTTATCTTTTGTGAAAGAAGATGTGATTACACGAGTAAATTTGACTTAACATATGTAGAGTGTAAAATCAAGGGGGTGAATTAGGTTTGACTTGACCGTTTCCAATTTGTTGCTTAAAATATCACCACACACCCAGTCGCTCATTTTCATTTCGAAAATTTCACTTCTTCCAGTATCTCCCGCCTCTCTCACCTCTGCGACTCTTACTCCTCCATTTCTACTTAAACCCACTTTCACAAACCACATCAGTACCGCACCACCACCATTACTGAATTAAGCAAGACGAACCACATCAAAGATTCCTTGGTTTCCTCATCGATCATCCCCTTCAGAGAAAACTCACCACGTTTTGCTACTTGTAATAAGTTTTCATCTTGACTCCATTTCTTAAATTGGGGTTTTAGGGTTTTGAAAGATTGACATTTGAAATACTTTCTGCTTTCAATTCATAGTTTTATTTGGTATGATTGTAAACCCTAATCTATCACACTAACACCTTTTTTGCAGAAAAAATCTTAGATAATGGAGGAAGAGGGAAAGGATAGCATTGATCTAACAAGTCCTAAATGCCCTTATACTGTAACAGTAAGAAGAAACCCCCCTAGAAGAGCAAAGAAAACCCCTTCCACCAATGCTCCTCCATCCAGTACATCCACTTATTTCAAACCCAAAGATATTCGGCCATACCCGATCGACGATATCCTCAAATGTGATGTCTCTCAAGCCCCAACTCCAGTTCCTGTAGCACCACCAGAGAATTTGGAAAGTATTAGAGTCTTTCTTAGAGTAAGACCTATTGATATACGTAAGATTTCTACCAAAAATTGCGATGTAGCAGCAAAAGGGGCCCGATCCAAGGTGAAAGGTGTTTCACCAAAGCGGGATTTGAAGAAGAATGCTAGAAAAAAAGAAGTCTGTTTGCGTGTTACTGATTCCCATTCAGTTACTCTTGCACCACCAGCGAACATGCAGGATACAAGGCGTGTTAAAACTGAAGTGTATGATGGTTTTAGTCATGTGTTTGATTCTGATTCCCTGCAGGTATACTATCTGAATTTGTGCATTAGAAGATTGTTACTTTCTAGTTCTTTGAATTTGAACTAGCCTGCCTGGTCTTGATTACTTTTTGTAGAAAGACGTATACGAGAAAGTGATGGACCCTCTGGTATGCGATTTCATTGCTGGGAAGAGTGGTATGATTGCTGCAATGGGACCTACCGGCTCTGGGAAAACACATACGGTGTTTGGTTCCGCGAGGGAGCCTGGTATTCTGCCACTTGCGCTTCAAAAGATATTCAATGCCCCTGGGAACAATTACTCTTCTGAGTTGTCAAGGTAATCGGTGATATGAAAATAAACATAATTTATCTTCTTTCAGTCAGTTTTATGAATACTATGTCATTCACTTGTATAAAAGTAGGAAGGTGTCTAATTATCATTTAATTATCTAAGCTTACAGGTCATACTATATATCAATTTTTGAAATATATTCTGAACGGGGGAAGGGAGAGAAGATCATTGATTTGTCTTCAGATGGAACTGATTTGTCTTCGCAACAATCAGCTATTAGATGTCAACAGGTAGTAATCATAAATCTTTCTTTGTGAAGTTACTTCTTGCCTTGGTGATGTAAACTTAATAATGTTTAAAGACGATGCATTTGAGTCCTTTTTGTAGGTTTTGGTTACCAATGTTGCAGAGGCAGAATCTTTGATAGCACGCGGGATGTTGAAAAGGACTACTGCTATGACAAATTCAAACACTCAATCGAGGTACATAATATTTGAGTAGCTTTACAGTGGTCTAACTTAGGGATTTTAGAGATGAAATACCATTTTATATATTATATTGTTTATACTGCCTTGTTTGACGTGCATTACTGACAAGAGTTTTGCGCCTGATGAAAGTCTGATCTCCATTCTACTGGTCTTATGTCTTTGCTTTTTAAGTCGGTCACAATGCATCATCAACATTATTGCCGCTCAGAAAACTTTTGATGGGAAAGTTGAAATTGTACTGAATGGTCCTGTGCTGAGTATAGTAGACCTTGCCGGTGCTGAAAAATCTCAAAAAACAGGGAATCAGGTTCTTACTAATGCCCAATTGTCATAACTTCTAGTTACCATTTTGAGACAAATACCAAAACCAATTGCTTAATCTGCAGGGAACCAGGTTGCTGGAAAGCAACTTCATTAACAACACATCAATGGTGTTTGGTCAGTGCTTAAGAGTATGTCCTAATTCCTCTCCTTATATGTTGTAGATTATTAATATATTATGATAAAATATAACAACCTTAACAAAGATAAGCTGTTCATCAGCTGGCTCTCATGTGGTATATTTTTCTTCCTTCTTAGTCATTGCTGGAGCACCAACAGAACCCCAAGAAGCAATTGCAGAAGTACTTCCAAAACTCCCTTGTAATGCTTTACCTCTCCTTTTTTTCATTAAAAGGCAGACTGCATTGTGTTTTATTTTTTAACGTTCGATATTTTTCAAGTATCTTGCAAGTTACTAGTCTTCTATATTTAGCCATGATTATGCATAGTCCTTGCATAATGTAAACTTTTACTGAACAGCTGACCAAGTATTTAAGAGATTATCTGGAAGGAAAGAAGCGGATGACTCTGGTATGTGCTCTTTGTATGGCAAATGATGTTCAGTAAAATCCAAATGTTCTTTGTGCCTATTGTCTTGTCATGAAAAGATTGTACATGTAATAAGAATATATAGTGATGTTTTAACTATTATGTATCAGATTCTAACTGTCAAGCCAGGGGAGGATGACTATGTCGATACATCACATTTGCTTAGACAAGCGTCCCCCTATATGAAAATAAAGTGAGCAGCTCCCAATTTTCTTCTATTATATTATTGATTTACATGGTAAATGTATACCCTTCTGGACTGCATTTACCTAATTAGTCCACTAGATTGAAAAATATTAGCCAATTGCAATCAATGTGGTAGCCGACCTCTACCTCTAACATGAACCATCTGGACCTTTCATATCCTCAGTGCCTTTTCTCCCATTGCTTTTTGTGATAGTGTAATTTATTTGTTTTAGTTTTTCCTCTGATTTTTTTTTCTGGTGTCTTCTAGGTTTTCTACTGTAGAAGAACCATCCACTTCAGCATATCCTAAGAGGCATGTTGAGAAGTTGCCTAGAATAGAGCAACCTAAAAGGAGGAAATTGCGCGAGCTGGATGCTTCTGAAGTACTCTTCAAACCATATATCCATTTGACTGTACCAAACAATATATAAAGATCTAATGTTTTTCGCTTCGGCAACAACCTAATGTGAATTTCTATGTTTTCAGATAGATGAAGCTAAGATTGCCAACGATGAGCATCCAGTCTTAGGAAAAGGTTGTTAAACAGTTTGTATTTTTATTTTGGAAATAATTCTGTGTCTTTCCTTTTCATATCTCCCTCACCCATGGACATGAGACACTCATATTAATTGATGCAGATAGGATCTCAAAGCAGCTCCAGCAACATGAGCCTCTGAATGTCAAAAAAGATTGGCATAAGATTTCACATCCTGAGAAAGCATGCTGCATTGAGTTAGCAGGGATTAAAAGAAGGGAACAAATTTTGTTGGATTTCTCAAAGGCCTTGTGGAACATTCTGAAGCAATATAAGCTAAAACTTGAGGTACCAACTAGCAGACAACTAAATAATACATGTTTTACGTAATCGTATGATACTCTCTTGCATCATTATTTTACATTCATATTCATTATTCTTGTTTTCTGATTTTATTTCTAATTTTTTCCTACTTCTTTTCGACCTTTTGGCATGAATTAGTACTCTGAAGTCGAGAACCGGACTTTAAAAGAAAATCTTAATATGGAAAGAGCTCAGTGTCTTGAACTCGAAAAAGAATTGAAACTTCTGAAATTGAATGGTTCTCACTGCACCCAACTGGCAAGCATTCCAATTACCTCCCAGAAGGTATGGAAATAGAAACTTAATCCTCTATGTAATGCAATTTACTTCATTTCAACATTAACTTGCTCAATACATTTCTGCAGCTTGTAAATGAACTTTCAGTGTGTGGTCTATGTTTAGGTTGTTACCGATTCTCCTTTAGGCTCTGGGGCTGCTGAGATTGATCAAGAGATATGTACCATGATTAAAGTGTCAAATCTGGAGGTTTTGCTTAAGTCCCCAATATACTTCTAGATATCATACTTAAACCATGCAATGATCTCAAAGCCAAACAAACTCAGGTTATAATTTCTTTTCTCAGGTAGAAGTTTCTGATGAGTGCTCGTCAGTAAAAGACCTCAAGCTGGAGAACCATCAGGTAATCATGTCTGGTATCAGCCTCCTTAGGAATTTGGGTTAGCGGTATGGTGTTTTTATTGATCATTGCATCTCTCTGTTAAGTCTATATTTGTTTTGAATGAAATTACAGGTCAGTAGTGCTCCGACTCAATCAAAGAATCAGGAGTTTAAAGCCTCTGGGGGTGTTGAGATTGATCAAGAGAAATGTACCATGATTAAAGTACCAAATCTGGAGGTTTTGCTTAAGTCCTCAATATACTTCTAGATATCATACTTAAATTTTGCAATGATCTCAAAGCCAAACAAACTGAGGTTATAGATTCTCTCAGGTAGAAGTTTCTGATGAGTGCTCGCCAGTTAAAGACCTCAAACTGGAGGACCATCAGGTAATCATGTCTGATATCAGCCTCCTTGGGAATTTGGCTTAGTGGTATGCTGTTATATTGATCATTTCATTTGTTTGTTAAGTCTATATGTTGTTTTGAATGAAATTACAGGTCAGTAGTGCTCTGACTCAATCAATGAATCAAGAGTTTAAAGCCTTTTGCGGAAAAGAAAATCATGGAAACTATATAGAAAATCTGAAACATGTAGAAGTCAAGGATAAATCTCCGAATCAAGATATAGCAGGTTTAACTTTTGAATTTGCTTATTATGGTGTGCTAAAATACGAGAATGATAGTTTATCTATGTGAACTTTAGTACGTACATGTGATTTTTATGGTTTCCCTACAGGAGCAGGTTTAGGGCTTTCAATTTTGCTTGCCAGCTCACCGCAATCTAAACTTTTGGCTGTTGGGGACAAATGTCCACCAATCAAGCAGAAAACAGCACTTGCCGAAGAGGTAACAGTTGAGTTTACAGTGCGGAACTAGAATTTCACGACTATTCTTCCAGAATTAGATAACAATTCATGTTAAAGCATAGCGCTGTTTTCTGAAGTGCATTATAGAGTTATAGGATTCAAACCACCTCACTAAGGGTTATTCGTGGCTATTATGTCTTATAGAGGATGTAAACCATGTAATCATGCAATAATAATCGGAGAATTATATTAGTAATTTCAGAAAATCAGGCATATTCTGGTTTCATGCTGTTACATTTAACTCTTATTTCTTACCAAGCTTCTTCTTTTACACTTTTTGCAGGCAGTATCAGAGACACTTGCACACAATATCACAGAAAGTGAACAAGAGTGTTGCTCTCCTCTCAAATCTGTCAATAAGCGAAAACCTAGAAGGTTGGTGAATGGTGATGGTTTCATGTGATTAGTATAGTATTACCACAGTAAATTGCAAACAGTGTACACTATTTGTTTATTTTTTAAGATACTTATACCTTTTTTATTTGTTTGCTCTGGTATATAGGAGATTGCTTCCTGCATCTTCTTTATTGCTGAAAAAGTTAAATACGTCGGAGTTGGAGGTCGCAAATGAGGAACCAAAGGTTGATCCCTCTACTCTTATTGTTGAATTTTCATTCACTCTCTGTGTTGTCAAAGGAGATTCGTAAATGACAAACAAGTGACCATACAATGCATTATCGATCTAAGTCCCTCTATTAACAGATATCCTACCACATCATTAATTGTTGTGCATTATATATATAGGCTAAGTATCTAAAAATACACTTGTTGACAGCCATCTGTTGGGACTTTTTTGTTCACAGGGAGGTAACAGAGGTGGGAAGAAGTTGTTCACAGAGGAAAGAATCCTGTCCAAGGGCGGTGTTTCTCTCATTCGGTTGTTGAAGAGTAATGTACGGTCATGATAATTCACTGTTTGTGGGTGTGAACTTTGCAAAGCAACAGTGTCCTTATTGTTTTTATGGGGGATTCCTTGCCGACTGATTAAATAGATGGCTTCTGTTTTTGCTTAACGGGATGTGGTTGTATATATTAATGTTAAAATTGCCTTAATGAGTACAGGTATACTACTGAGGCAGAGGATGATAGTAGTATAAAAGTCCCAATATCTTTTTTGTGTAACTGGTAAAAAAATAATACGGCTGTAATGTTTTATGCTTCTAAAGATGCTACCGATATAGATTATAGTTATATTTCGAATCCTATGGAAATCAGAAAGAGTTTCATTACAAATCACCACAATTATTCCAACGATAACAGCAATTACATGCATCTCAAAAATTACAAAAGTTTCATTACCAACAACAATAAGACTCAAAATCACACTTACAATCATAGTCACAACAACAATCACAGTCATAGTCACAACCATAAGCATTTCACTCATGATTCAAAGGTCTTAAAGGATTTCATTCAACATCCGTTTCAGTAAACTCTCCCCCAACTGTTATCAGAAACCTCATCTATATGCTTAAAATCCTCTTTTATTATTCCTCTGATAGAGGATCCTGCCCCTTTGTCTCTTTTGCCCCTCTCCTGCTTTATCTCTAAACTCTTTAACCCAAATCCCCCCATCCCCTCACTATTTCCAGTTCAGCCCCTACTTTATACCTTTCTTCCCCAATCCCAATCCCAATCCTTAACCATAAACCATACCCTTTCTTTAAACTCAGTACTGACACATGTCATCAACCTAATTTGATTAATGACCTTCCTTTTAAACCCAATTTTTTTAGCCCCCAACCATGGTAACCCTTTACCATTTTCTAACCTATTTCCTATCTACCCCTAACCTGCTAAACTACAGTAATCATCCTAATTGTTCTCAGTTATCCCTTAATGGATACTTAACCCCTCAAATTTTTTGTCAAGCAAACCTGCAAGTCACTGCCATAAGCTACCATTAAAATCACAACTATCATACCATTCCCAGATTTAGATCCATCCACATAACCAACATTAAAAAGATATACCCTAATTTCTTTGTCATAAACATGTCTAAAAAACCACCAAAACCCATCTGCTACTGTTTGAGGGAGTTAAAAGTTAAAGTAATGTATCTACCAAATTAGTGACCCTGTCACTGGAAAGGTTGTAACCAAAAAAAAAAAAAGTTCTGACTGTGGTTTGTAACATGAGGATTAATGATTGGATTCTCCTATTGCTTCTTTGGATGCCTGGAGTTTCTTGGTCGCCTGGATCGCCTGAGTTGCTGCTGCCGTTGAGGGCGCATATATTGAGTCTGACCGCTGATGGGCTGCACTCGTTGCACTACTACTGGTTTGACAGCTGTAGCACATTGTTCTTGCTCTGGAGCTCCTCGAGGTGCATCTGCTGTAAGGGGTGCTGGTGCAGGATGAGCAACTATAGGTTCCCATGGCACATTTGTTGCATCATTATTATCCCTAGCCTCCCTGGTTATGATTGCTGCAAGTCTACCATTATCTGGATTGAATTCATCCAAAACAGGAAAAACCATCCTATCAGTAGCATACCTTGTTTGGGTCCTGAGACGAACGACTTGAGCTCTCATAACATGGCTGATATTGGTTGGAATGCGCATAGACACAAATGGCATCTGCACTCCTCCAGCAACCATAACACGATCAAACACCACCACAATTCCTTTGGTAACCACATAATCCCCAAGTCGAGGATGGTCGCCAAGGATTATCTATCTGTCTGCATCTCCAGTTGTTGCTGTTGTGGTGGGCTCTCACTTAGGGGAAAATCAAGACCTCCAAGGCCTTGAGAAGCAGTAAAATTACTCATGAATCCACCAGCATTTGCTTCACCACCACCACTGCCACTGCCACTGCCACTCCCGGTCTCATACACACTGTTAGCAAATCGAGAGCTCCTCTGCCTAGCAACACCTCTTATTCCCCCTGCATTAATTAGTGTGACATCTATTAAGCTCCAATTGTACCATTCTAATGGATTTTTTTTAAAGAATATATGCTTACCTGGTTGGATCTTCCTTGCATTTTTCCCAAGTCTTCTCAAAGTCTCATGAATAAGACCAAATCCTGAAGGATACCCCCGTAACTTTCCTCAAGTTTCACAAGTATGTTATATCGAAGATCATCCCAATGCCATTCAAAGTCACGAGTATATTCCACATCTTCATACCCGTTAGGATAAGGAATTCCATAGGGCAGCGAATCAAGATTCATATCAATAGGATGCCAATCAAGAGTCCACTCCTCCAACACTCCAGGGGTCTCATGGAAATTTCCCCCATCTTCATACAAAACTCTTGGTATTCTGATGCTCTGATTATCAATATCTGGATATTTGGAAGAAGGAGAAGTCTGAATTTCAGGGTTTGTGGATGAAGAAGGAAAATGAATGGTTTCGGTCAAATTGTTTTATATCTAAAGACTTGAAGAGATATCTATCTAACCCATCTAGTGGTTTAATTCGCATTAACCAAAGAGGTTCCCAACACTTTCTCTATCCCCTCACTCCTATTAACTACCTCTTGTGTTGTCTAATCACTCTATTTGTTCCATCCCTTGGAATATCTAGCCTAATGATGTTGCAAATCTTATTCCTTATGCAGGCAAGGAATAAATTGGCGCTGATTGGTACATTTGGAAACCTGGCTCTCACAAGTGGCTGAAATAAAAAACCAACCTTTTCCCGGGATGGTGTGGTGAATTTAAAAACCCATGGTAGGGTCCTTGGAAAAATTGGGACCCATGGAGCAACTTCAAAAAGTCCAGGATACATCCACAGCTCGACCCTTTGTGGGGTGTACTATTTATTCTTCTCATATGGTTATGGGGTGTGCAAAGTTAAACTCAGCAGATCATGTGCTCTCACCACTCATATGTCCGACTCGAAGAATTATCCAAGGTATTTTTACACCCACATAACTATATCTCGCACAACCAATTTTCCTCTTCTTGGTGCAGGTACACCCATAATTTCTTGCCAATAGCTAGCCCCAAGAACATCTACCTCCACGATAGTTGTGTTGCTGATCATTTGGGGTTCAAAACGTCTTCAGAGTTATACTTCAAGTACTGGAGTTGTTCTCTCCTTATTGGCAATCACAGTAGCTTCAGAAGTTGGTTGTTGCTCTTTCGTTGTTTCTCTAAGCAAAACAAACCCGTGATGTACCTTCATTTGACCAGCTAACCAGGTCAAATCATTCAAATTAAGGCCAAAGTTCGCCTTCTTAGGACTTCCCTCCCATCTCTAGGCAAAACCATTCTCATCACTTGCATTCTTTGGCTCATGGATTACTCCTCCAATCCTAATCCTGAAGAATCCATAGTTATCCTTGTCAACCAGATGAACTCCACCCCCAACATTCCTGAAGACATATTTCCAAATGTCTTTGTAAACACTGAAAATATTCTTCCTAAACGTGAAGCTGACTGGAAATGGACCTTCATTGGAAGAATTTGTAGCAAAATATCTCATGATACCCGCAACATTTATAGGTTCATCAACAATAACTGGGAGTTGAGAAAAGAAGATGAGGTTGATCTATAGAACAAAAGAAAAAACTATTATTCCATCAAATTGGGTTGTATAGAAGATTGCACAGTTTTTAGGAAAGGTGGTAGTAGCGGCATCTTTGGCAAACTCATAGTGCTATTGAAGTTCCTCCTTCTGGCTCTGATTTTATAGATAAGACAAATTTTAACACTATTATGATATGGGTTCTTGTCAAAAGGGTTCCAAGTCATATAATCCCTGATATGAGAAACTTCTTGAGGCCGGCTGAGATCTTTCAGAAAGCTAAAAGACCTTATGAGAGAGATAATGAGGAAAAAATGTTGAAGTTTTGCAAAATATTGATATCACCAGGGCTCTGAAGTATGATGTCAATGTTTATAAAACACCAACAACTACCCTTTGGCTTGAATTTGCTTTTTCTCTCAGTGGCCTTCAATTCTGCAAAGTCTGCAGGATTCTCAACCGTCCTGACCCTCCATGTGCTGAAAGACCTGAATCCTCTCACAAAATGGTCTTCCCCTCCACCAGTAGCTCTCCTTAATCTTCTTAGACACTTAATCAGGCTACCATAGCTAAGGCTCAAAAGAGAGGATACTCGGATAAAGATATTACGACTGAATTTGCAATCAACATGAGAAATGCTTAAAGGAATATCGTTCTTGCTAATAGCTACAATGAGTTGGATGGTACTGATGAAAAAATAATATTCAAAGTTGGGCTTCAAGACCCCATTCAAGGAACATTTTAGTCCAAAAACCCAGAGGTTTTAGCTTGCCAAAAGAAACACAAGAAAACAATCATTCGAGAAAAGAGAAAAACCTCTACACCCAAGAAAAAATACTCTAACATCAAAGGAGCTTCCAGACAGAAAGGAAAAGATCAAGCTTCCTCTAATGGAACCATTCAACATACTTACACCTTCCCGCAGTTACCTAATGCTCTGTCTTCTACAATACCTGAAATTCCAACCCTTGCTGAAATCCAAGTTAAAATGGTGGAAAGCCACAAATCTCTCAAGAAGGAAGCTTGGGCCAAAAAGAGACTGAATATGGACTTCGGCAATGAGGATTCTCCTAAGCCGGAAACTCACTATGATGCCAAGAGAAAGAATGATATCTTGGAATTTTTTGTGGACAACTTCAAGAAAGTTAAAGACTCCCCACAACCTGCTAACAATGAAAATCTCTCCCCCAATAAGGTGGACTATGGAGCTACCCCGGGTCTAGCTATTGGAAAATTTGTGGATTCCCTAGCAAATCAACCAAGTGAGGTATGGTCTCTAATTTTTCTTATATCTTAAATTTACTCATTTAGAGGTCAACTATTTCATCATAACCTTGTCAGTAATTTTCCCCTTTAATATGTTCAACCTTAACTCTAGATACATGCTAGGATATAGTATAACAACCTTTGTTTATCCTATTGTCTCTTATTTCTGGCAATTTTTCACATCTTTAGCTTGGAACTGTCAAGGTCTAGGTAGGAAGACTAATAATAATTACCTCAATGACATTTTAAATAAGCATGATCCTGATATCCTTCTCTTGGCTGAAATTAAACAAAACCCCAAGAACCTTAGGACATATTGGGTAAGATATGGGTTACCAATTTCTGGTTTGTTAATCCTAAGGGTTCTCTTGGTACAGCTGGTGGCCTAAGTCTAGCCTGGAAATCATCCATCCGGGTTACCATCCTAGACTCGTCCCCTAACCATATCAATGCCATTATTTCCTCTATAAATAATAGCCCTTGGATCTTCAATGGCTATTATGGTAGTCCCTATACTACTAAAGACAAACTCCAAATTTGGAAAAGAATTGAGGAAATTGCTAATGCTATCTCCCACCCCTGGTTGATAATGGGAGATTTCAATTTTGTCCTCCATGAACATGAAAAATTTGGTACTCATCCCATAGACTTTCCTGAAGCTAGTACCTTTAGTAGCAAGATTGATGAGCTGAATCTCATAGACTTAGGTTATACCGCTTGTCCTTTTACTTGGATAAACAGAAGGGATGGCAACTTGCTAACTGAACTGATAGAGGCTTGGTTTCTGATAACTGGTTAGATTTATTCCCCCATATAACTATTTCTAACCTCCCTGCTATTGTTTCTGATCATAACCCTATCCTCTTGATTTTCAATCCTAACTGGAACTCTGGGAGCATACCCTTCAAAAAATTTAGCCCTTCGCTGGACCATCAAAGTTGTAAAGACATTATAGTTGAATGCTGGTCTTTGGATCTTTCTGCATCCTCTGCTTTTATATTTGCCAGAAAACTTAAGGAAGTTAAAATTAAGGTGAAAGTATGGAACAAAGTTGTTTATGGTAATATCAAAACCAATTTAGAGGAAAACATTAAGCATTTGGACTGGATAACCAAAAATAAATTTGGTATTCATAAAGGTGTTTCCCTGAGGAAAGCCAATAATATATTTAGTCATTGGTACAACGTTCAAGAAAAGTTTTGGAAAACCAAGAGTATGGATCAAACCATAAAGATTGGTGATATAAAACACTCACTTCTTTCATATTTCTGCCAAAAAATAATAAGAAGAAACAAGATTGAGGCTACCATGGGTGGAGATGGTAATTGGATTACTGATGAGAATTTGGTCTCAAAATGCTTCACCAACCACTTTGAGAAAATGACTATTGCTGAAAAGGTCACTCTTGACCAATCAATCCTTGATCTTATCCCAAATTCCATTTTTACCTATGAAAACGAGCATCTTCTGCTCATCCCTGATGTCAATGAAATCAAGAATGTCCTCTTCAGCATGGAAGGAGATAAGGCCCCTGACCCCAATGGTTTTCCACCAAATTTCTTCTAAGCCACATGAGACATTATGGGCCAAAATATTGTTAACATGGTTCAACATTTCTTCACCTATGGATTTATGCTCAAAGAAATGAAATCCACCTTTATATCCCTCATACCCAAAATTGATGCCCCTTCTTCCCCATCTTATTTCAGACCTATCTCTCTTTGTAATACCACCTATAAAATCATTTCCAAAATCCTTGCTCAGAGGATAAAACCTCTCCTTCCAAAATCCTTGCTCAAAGGCAAATTTCTGACAACATAACCATTGACCATGAGCCCATCCACAATATGAATACTAAAGGGAAAAAAAAGGTGTAAATGGTACTATGGATATAAAGATTGACATGGCCAAGGGCTTTGATAGAGTGGACTGGAACTTTCTTCTAGCCATTATGTCCAGGATGGGCTTCAGTAACAAGTGGTGTAACATTATCAACCAATGTATCTCTAATACTAACCTTGTTGTCCTGGTTTATGGTGTCCCTGGTAAAATCTTTAAACCTTTCAGAGGGCTAAGACAAGGGGACCCTCTCTCTCCCTATTTTTTCCTTCTTTGCATGGAAGCTCTTTCAAGGAAACTCCTTCATCTGAGAGTATTGGTCTTATTCATGGCCTTCAAATTTATCATGTTGTTCTTTCTATTTGTCACCTTCTTTTTGTTGATGAATGCATGGTCTTCTACAAAGCCAATATGGTTGAGAGTAGGAACCTGGTGGAAATCTTCAGGCAATTCAGTTCTTCTTCTGGTGAAATGATTAATTTTTTGAAATATGGTATTTTCTTCAGCAAGAACACTTGTCCTTCTATAACTGCTAACATAAGTGCTGAGAGATGAGTGTTCAGATGATCAACACTCAAGACAAGTACCTTGGATCCCCTTTCTTTACTAAAAGGAGCAAAAATCAGGCTTTTCAACTTTGCATTGATAGTCTTAAGTTCAAGCTTAAGGGTTGGAAAAGTAAACACTTACTTCTGCAAGTAGAGCTACCTTGATATCAAATGTTACTTCTACTTCTTGCACATATCAATGAATTTTTTTAAGCTTCCTAAACAGACCTACAAAGATTTGAACAAAATCCAGAAGGATTTCTTATGGAACAAAGACCCAGACAAACCAAAAGGGCTTTATTACATAGCCTGGGATTATGTATGCAAGCCAAAGGAAATATGAGGTCTTGGCTTCAGGAAATTGGAAATCTTCAATGAGTCCATGATAACAAAGATTGGTTGGAGGCTTATACAGGAGCCAAATTATCTCCTTTCTTCCACCATGGAAGCTATACACTATGGGAATCAGGATTTAAGTAGACTGGATACCACTCCTAAAAGATCCGATCCTTGGACCTGGAAAGGTATTCTGGAAGGGTAAAAAACATCCAAAAGTATCATATTTGGAAAGTGGTAAATGGTCAACAAATTATGATTTGGTCTGATAGATGGGTTAGAAACAAGATAGATCTTTTGGAAAAACCTCATAACTATCCAAGTGATCTGATCCATGTATACCATCTTTTAAATACCCAAGGCAACCAGGATCTTTATCTGGTTTTCTCCTGAAGATCAAACTGCCATTTTGGACCCCCATATCTACTATTAATGAGGATTGCATCTCTTGGGGATTAAGTGAAATAGGCGACTTCTCTGTCAAATCTCTATACAACAAGAAAATTAAAGAGAAGTACAAAAATGATATCATCAACCCAGCTTGGAAGAAAATTTGGGAAATGGATTCTTCTTTTCATATCAACATTTTCATCTGGAAGTGTGCTTAATGAATTCTTCATACTAACGCTAGAACTGCTAGCATTCTCCATTATATTGACCATATCCGCAGCAGGTGTAAAAACGCTTCAGAGAATATCTGTCATTGCCTTATGTTCAGCCCTTATGCTGTTTTGGTCTGGATTAAGATGTTTGGTGAAAATTACAACATCTTCCAAAACTTTACTACTTTTCATGACTGGCTCAACTTCATCTTTTCTTCTGACAACCTTGCCTCTACCTGGAATACTTCTTATGCCACCACTGCTTGGTTCATATGAAAAAATAGATGTGACCTGGTTTTCAAAGGTGTCTCTCTTTCTGTTGATGCCACTGCCCACAATATCAAACAACACATAAGAAACTTTGAAATAGTGACTCACAATCAAAATCATATCATCAACAACCTTTACTACCAAATCTCTGATGAAGAGACATGATGCAGACTGACAAACCTTCATAGAAATAAATCTGGTCTCACAATTAGCATTTGCGCTCTGGAAAGTAATAACTTGCCAGTTAGTTGTGCTAACATTCAACCTAACACTTGGACTAATGTTGCTTTGTTTGCTATGTCCTTCTCAGGTAACTTCATTGGAGCCAGAACTTTTGTTATCATAGGAAATGACAAAAATAGAGCAAGAAGAGAAGCTGATCTAACTGTGCAGTGGGCCAAGGAGTTGCAGACCACAAATGTTGATTTCTCCTCTGAAGAAGACATAACTCTAGAGGCCATCAAAAATATTTATAAGAAGGAAGTTCCAGGCAGATTTAGTTTGAGCTATCATCAATTGAAGAAACTCTGAAGTTATTTATCATGTGCTGGGGAACCTTAACGAAGTTCAGTAGTGAAAATTCTTTTGCTTTTAAATTAGTTAGCCTAGTTGCTAGGAAAATTTAGACTGGGACAAAAATGCTCTGATTAACCATATTCAGTCCCCCTTATTTGAGTCACATCCCATTCGCTGCTCCTAATTACCTCACGAACAACAGTAATCTCTTATCGTCATCATCATTCGTCGCCATAGCTTCTACTACAACATCTAGGTATATAATTGCCAAAAACTCATATTGCCAGATTGAAATGCTCCTAATTCTAATTGCCTTTCAAGACCTAATTTTTAACGATTGTCGATTGCTGAACCATGTTTACTACTTCTGAATGTTAGATTTTATTTGCTATGTCTGACTCTATGCTATGTTCCATCCATTCAGAATCCAGAAATGGCGTCCCAGATCACATGTAGTCCATCCAAATCTGTAACAATAAGCAACAATAATACCTTGAATACGCTATTCCTAACATATGCCATTTCTAGCAGTAACAGTCTTCCTCCTAGCATGTTATAGTATAAGTAACAGCATCACGAATTACATTCTCAAGAAAGATCTTAAGAACGCCACGAGTTTCTTCGTAAATTAACCCACTGATACATTTCATTCCAACTCTTCTTGCTAGACGTCTAATAGCTGGTTTAGTAATACCTTGGATGTTATCTCTCAATACTTTTCTATGCCTCTTTGCTCCTCCTTTGCATAATCCCTTTCCTCCTTTTCCTCTTCGTGGCATTTTTTTTAATCTGAAATTTGCTTTTCTGGTTTTTCTTTGTTTGTTTGTTTGTTTGTTTGGTAAGAGATGAAGGTGGGTAGTGGTGGTTATTTATAGATTTTATTTGGACTTTGTCAAACTTCTGAAATGCTGTTTCTACCGAGATCAGTATGAATGATTTTTTTTATATATTATCCGTTAAAAATTTGTAGGTTTTTCAATTATATGAAGTAGTTAGAGTAGAATCAGCTTTTATGCAGATGGTAGACCTAAAGTTGCCGATAATGCAGTGAACTGGAAGAGGTTGTAGTGGAATTGGAAGCAATTGTTGTGATATTGTAGTGGAAAGGGATGAAATTGTATTGAATGGTAGTTACTTCTTGCTCTTGCTTAGGAGACACTTTTTGGGACTGATAGGAATCACTGTTAGTCACCACAAGAGGGCCTCGGCTGATGATTCAGTGTTGGGTTTATAATTTGATATTACTGAATCACTTAGGGGTTCAGGCCAACATATTAGTGTTAGTTTGGTACTCATGTTGTGTGTACAAATTAGTGATTTTGTGATAATCTCATGAAGCTTATGATCATTTAACATTCTGCAGTATGTATAAATCTATCCATCACGGTATGATTCTAATGATGCTGCTACACTCCCAAGGAGCTATCCAATAGTTTTCACTGGTATGTACTCACCCTTTTAGTAATTGCATCAGTAATTTACCTTAAATATGACTTTGTAATGAGGTTATTAGCAAGTGGCATGACTCAGGGAAATGAATTGGCTTTTAATGAAGAAACCCTTGATAGCATTTGTTCTCGAATTTTGGGTCATTTTTGAATTAGCATTTGTTTTTTATTGATGATGAGGATGATTTGATAAGACCATTTATTCATATTACTTCTGTTTGAGATAGCACCTGGCCCTGTTTTTTTTAGTCACCCGGCTGTTCTTCTTATAGATCTGAGCTTATTTCATATAATGTGTGTGTTCTTCCTAAAACGTTGTACACCTAAACTAGCTTTATTGACGAACTTGAACGTCTAATGTGTAACACTAATTTGCTCCCCATGGAAACATCAATGATATTGGGAAAATACCATCTGATTATTCTGATAAGCCAATTAAGCTGTATTTGTCCTGGAGACCGTTCTGCTTAGCAGAATCTGTGGTAACTTTGACTTACTACAAGTCTACAACCTACGTGCATGATAGATTATTTGCAGTCTGTCACAGTTACCTATTTATGTAGTCTGAAACTACTTAATTACTACTATCGGAGATCCTAATATTAAATGTGCAGAGTAAGACCTGACAGAACAGGCTTTCGGTTCTCAAATGAGCTAGCAAAACTTGATGTTCCTCTAAAGCTTCTTATTGTCTCTGCAGTGGCATACACTATGGATGAGGTTGACATGGTATTTGTTAGGGCTGATGGAGTGGTAGAAAGTGGAGGTATAATCCTTTTTTTGGCAGGTCAACCTACTTTGTCTTTGTTTACATTTGTAACTTCAACTTACCCTTAGCCAGTTTTGAGCCCTGTTTTAATACATCTTAGATGTATTTCCAACATTTCGGCTAAGTTGAGATTTCCGACAAAACATTGAGTTATGATTCATATTCTTAAATGGCTGAAAAGAAATCTGCCTTACCGTAAGATATATGCGATGTGTAAGAATATTAAGGAGCTTATTATAACCTTAAGCTAAATAGTGTGTGCATCTGTTTATTTTTTCCTTTGGGTTATAGGAAACACTCTTAAAATCATTTTATCTTGCACATTACCACTGCACCATATGCTCCCTGATTCTTTGGGTTACAACATCTTTTTCATACAATCCTGGCATCCGTTTTATGCGATATCTTGGCTGTTAATGTTATCTGGCATCTGTCACCTTATGGTAATCTTTTTCATACAAAGAAGGCGTTGTGATGAGGCAATGTGTAAGCACTAAGAAGATTGTTAGGTTCAGTGGCTGATTTTGAATTTGACTAGGGTCTACTAGGTGTAACGTGATAAAATAATATACTCAAACAGTTGAACTATATTTTCTTCATATATACTAGGAAAGGCTTAAGGTGAAAACCAACTTAAAATTAAGGTATCAAAATCCAACATCTAATTTTAATTTTAGTTCGTTCTTTTTTCTTTTGGTGCAGATCGTTCCTCTTCTAAAAGGCAGTGAAACTGGTTCAGATTTGTGTCAAGGACGATTCCTTCATAGAACCTGCTCTGAAAAGTTCTTTGATGTAGACGAGTACAGCACATTGAGATATTTAAAAGATCTTAATCGTCATAAACAGATTGCTCTCGAGTTCTGACACCGCTGTGAAAGTATTTCTACTTGGTGAACAGCGAAACCTCGAAAGAAGGACATGTAGGCTTCGTACAAGTAAAATCATTTTCCTACAATTGGTGTTGCGGAAAGAAAATAATATTCCTAGCACAACAGTTGGGCAGCTGTGATCATGAGAACTACACCTGGAAGGGGTGTATATGGTCCGCGGTCTAATGGTCACTTATTTGATCCCTCTGGAACTTGGCAGTTGGAATTGCATTTCTCGCATCGAAATTCCTGGGTTCTCGCATTTCTTGCAGTCTATTAAGTTGTAGAACCACCCAAGCAAGCAAGAGTTGCCTATAAATTGACGTGCAGAATCATCCAGGGTATGTTTTGGAGTTTTTGTGTTTCCTTTAATTACCATTTTAAATAGTTTTTTTGTTGCTTTGTATATATATGCATGGTAAGCATAAACTTTGTGTGCCTCTGTATTTTGTTCGGCTTTTTATCTATCTATAAGAAGTAGAGAAAAGTGAATTGACCATTAAATCTCAAAGTAAGCTTGATTAGATCATTCACGAAGTCGACCCAGAGTTACAACTTCACTGTTACAACTTATTTCGTATACATGCTATAGACCCTGTTTGTTTGCTTACCCTAAGTTACAACTTCCCGATTACGGCATGGACGGTAAAGTCTGCCATAATATTTTTTTTTGATATCTGTATGATGTTTTAGGTATTCAATAATTACTCCATTTCATCATTGTTGATCCTTTGAGCAATCACAGATCTTTATATAATGTAGTTCGGTATGTGTCGATACTGATGGTCAGAAACTTCTTTTATTACCCAAGGTGTCTACAAAAAAGTTGCTTAAGTTTGGGTAGTAAGAATTGATGGGTCTAATGGAACATGGGACCACTCAAAGTGTGTGGCATATGGCTCCGTGAATCAGAGACTTATTTTATTGCTATATGGGATGGAGATATGGTATACTGAGCACATTTTCCTTTTGTCAAAATTTTGAAATTTAGAACAGGGTTTAAATAATTAAGTAAAATACCATAGATAGAAAGAAGCATAAAGATTTAAAATATAAATACTAAATTTAGATGAATGGGAAATCTTTGTTTTTTACCTATCTTTTTTCTGTTAAAACACTCTACTCTGATTAAAAAATGAAATGGTTGATTAATTGTTTTGTGGGACCTATACGGATGTTTTCTATCGCAGGTGTATGGGTACAAACACGTTCCAACGAGAAATTTACCATCGGAAATTGGTAAAAGCCAAAAAGGTAAACAGTTCTGCGTTATAGTGTGTTTAAACAAATAAGTGTATCAAATGTGGCTACGGTAGCTATTTGTGAGCATAGATGGATGCCTAGGGTTTTCTATTTCTGATTTGATTGTTGTGCATGATGGATATTTTCATCGAACAAGTAGAATGTCAGTTGAATAGAAACCGCAGAATGGTTTTTAAGTTACCAGCCTCTACTTTAGTGTTCGGAACCATATTTTCAGACAATAACAAATAACAGAGATGTAATGGTTGTCATCATACACCTTTAGGAGATCAAACATTGTTTGGCTAAATTCACTCAAAACTTACTTTGATTCTATACATCCATCTGTTTATGCAACTCTGCTTTGCTTACGTGTTTATCACCATAAAAGAACCACAAAAAATAGGACAAAGATAATAATGTAATTGATCTGTATATACTTTATTGATATTAATCATGTGTACATCCATATGACGACGTTCATTTAGCTTAGGTATGAAAATACATTATCTATTTGGATATACACAGTGACCAGATGCAGTATGAAAGTAGCTCTAATCAAATATATATCGTACTGAGCGGATGCCGAAGTACCAATAAGGAGGACAATACATCACACAAACGTTTTGTGTTTCATTTGTATGCGGGATAGAATTGTCTCTGCAGCGCAATCGAGCAAGGGAAACAGACAACAGTGGGTTGAGGTTTTTTGGATGTATAGAGAGCAAAATTATGGATGTGACTCCAACAGACTGAAGTAATCTTAAGTATAAGCCAAATTTTCTTCTATTTATGATCCACGTAACGAGAAAGCCCACTTATAAGCTTACTCTGTGACTTAGTTTGATATAGAACAGCCTCCGAGTGAGACACTTACGTTGCTCTAATTAGCTATGAAGCCACCTCTTCCTAGAGGATGTGGGTCTTTGGATGGCCATACTGTTACTTCACCTAAAATGCATGGACGCACTTAAAATGAAGGCTTAGTACTATAAGATTATCGTCATTCTGGGCATCAGTGACGAATTATGCCCTCTTATGTTCTGACTATTTTGCCATATTAACTTATTTTGCAAGTGAGTATCTTTATATGTTTAATGCTTTTGAACAAGGGGGTATACTTTGTTGGATATACAAGCAAATGAGTTTAATTATGAAGACGGGTTCCTACGGGAGAAATCTTAGGGTAGTGCAGTCTCTTATTGAAAAAGTTGAATATTTCAGCAGAACGAAAGTGAAAATGGCAAGCTGAAATTGACTGTTTATATTTATGACTCGGTAATGGATTTGTTCTGCTTGCTTGAAGCTGATATCGGAATTGTAATCCGGCCCAGTATGGTGTCAATTTTGTTCCTCTCCTCTCTGGCGTCGTGAATGAGCAGAAAGAATTTGTCTAAAGCAACTACTTATCTGGCTGGAAGGGTGTATCTAGAGTTCTCTGGTTGGCTGGTTCCGTAGCAGGCCAAAGAGCTCTTAATAATTTCTGTAATTTGTCAAAAGCAACTTATCATCGAACGAATTTTGACCCCACCCCAGCATCATTGCTTTAAATTTAAATTGTGAATATTGAGAAGGTGTATGCTCATGAAGAAAACCCACACTAAAAGTGTGAGGGAGGAACTATACTCTTGGGCAATGTTGATTGAGTCGTGCATCCTGTCTGCTTATTTATTCGTAGATGTAATTTACATTTGTTGGTTTCTGTTATGTGCTTATTTTGATCTTGACTGTTGAAATTTTTGTTCCTGTCTTGGCAATATGGGTAATAATGCAACTTTGGCCGCTTATTTCAGGTTTACTAGGGTTATGTAATTTGTGTCGCCTCAACAACTTTTATTAATCTGATGCTACTTTGTTAACTCATTGTGCAATTAGTAGCTTTTCAACCCATTCTTGAGTGTGTTTATGTTGTAGTCAATCGAACACTGAGATAGGCAACTACAGTTAGGTGTTGTTCCTACTCCAGTTTTGAACAAAAAGGGGTAAGGCATCACCTTTCTTCTTAGGTTTGCGCTGAATGTATTTGTTTTAGAAGAATCTGAATTTGCCATTAATAATGTTTTATCCTCAATTTAGATTTGTATTGCTGATTGCTCCTCTAATCGATCAATCGAATGTTTCTACCAGTAGTAACATTGTTGTTGCCGCAACCAGAAAACAGTGTATTGTATTTCTGCTTGGTTACTCCGTCAGTTTTTCACCCATCTTTAAATGGCTATGAAAGGCTAAATATTGATCATAAATATTGTAGAACGTCTAGGAGTTACGCATTTCTTCTAGGAATTATGGATGTCATTAGATGTATTGGATGTAAGGAATATAAGGATTATACTACTGCAACCTGCATTAGATATCCTCACCTTTGAAAATGTGGGTTAACGAGAATTGTGTGGAACCAGATAAACAGAATTCTGATTTATGGGATTAACTCCTGCTTATGGTATGAATCATTCATTAAGAACAACAATAGAGAAACAAAATACACTTTTTTTTTTTACTTTATTTTTGACTCTTAAAAGGTTAAAATATATTGAAAAATAAATGTGAATTTAAGATGGAGCATGGAAGTGACACATAAGCGCAACAAACACGGAACCAACAAGTCCACCTAAAACAAGCTAACAACAAAAGATATAACACCAAATAAGGCTTAAGCCAAGCAGAAAAGAACCAAAAGACTAATGTCTCCTAGCATGATATCTTTAGCCTCTCCCTAATCTCTCTTTATTTTTCCTAGGATTTCCACTTTTTCTCATTCCCTTGGACTGTTATTTGGACTGTTATTATGCATGATATATCACGATATGCTTGTTCTATACTTGGTGCATTCACTTATTTGGACTCTATTTTACAGTTTTTTACCTATACGATCAAGCACCAAAAGAAAGAGTAGGCTGGAAATCAAAAAGTTCTCATGTTTGTTACTGATTTCACTTTTTTGTTTTTGATTTGTATGTAGTGGTTTCTCAGTTCTAATCAAATAAAAATTAGGGTTTGAATGTTGGATAATTTCCTGTAACAGAGAACAAACCAAACAGAAGCTTGAAAATAGTTAAGGTTTAGAAGAAACAGCAGCAGACTTCAGACAAACACAAACACAGGAAGATGGAGTTGCATGTTCAACAGACTGCCCTTAACTCGATATTTGTCGGGTACACCTCTAGAAAGAGTGTTGCTATACCCCTGTATGGACAAATCGAATCCAGGATAAAACCACTTGATACCAATCCAGATAGCAAAAATTTGTTGGCCCGTTGCGAACTTAACAGCAGAATAAGAATTATTTAAAAATAAAACTACGTGCGCAATCAAAGCGAGAAGAGGGGAAAAGTCATCAGGATAGTAGCTGTGACTGGGGTAAGTTGAAAATGAAATTTTTCTTTTTCTTTTATGGGCAAATTTGAGAGAAGAGAATTAAATTGTATTTATGAAAAATCTTTTTATTTAATTCCCATAAATTCTCATAAATAATAAAGTTTTTAATATTTATTATAGAATTTAAAATAAAAAACCATTAAGTCTTGATAGGCACACGCTGCACACACACCGAGCTCACGCTCCGCACTCGTCGGGCACATGCCAGCTCACGCAAAAACACACGCACGCATACGCAAGCTCCGCAAGTCAGCGGCCCCTGTGCTTCGGTGCGAAGCACCGCACATGTGTGAGTTTGCCCACTAGCCCATTCCCTTAGTCCATATTCAATACACAAGTTATTTCCCTTAGGTGCAACCTTTGTGGTAATATGGATAGACTTCATCCTTGGTTTGTCCAATGTGGGACAAACCAAAGGTTTCTCATTCACACAGAAGTGGAAAGTGGGTTTGTTATTTCCACCCCCAATATAGGCTAGTGACCCTTTGATCCCATCAAGATAAATTAGGTAACAATGCAATTTTTGGTAATAAAATACTTTTTAATTCTAACAATCCCCCAAATGAATGAAGAAAACGATAAATCAGAAAACCGGAAAACGAGAAATACCTCTTAAGCAATAGGTGTCCATATGGAATTGAACCTTTGCTTAGTGAGAAGTACCGGAACTACTTGATGGACAGTGAACGCGATGTCTTGAACTGCCATCGTTTGGTGTAATTCATCAATAGATCCTTACGCGAGATATCTCTCAAGAGTGCTGTTAAGTTCACGCCGTTGTGTCCGTTTTGGCCCTGGACATATCCCATTTCTCAGAATGCTTTAGAGAATCAGCTCAGTTCTCATAGGAAGCGACCCACTTCCTCATTCAGATAGGTGAGTTCTATCAAGAGTGTTAACTGCTACACCCCATTTCAATCTTAAATTGAAACTATAGAACTCATTAAGACTTTACTATAAGTCATCCTCACATGCAGTCACACTATCACGTCTACACCATAGGGAAGGGACAGCGAAAATAATTCTCTGATAGTGTTTAAATTTTACCTACCAAAAATTAGTTGCCTCATTCAAAACCTTGATCTTGGGATCTCCAGTCAGCAAGGTTGAGCATCCTTCATGGCAAGTTCTAATTGATGAGCTTAAGTCCCATCCCCCTCGATGCATTACTAACTATCTCCTTGGACAAGCCTTTCGTCAAAGGGTCCGCGATATTCTCCTTAGACCTCACAAAATCAACAGAAATAACGCCATTCGAGATTAGTTGTTTAGAGAATTGTGTCTTCTCCGAATATGAATGGATTTTCCATTATAATTGCTATTTTTAGCATTAGCTATTGCAGCTTGACAATCGCAGTGTATAGATATAGCTTGCACAGGCCTATGCCAGAGAGGAATGTCTTCTAAAAAGCATCTTAGCCAAGCGAGCTTCCTCTCCTGCTTTATCTAATGCAATAAACTCGGATTCCATAGTGGACCGAGCGTACAGGTCTGGTTGGAACTCTTCCAAGACACTGATCCACGTCTTAGAGTGAAAACGTATCCACTCGTAGATTTAGACTCCTATGAGTCTGCTATCCAGTTTGCATCACAATATCCTTCAAGGACAGCAGGGTATCTCTCATAACTTAAATAAAAGTTTAAAGTGTATTTCAGATACCTTAACACTTTGATAAGTGCATCTCAATGATCTTGTCCCGGATCATATGTATAACTACTTAACCTACTCACATCATAGGAATTGTCTGGTCGCGTACAGTTCATTAAATACATCAGACTTCCTATGTCATGTGAATACTCAAGTTACGAAACTCCATTACCCTTGTTCTTCTTGATTCTACAACAAGGATCATACGGGGTACTCGCAGGTTTACTATCAAACTGGTTAAAATTTTCTAAGAATACGTAATGAGATTGACTAAGACTGTAATCATTAGATTCCTTTCTAATTTTCATTCCTAAGATTACATCTATAGGACCTAAGTCTTTCATGTCAAAGTTCTCATTTAGCATGTTCTTAGTGGAATTAATTACATCTATGGTTGTACCTAATATATGCATATCATCAACATACAAGCATACAATCACACAGGCATCATTGACAGTTTTAGTGTAAACACACTTGTCAGATTCATCTATTTTAAAATCCACTAAAAATCATTACATGTTCAAAATTTTCATGCTCTATAAGATTTCGCTATTCTAAATCTTTTGCCTCTTCTAGGCTCAACTTCATCTTCCTCTAGAAGTTGTGTCTGACAAGTATAAAGGATATCTAGGGGATCAACACATATTATGCGAGATTCAGATTTCAAAGGAAAACAATTTTTTCCAAAGAACATAACATCCCTAGATTCCATATTGGTAATTAGACCAATTTCTGAAATATCAGAACTCACAACCCTAACCCTATAATCTGTAGTGTGTTCAGGATATCCTATGAAGACACAATCAACAATTTTAGGTTATATCTATGTCCTCTTAGGTGGAGGGATAGAAACCTTAGCCAAGCACCCCCCACATTTATGAAGTATGCATAAAGGGGTTGTCTACCTTTCTATAATTCATTTTGAGATTTATCTGATCTTTTAAAAGTAATTTGTTCAGGACATAGCAAGCTGAGAGGACGGCCTCTCCCCACAAGTTTGCAGGTAGTATTGAACTAATTCATGGCTTCATCATCTCCTTAAGGGATTATATTTTCACCTCTAGTTTGAACTGAGTTCAAGTCAACTAGGTCTGAGTTAATTAATTCTAAGAGTTTAGAATTTTTTGACTTCAGACACTGTACTAGAACACTTTTTCTTTTGATTTTTCATAATAATTTAGCATTATTTTATTTTATTTCTCTATAAATAAAAATCCTTACGATTTCAATAAAATATTGCCTAATTATATCATGAATATGATTTATTTATAATCAACACCCACGTATGCTTTATGTAAAATCATTTCAGAGCATGATAACAACGTTCTATTATGTGTCTTGATTCTAGTGCATTAAATTTAGTGTATAAATTTTTGTGCATCTCAACGTTTCATCAAACGTTTCCTACAGTTGTTAAATTTAGTGTTTTAACCGTTTTGATAATTCAAGACAGCATGCATACGATTCACATATAAAATATATTATGATTATAATTAATAAAGCATACCTGTATATTTTGATTATCGTTGCAGTCGCTACCACCACTTGAGCAATAATAGTTGCCCTTTTATCTATGGACTCTCCATCAAATCCCTGCCGAAGAATGCAATTGGCGCAAAACCATATCATCAGCTAGAATGCACCCAAGACCACCTTTCTAGGACTTTAAATCCGAGCCCAACCCAAATTAAGTGCCCAAGTACATTTAATCATCCCTTATAATTTTGTTGAGCACAATTAGTAGAGATGAAAGAAATTTTAGACAAGCATGTGAGTCACATGTGTGTCATTTGAAGGAGGGAAAAAAAAGTCTAACCTTAGCGCATCATCTTCATCTCCGCTTGTTCCTTCTCTTTCCTTCACATCGGAATTTTCTGCATCATCCGAGAATTTCCTTGCGTTACGCCTTTTTATCTACCAGATAAACAAAGCAAAACCAAGCCCACATTCTAAAATACCCAGGACAACACCAAGACCAAACGCCAATCGAGTTTTATTACCTTTCCCTTTACCATCAGTTCGTCCTTCACCAGTTTTCTTATCGATTAGTTCTAAAGTGGAATTGAATCGCCAGGAAAGGACTCGATGATTTTTATTGTATCTGCCGGTGGCAGCTGAAAATCCAACAGTAATCCGCTTCAGTAGAACCTCGCTTAGATCGACAATATGAGACAAATTAGGACTCCCGTTGAAGACTGGATTATCACCGTAACTCAGAAAAACATTTAAACTTTCTGAAGTAGAATTATAAGTTATCAAGGCATTAGCTTTTCTTCCATCCCTTATACTACCTTTTGCTAACGACTCGGTAGCCACAGATACTAAGGAATTAACGTTGATACCAACATGATCTGAACTTGGATCGAATTCGTTTTCAAAACTGTCAAACTCAACCGCAACAATTTATTTGCAAATGAAAACACCTCATCATCATCCATATTACGCAAAAGCCTAATATCACCCATTATAAACCTCACATGTCTAACAGCTTCAACAACATTACCAGTTCCAGCTTCACCTTTTGTTCGAATCATGGCTGCACCTTCTCGAATCCTCCTTAGCGCTTCCCCAAGATTACGACAGCCACAGACAAATAGAATTCTGAAATTTTGTTTATTAATATGGTGTTCTTCATCAGCAAGGGTCAAAACCTCACTCTCATCGATATAATCAACACCAATAGCTCCAAGAATCTGAGCTTCAACAAAATGACCAATTCTAGCTTTAGCCATAACAGGAACAATAACATCTTGTTTGATTTCTTTAATCATCTGTGGATCATTCATACGAGCAACACCTCCTTGAGCACAAATATCTGCTGGTACACGCTCTAATGCCATAACAGCACAAGCACCTGCTTCTTCAGCGATTCTTGCTTGTTCTGCATTAACATCTGTGTTAATCCTACTATTTCAGAGAATGGAGATGTTTTTGCCTCTGTTATTGCTCCATTTTCATATACTGTTACCACACCAATATCTTATCTCCCAAACTCATTCTCTCTTCTTTCTTTCATGAAAACCATATTAAAATTCATTAGGTCTTATCTATGTCTTTAACAATCCTGATTGAAATTAAAGAGAAGACCAAAAAAGAAATAACAAACTGAACAGAATATCGTCTTCTTTTGCTCTGTTGATTCTTATTTGGAAGAACCAATAACCCATACTTCCATTGTTACAGAAAAATCAAATATCGAGTTAAGAATGTTGGATAATTTCCTGTAACAGAGAACAAACCAAACAGAAGCTTGAAAATAGTTAAGGGTTAAAAGAAACAGCAGCAGACTTCAGACAAACACAAACACAGGAAGATGGAGTCGCCTGTTCAACAGACTGCCCTTAACTCGATATTTGTCGGGTACACCTCTAGAAAGAGTGTTGCTATACCCCTGTATGGACAAATCGAATCCAGGATAAAACCACCTGATACCAACCCAGATAGCAAAAATTCGTTGGCCCGTTGCGAACTTAACAGCAGAATAAGAATTATTTAAAAATAAAACTACGTGCGCAATCAAAGCGAGGAGAGGGGAAAAGTCATCAGGATAGTAGCTGTGACTGGGGTAAGTTGAAAATGAAATTTTTCTTTTTCTTTTATAGGCAAATTTGAGAGAAGAGAATTAAATTGTATTTATGAAAAATCTTTTTATTTAATTCCCATAAATTCCCATAAATAATAAAGTTTTTAATATTTATTATAGAATTTAAAATAAAAAACCATTAAGTCTTGATAGGCACACGCCGCGCACACACCGAGCTCACGCTCCGCACTCGTCGGGCACATGCCAGCTCACGTAAAAACACACGCATGCATACGCAAGCTCCGCAAGTCAGCGGCCCCTGTGCTTCGGTGCGAAGCACCGCACATGTGTGAGTTTGCCCACTAGCCCATTCCCTTAGTCCATATTCAATACACAAGTTCTTTCCCTTAGGTGCAACCTTTGTGGTAATATGGATAGACTTCATCCTTGATTTGTCCAATGTGGGACAAACCAAAGGTTTCTCATTCACACAGAAGTGGAAAGTGGATTTGTTATTTCCATCCCCGAATATAGGCTAGTGACCCTTTGGTCCCATCAAGATAAATTAGGTAACAAAATAATTTTTGGTAATAAATCACTTTTTAATTCTAACATTGAATTCTCATCAAATTATGAGTGTTAGTTCGAAGGTCTGTCAGTTCGAATCAGATGGGAATTGTTTGGTTTATGAAGAAAGAAATATCAATGTATTTCCATGATTGTGTCTTCTTTGACGGGAAGAACTTCATATGTTTTGAACAATTGAAGTTGGCAATCTACTTTATATTAATATCATGTTTTTTTTAGTATCTCTAATATCAGATATTGATACAACTATATAGTGAGTGTGATTTTTTGTTTAAATACAGGGAGTTGGAGGCCAAAAGAGCAATTCAGTTGGCCGCTTGATTCTTAACGCAATTATATGATTTATGAAGAAAAATATATGATTACATTTTCTTGATTACATCATCTTTGACGGGAAGCATTTCATATGCTTTGCACTATTTAGAGAGTTTGCAGTCTATTTTATATTAATATCATTTTTCTAAGTGTCTCTAATATAAAATATTGATACAACTATATGATGAGTGTGATTTTTTGTTTTACTACAAAAAGTTGGAGCCTGGAGGAGCAGTTGAGTTGGTTACTTGATATGTCACTGCATTTCGTTGATTACATCATCTTCGACGGGAAGCACTTCCTATGCTTTGCATGATTTATAGTTGACAATCTATTTTATATTAATACCATTTTTTTACATCTCCCTAATATCATATATTGATACAACTATATAGTGAGTGTGATTTTTTATTTTACTACAACGAGTTGGAGCCTAAAGGAGCAGTTGAGTTGACCACTTGATTTTTAACAAAAGTATATGATATGGTACGTAAGGCAGGTGGGGAGTGTATATCGAGTAAAGTATACACAAGATTTGGCCGAACTAGAAGCCAGTATTGGGGTTTTGAGGTAGAATATTATTATGACTTTGTTTCTTTACTTTTAAGTTGCAAAAGTTGATTAATCAAGAAGTATGTATTCTAAAACCTAGCAAGATTAAGGGTAGTTTTAGTGCTACTTTGAGTAGTAGACTACAAATTTAGTCTTACCAATAATTTTAAGAGTACTGATGTTGGCAATGTCATGAGCTACTTACTGATCTCAAAGATTGATATAATTTTTTAAATGTATTTTCTTTAAAATAATTTTTTAATCTTCAAAACTTTAAACAGCATGTAATTGGTGATTTTGGTTCCAACATTTAATCTATTAAATGATAATTGGGATGCACTGCAATTGTTAATTGAGATCATTTATAGGATGAATACGGGACAAAATTCCACCTCACCAAATAGGGATTGATTTCCGTCACCCCCGATGCATAACACTGGTTAAATATTAATTATAAATAAAAATTTGATACTATTATTATATATATATATATATATATATATATATATATTCTAATTAAAGTCATAGATGAAACCAAATTAGAAATATATATAGATGAATAATATCTTAAATATCTTCTTCTGAATAAAGCCGGAATGAAAAGTATACTCCTCGTCTGCAGATACATAAAATGGAACACAAATAAGATGCATGACAACATCCTCTTTCTCTTCATTTTATTATATATATATATATTAAGATCCCTCTTCTCTAATATTACTCTTTACTCCTATACCATCCTAGTGCTAAAATCGGTTTTTTTACAAGGTAATAAAGTAATACCTTTTTGAGATGAAATATTAATTAAAATTATCCTTTTTCTTCGTTGGGTTGGATGGCTTCAAAATCAAGGGACCTCTCTATCTCTTTTCCCCAATACCTGAAACTGATTTTAGTTCCCTTTCCCTTTCCTTCCTTACTTGCATCATATCATATCTCCATAGTTATTATTATAAATAGGTGATTAATAGAGAGATATTTTTCATTCACAGATAAAATAAAAATTAAGAGATGAGGATGATGATATCAGATGTAGTAGTAGGGAATCTAATGAGTGTGTATTTAGGTTTAATTGCTTCTCTTAAGCTGTTTGGTGTATTAAGTGGGCGGAGTTTCTCAGGAATGTTTGTGGTTTTGGTTTCTTCAGCTGCTGTTCTCTTTATCCTCTTATCTACTCTCTCTTGGGATGTTTCTCGCAAAGCTGCTTCTTCTTCATCATCATCATCATCATCATCATCAGCAGCAGCAGCTCAAGATTATAATCATCAGAATCGTGGGGCCCATAAGTGTCGAGGAGGGATTTGTTGGCACGGTACTGTTTCTGTTCGATCAACCGTATCTCAAGTCCGATTTCGTCTTCCACCTCATCACCACCCCTTACCACCACCACCACCACCACCACCTTAATTCGTCCAGTGAGTATTATAGTATTATAGTTTATACATCTAAATTAGAAATCATCTGGACGACTAACCCTATAACTGAAGTTAGGGGTTTTAAACATGTTTAAGTCCGTTTCCACTTGGTAACAATGTAACCTATCTATCTATCTTATCTACTATTTCTGTGTTTTTTTGGTTGTAATTTGGGGATGAGTACTTCTTCAACTGCGGTGATAATATGTATTATATATGTAATACTGTTTTTGTAAATAAATAATTAACAAACTAAAGAAATCAGTATCCTTTTCGTTTCTAAAAAGAAATTGTTTTGATCTTCAGAATTTTATTACAGTTTTGAACAGAATGTACTGTCTCTAATTAGTTGGAAGGATAGATTGATGCGCAAGATCCTTTAGCTCAAAAACTACTTATTTTGATTGCGAGGTGATCAATTTTTTTTCTGTCTAATAACATATGACAATTTGCAGAGAGTTCACTGTCATTATAAATGCCAATTAATGTGAGAAATCGTATACAGTGTATTTTTCTTGCGCGTCTATATAGCCGGCCCAATTAAATGAAATCAGAATACCTCTGATTCCAAAATTTTAATACTATTGCGGTCACTTCCCGCTGAATGGAGCTTGTCGGAAAGTTATGATTCCTACTGCGGCGCTTGGTTTTCCTCTTAAGATTATTAGTAATTCTCACAGGTATTACAGTGGGAATGAATGAACAGCTTAATTAGTTTAAGCATATCACATGTGGCGTTTTGTATGGGAGATGCACATGTGATGGTTTTGATTGCTATTGCAATTCTAAGAAAAAATAGATTTGAAGTGAAAAGTAGGTGGGTCTGCAAATCTTTTTCATAAATACTAGCAGCAAAAAGGAGGTGTGACTCAGTGTAGGAGGTTTGGTAGGAATGTAGGACAACTGACTCCATAAAAAACATGAATTCCTGAAGGAAATTTCGAGCAAACCAAGTTGATGATCCCACCCAATTCCATCCGCACATGAATTCACATTTACAATGTCATTGTACCTAAACATCACGTGATATCTCATTTTCCCTGGTTTTAGTTTCAAAAGTGTGATACAATGGATGCTATGAATGTCATCTAGAAGTATGATCCAGACAAGTGGGCTAGGTAGATACTGGTGCATGGTTGAATTGGTTGGATAGACGGTTTTTGCATTGAGTTCAAGAAATTTAGGCACTTCATTATGGGATTGCGTGCAATTATTTACTTCAACATTCCTCTTTTTTCTATTCTAATTCACATGCTCTTGGAACTAGTATCTTTGGTGTTTATACCTATGCTACTTACTTGGTTGTGTTGGGTCATCAAAACTCATAATCATTCAGTTCATGGAACCATATAATGCATAGACTAGAATCCATGCATGAGCTTCTGGTTATACAAGATACTCAGAACGCAATATTATCACTAAGAGCAATTTCGGTGGGCATGGTATATTGGCCAAAATATCTATCACCTTTATAGTGGGGATGAGCAAACTTATAAAACGGATTGGTAAACCTTTTGCCAATTATACCTCTACAGTGGGACAGGTAAATCTATAAAATGGATTGGTAAACCCTCATATCAAAGGATTCGTCATATGCGTCTCAGGTTGAGTCGATCAACGACTATATCATCCAGCAACTATTATTTTCACTTCCTGTAAATTCAAATAATTTCTATTCCAAAATCACACTTTCTCCATTTAAAAATTCTTCTAGTTTCACTTAATATTTCCATCTCAAGCTCTTACTCTCAATTTATGCTCAATAAAATTTAGAAAAAAATGGTCAGCTCATCACAAACACAAAAAACTTCATCAGAGAAGGGTGTGGGAAAGCCTTGCGGTGTATGGTTTACCGTGGAGGAAGACAGCTATCTGCAGAGGTTATGTAGCATTTATGATTGATCCTATCAATGGTGTTCTTCAAACCCATTCAACGCTTTAAACAACTTGACCAGGAAACTGGGAATCCAAATAAACGTGACGATTCCGGGTTGTCAGGTCGTTTTCATGCAATTATCAAAGACATGAACAGTTGGTAGGTGTGATGATGCAAATGAATCGCCAAAGAGGAAGCAGTGTTGGAGAAGTCGATATAGTAAGTGGCATTTTAATTTGTTTAATTGTTTTTTAAAACTTTTATCAAGTTGGCCAAAATAACTAATTTATAAATGATGAATCTGCATATGCGAAAAACTCGAGAGGCATGGAAAACCAAAGAGGTTCGACTTTCAAACACGAAGTATGTTTCCACATCCTCAAAAATCGGAACCGATTTAACCCCGAACTGTTGAAAGGATATCAAGTACCAAAGCAATCCCCTTAGTAAACGCCAAACGTTTCTCAAGGGTCTCTGTCTGCTTATTCTTCACCAGAAACAACCTCAACCCCACAACCCAATATTCCATCATGGTAATTATAATCTTAATGTTAATGGAAATACAGATAGATAAGATGGACCATGCAACAAAAAAGTTAAAAGGAACATAAAGACAGCTCAAGAAGCTGCTGAATCTTCAACTTCAGATATCAACTTTCAAGAATTTTTTGAAAAACAAGGAAATGATGATATTGTTAAAATAATAGAGCGTAAGAAAATGGCTTCAGAAATTAGGAAAGGTCGTAAGGCGCTTGAACATAATCCTTTTAATGCACACATGAGAGAAATCTTAGGAATGGACACATCAAAGATAAATTAGACATAACTGCAACTATGGAAAGAAGAAATAAGTCAAATTCAAGCATATAAGGCACATCAACAACACCCAAACTCAGTTGAAGTTGATTCTGATGAGGAGAATGAGGATAGCAATAATGTCATTATTACATTGGTTTAATTTTTAGTTTTAAATTTTGGATGTAATCCTTTGTTTTGCATTCAATTTAATTCTTAGTTTCAATTTAAATTTTAGTGTTTTTGTTTTTTACCAATTTGATCTTTTAATTTCAATTTTATTGTTTGTTTAAGTCAAACTACACAAATCATATTAAAATTATAGAAATAAATATGATTTCAATAATAACTAAAAAGTTATTAAAAAAACTAAATCCTGTGAAGGTTTCTTCTTCCAAAATCATCCCACAATTGTGCAGTGAGATCCTCCATGAGCCTTAAATGTAATTCTCTGTTTTGAATTCTCTCTTTTACCATTTTATACTCTCTTGCGGGCACACCATGAATGGGTTGAACATCTTTCCTCAAATCTTGATATGGATAACTTGTCCAACTGGGATCCCGCTCGGGACTTCTCAATTATCATACTATGCAAAATGATACAAGTGAGCATATCCCTAATTATTTCCATTGTTTTAATATATGGTCCACAAATTATATGGAATTTCATCTTCAAAATTCGAAATCTCGTTCAACATCCTTCCTAACCGCCATCTGCTTCCTGTTAAAATGTTGTTTTTCATGCTCGCCTTGGGATAACTGAGAGTAAGATTGAACTAAAGTTGACTACTGTGGATAAACTCCATCCGCCAGAAAATACCCCATATTATAATTATTGACGTTGGCATTGAAATTTGCAGGTGGAGCATTTCCATACTTCGTTCTTCGAACAAAGGCAATTTATGCAAAATATTGATGTTGTTATTTGAACTGGGGAGTCCGAAAAAACCATGCCATATTCAGCAATCATAAGAGACCGTCACTTCCAAACCAACAGTTAGTTTTGTGTAATGGCCCTTATATTGACCTTGCGAAGCATAAGGACATCCATGCTACACTAGATGCATGTTATCAAGGCTACTTAGCATTCCAAAAAAGCCTCTCTTGTTGTTTTCAACTAGTATTCGGTTGACATCATCTTGCGTCGGTTATCATAAGAAACGTCGAAAATAATGGTTGACTATAGTTTCTCAAAATATTTTGAGATTTTCGTATATTGTTGTTTCTTCCATACGACAATACTCATCATAGGCATCCGCATGCACACCATAACCTAGAATTTTTAGCGATACAATGACTTTTTGTTCAGGACTATGTCCTCGTATGTTTAGTGCATCTAATTGATAGTTAAATTTAGGGTTTACCCGATAAATCTCTCCAATAACCCGCATGACCAAGTGTTGTGGCATGCAGAAGCGACGTTGAAAATCTTCATCAGAGTACACACTTCTATTAATAAAATAATCATGCATCATTTGTTGATTCCTTCCTCTCGATATCTCCACGTCCATCTTCTTCTCAACATGGCTATTGGTTCTTGAGCTCGCGGTTTATGCCCTGAGTATAATTTTATCATACTCTTGGTAATCCTTCTCTCATCGTATGAATCTTCATCCATTTGATCAATCTGTCGGATAATCTCTTGAGCTTGTTGGAACCATATTTCCCCTAATATTTGTGTTTCTTCAATTTTCAAATTAGGATCTATAAATGAATGAAACTACTGAAAACAAGTAATAATATGTTGAAGAAATTAGAAGATTTTTTCTTGTGATAACAGAGAATTGATAGAAGTTGAATGTGTTTAAAATTGGTGAATAAAGAAAATTTATATAGGAAAACAAAAATATAGCAGTTGGGGTAAAAAAAAAAATTGATCGTTGTCGACCCAACTTGGGCCGTTCGTCGCAGGTTGGGACGATCGGCTTGGTTTCATCCTCTTTGCCAATTTTCCACTGCAGAAAACCAGTTTGCCTATCCACCTGGTTTGGATTTTTGACAAATTGACTAACTCCCACTGGAGTTGCTCTAAGTGTCCGAAAAGTCATAATTCGTTGTCGGAGTTACTATTTGGTGCTAATTTAATATGCTTGTTTAATGGATATTCCACCCATTAAAGTAGTTTAACAAGAGATCCAAAAAAATAGTTTTGGTCTAATTTTTTTTTTCCAGGGTCCACGTGCCAGCGTGTTACAACATATTTACAAATTCCTAAAATTAGCCTTAGTATAACATATATATAAACCAACATAATTGAAATTTCCTTTTATATTTTGAAAAAAGAAATTTTATACAATATTTCATATATCGTCACCCTTTTCTTTTATGCTACTCAACCTCTTCTCATTTTTCTTCTCTGCTGCTCAAGATCATTCTTCATATTAATAGGAATCACGTTTAATCATGTTATCTTTTTGAGTTTTTTTTTGTATCTTATACTTCCTAATCATCTTGATTAACATATGTTGATGACTTTTTTTCAGTTTTTTTTTTTATAATTTTGAATTATTCGTTTTATCTTTTTTTTTTTATTGATTCATAACCACTGTAGCAATATTTGATTCCTCTTTTGGTGCTATGTTTTCATTTTTTTTATAGTTCATATGCTGCATTGAACATTATATATATGGTTGATTCTTTTAGGATTCGTTGTTTTTTAGATTTTTTTTTTTTTGTTTGTTGTTTTAATAAAAATCAATATTTTATTTTAGTTTTTTTTTTTGGTTTTGTAGATTCATTCTTTATTTTGATTCAGTTGATGAGAATATCATATTTTCAGGTTAGTTTTGTTTACTTTTAGATTTTCTTTCTATTTATACCATTAATTTTTGTCTATGATTCAACAGTGTATATAACTTATACTGTTCAATATTAGTTCAATAATGTTTTAATTATGATTTGTACATGAATACCGCATAAGAGAGCAACACCCAATACACCGATAACTCCGATCATATGAAATGGGGTCAACGTCCAATTATGAAATCCTTGGAAGAACATGATGAATTAAAAAATAGTTGTTACGCCAAAACTAGGTGCATAAAACCAACCAGATTGTCCCAGTAGATAAATCATAAATACAGAAACAAAAACAACAATTGGACCAGAAAATGCAATTGCATTCTACGCTCGCAATAGAAATTTACTAATGCGAATAAATTTACTTATTGTTGTTCATTTTTGTCTATTATTCTATAGTGCATTACACTATACTGTTCAACATCAGTTTCCGTAATATTTTTTCATTCATTTTTGTCTATTATCCTACAATGTATATACAATATATTGTTCAATATCAGTTCTGTAATGTTTTTCATTCATCGTTTTGTATATGATCTAACAGTGCATATGCACTATTGTTCAATAGAAGTTCAGTATTACGACTAAATTGCGTTTTTGTTCATTTTTTTCTATGGATACCATATTGCATATAACCTACACTTTTTAATATAAGTTCAATATTTGTTTTCATTCATTGTTAGTATATGATCCAATAGTGCATATACAATATACTGTTCAATATCAATTCAATCGTGCCTCTAAATTGTTTTTTATTTTTTTTATTTTTTTTTCTATGATCCTACAATGCATATTAGTTATATTGTTCAATATTAGTTCAATATTTTTTTAAATTATTGTTTGTAAATGATCCACTAGTGCATATACACTATATTGTTTAATATCAGTTCAGTTGTGCCTCTAAATTACTATGTTTATTGATTTATTGTTTGGTCATTTTTTGTCAAAGGTTTAATATGTCTACTCCTGGCCCTATTATGTGCTATTCACATGACTACTATGAGGAGCATCATTTTTCTTATTTGGTTACATTTGATTCTACCATCGAAGATATGAAGTTTTGCGTATGTGATAAGTGGAGTATGTTGACTCCTACAAATATTGTAATCAATTATATTGATAATAGTGTGAAATTCCATGTACTTGTTGATGTGTCACTACATGGGCTTGCAACATAACACTTTCGAAAAAATCGTATTTTTTTGTGCTCCACGTTGATCTTTTTTCTAGTGGTGCATTAACTTCATTCAATTTTTGTGATTTGATTGTGGGTGCTAAAGCCAGTTATCAAAAAGATGGTAATGAGGTTGTAAAACCACTTCTTTCCGGGAAATGGGAATGTGTTTTTGATGATCCCAATTAACAAGTTGTTTCGATGAGGTGTTCAATCTGTAAGACTAGCATGACAGAAATACTGCTTGTGGACTAGATATAAGGTTATTAAAGTGAAGAATGATTTAGAGAGGTACACAACGAAGTGAAGCAGGGATGGTTGTCCATGGATGATCGATGCAGTTGCTATTGATTCTTCGATTGATGTTTTCGAGATTCAAAAGTATGTGGGAAGGCATACATGTGGTGATGGCCACAAGTTGAGGAGCCCTACTATAACGAATAAGTTTATCAACCACCTTATTCATGACCGTATCAGGCACATTCCACTTATCAAGCTTCGAGAAATAAAATACTACCTCAAAGTTGGGTGTAGCGGTGAATGTCAATGCATATCACAGGTTGGATATGTCGCACCAACAGATTTTTGGTGATGATATCAAGTTGTACATTGATCTTTTTTGTTTTGTAAATGCCTTGGAAAAAAAAATAATCCGGGGTCGTATGTTGATTCGAAGATAATAGATTTCAAAGGTCGTTTATTTGTTACGATGCTTGTACCGAAAGTTATAAATTGTGTTGGTCAATGATTTTTTGTGATGTAACTTTCTTGACCGGGAGGTTCAAAGGCGGTTTGATGGTTGTGATTTTTCTTAACACGGCGATCAAGGAAAGTTTTTTTAAAATTCTTTCCGTGGATGCTATTAATTGCGCCGTCTATCGCATCCATCAGTGTTATTTGTTGAACTTCTTTTAACTATGGCTGTAAATATTAAAATAAATTAGAATACAGATTTAGTTACAATCATAGAATATATACTGACATATAATAGGGTAAAATTTTTAATTCTAGATAGGAGCATAGTTTCTGGTGTGGGATTTATTAAGCTCTTTTCCTCTAGAATCTCATTGATTTTTTGGGTAAACTCAGTGGAAGCTCACATTTTGTACTGTGAAGTTTCAAAACCATCATTCGATGAATTACCTTGATCTTGTTTTTGCATACTTGAAGCAGTTTTTTCTTCTTCAGTTATGTTCGAATTTGTACCTTCAAACACATTTGTTTCTTCGAGAGATATATCTTTTAGAGTACTTGCACTTGGAACTTGGTTAATAATTTTTAAACTACCGATTATGCATGTAGCCCCAAATTGAAAATCGAAAAAATTATCAAAATTCAAACATTCTGGAAATGCATAATCGGTAGGTTAATAATTTTTTAAACTACCGATTATGCATGTAGCCCCAAATTGGAAATCGAAAAAATTATCAAAATTCAAACATTTTGGAAATGCATAATCGGTAGGTTAATAATTTTTTAAATTACCGATTATGCATGTAGCCCCAAATTGGAAATCGAAAAAATTATCAAAATTCAAACATTTTGGAAATGCATAATCGGTAGGTTAAGAATTTTTTAAACTACCGATTATGCATGTAGCCCCAAATTGGAAATCGAAAAAATTATCAAAATTCAAACATTAAATGCATAATCGGTAGGTTAAGAATTTTTTAAACTACCGATTATGCATGTAGCCCCAAATTGAAAATCGAAAAAATTATCAAAATTCCAACATTTTGGACATGCATAATCGGTAGTTTAAGAAGTTTTTAAACTACCGATTATGCATGTAGCCCCAAATTGGAAATCAAAAAAATTATCAAAATTCAAATATTTTGGACATACATAATCGGTAGGTTAAGAATTTTTTAAACTACCGATTATGCATGTAGCCCCAAATTGGAAATCGAAAAAACTATCAAAATTCCAACATTTTGGACATGCATAATCGATAGTTTAAGAATTTTTTAAACTACCGATTATGCATGTAGCCCCAAATTGGAAATTTTTTTTTTCAAAATTCCAACATTTTGGACATGCATAATCGGTAGTTTAAGAATTTTTTAAACTACCAATTATGCATGTAGCCTCAAATTGGAAATCGATTTTTTTGCAAAATTCCAACATTTTGAAAATGCATAATCGGTAGTTTAAGATTTTCTTATACTACCGATTATGAAAGTTGCCCCAAATTGGAAATCGTAAAAAATTTCAAAATTTTAAAATTCCAACATTTTGAAAATGCATAATCGGTAGTAATCGAAATTGTCAAAATTACCGATTATACAATGATTTTAACAAAAAGTTATCAAAAAAAAGTAAAAAAAAAATTTAATTTTTTTTTAAAAAGAAAAAAAATTGAAAAAGAAAATATTTTTGTAAAAAGAAAATTAAAAAAAAATATTATTTTTTTAGATTAATGAAAGGGTTAACGGTAATTGTTTGATTATTGAGAGGGTATATAAGTAATTTTACATACAATTAGGTTATCTCTTAGTCACATCTATGGGATTGGGTTAAAAAAATTACCCCAAATTAATTTTTGGTCGCCCTCAAAATGACTAGGCAAAAGAAGGTCATGAGTTTCGGTTAAGTTTCAAAGATCCAACGAAGCTATTGACAGTTCTGCATTGCTCATTTATATTCATCCTTGCTCCACATACCTAATAGAGAACCAACGGACGAATTACTCTGATTTCATGTCTATCGCCACAAAATGCAGGAGAGAGGGAGAGAGGAAAAGAGCTGTTGATGATCCAGTAATCGACCTCAAGTATTCTGAGTTTACTCAAATGTCCGGAATTTTATAAAACAGTATGAAAAGATTGTCGAATTCAGAACATTAGCAAATAACTAGATGTTGCCAGAGTCTAAGCCATGAATTGACACAAAGGACTATTCTGCATACGCTTCTATCAACTCACAAACAGTGATGATAAGTTCTTGGGCAAGGTATCCAGCAAAAAAACAAACGTGCATTTTTTGATAATACATATCGCAGTTTACTCCGAATTTTATCCATGTAAGTTACTGCTACTATATTGATAGTAAACTTCCATTTTTACCGGAAAGAACAAAAAAAAAAAAAAAAAAAAAAAAAAAAAAGAATAGATGGAATAAGAATGAATATGTAAAAGTTAAGCCCCAATATTGACCATTGTTACTTTGCCAGATATACATCAAAGACCTCTCCTCTGTCTAGACCCTCGTAATCCATAAAGGAGAATTGAGACACAAGTTCTAACATCCTGTTCGATAATTTTATGAGAAGTGAAGAAAATAATTTAGATACAACAAACACACCAAATCCTCAGCATTCTCTGGTTGCAGATACTTTTCTCTGTCAGTTATTCAGAGCAAAATCAAAACTGGGAAGCACCAGAAAGTATAAAACACTTACAACTACAAAGGAAATAACATGTAAACCTAACTGTTTTCCTTCTCACAATCATTTCATGAATCCCATCTCATCTCATCTCATCTCATCATCATCATCCCGCCAATCTTATTCACCTCTGGGTCCTGACTAAGTCCCTTCCTATAAGCAGCCAAAGGCCCATATACCCGTGGTCTATCTGTATATCTATCTATCTGTCTATGTCAACCCCCTTTATCTATATTTCTCTTTTCTTCTTAATTCAACAATAGATCCTCCTCTAAGGAGGAAGAACAAGAGAAACCTTTGGTTTCTAAAAAAAAGTTTAAAAATGAGATTCAGATTTAGATTCAGATAATAACAAACCTAGCGCCACTGTGACTGATGCTTGAAATTGACAGGGAACCCATCCCACCCTGAATCTGGTTCACTCCTTTTTAACCCAAGCCCTGAACTCAGGGGCTGCAGACCTAACCTTATTTGCTGCTGCTGCTGCTCCACTAAAGAACCATGCCCAGGAGTACTTAGAAGCTGCCTCAACCCACCACCTGATTCCCCATACTCACCATCTGCTACTGGTGCTGCTAATGTCAGTCCAAAGTTCAGGTTAAGTACTGGCCTTGTAGAGGGACCAACCCCATCAAGAGGAGATGATTGGTTCCCCATGCTCATAAGATATGGTGGGGAGTACGATGACGGACCAGCCTCCATTAAGCCCATCAGCTCTGGTGCCACAGGGGCTCCCCTATAATCTACAGCATAAGGTGCAGAGGCCGCTACTCCATACATAGACGAGGAAGGAGGAACAGTATGCCCCATTGTAAGGCCACCATAATCAAACACGAAAGATGGGGAGGGTGCAAAAGCAATAGCAGGTTCTGCCCCTATTGCAGCCCCTGATAATCCTCTTAGATTCACATCCATCATGGAACTACCAGTAGCATGTCCATTTGGGAGGAAAGACAGAGTCTGGGGAGGGAACTCATTCCTCCTTACCTCCACCCTTGCACCCATGATAGAAATAATAGGATCTTTCTCCAGCTGAAACCCACCATGAGAATTCTTTCTTTGGAAGGAAGATGTACCAAAATCAACTTCATTCAAGTCGATGTTCTTCAAAGAAGCCTGCTTCAATGACGACGATGCAGCAGTGAATAGGGTGGGATGGGAATCCAGATGACAGTCAGTAAATCGTCCCTCTGTCCTCCAATCTGATGATGGCATGTTCTCGTTGTCACCATCGAGGTTTAGGTCCAACTCCAATCTATCAACTTTTCTTGAACTCACATCTATGGAAGACTCCCCAGAAGGTAGGCCTGATGAGTTTGGTACTTGTTTCTCCACTACCAAGTCAACAGCTTCACTTTTATCTCCTTCGGTCACATTCAAGTCAATACCTCGAAATTCCTGTCTCTGCTTGAAACTCGGACTGCAGTCTTCAGCCGAGACTATCTTCTCACTTGCTTCAGCAGATCTCTTTGATTCTTGTTCCTCGACAAAACACAGAGGGGATTCTGCAGTAAAATCGGATATTGCTGTTTTTGAGGGAGAAGCAAACTTTACTGGGGAAGAATTTGAAGTTCTTTGATGATTTACTTCCTCCGAAGATACCTCATCATTTAGATCGAAGTCACACATGCTTTTCTCTGTCTTCTCTTCTGGAACCCGAGCATCTGCAGTGACCTGAGATAAGTCCTGGTCGGCGGCAGAATCTCTAGGTTCGCTCATTTTCTCCGAATTTGTTGAATGATTGTCCTCTGGATCTGAACCAGCAGAAAGATTTTTTCCAGTTGACATTTCACTAGAGCGTCCAGTGACAGAATAGAGCTCTCCATTTATAGAATCAGGGCTCTTTGGCTGGAAACCTCCCCCACCATCAGAATTGTTGTCAGAAGAACAGCCACAGACTGGTTCCCTGTAATCCACTACTTGTCTTTGAACTTCTTTAGCAACTTGGGTAGAACCTTCGAGGGCATCATCTATCATAAAGTCAAGTTCCATATCCAATTTACTCTTATCGGCAATATCTGAGAGTTTTGAACTAACAACGGAATTCGATGCATTACAGGCTGTTGAAGATCTGGTCTTCCCACCTTGCTTGTTCAAAATTAACTTACCAGTAAGCTCTTTCACATGGTTAACTGCATCGGTACACTGCTTCATAGGCTTAGTAGTCTCTCGATTCTCTTGCTTCCTCAAGTTAGAGCGATTAATAGGTGAGCTTGCTAATGCGTTAGAATATCCATCCATCTGAGATGTAGACTTAATCTCCATTTTGCTACTCAACTGTTTAAGGACTCCGGAATTAAGCATCTCACTTTTTGGCTTCAAAGCCAACACACTGGGACCTTTCTCACCAGCACTTGTGGTAGTCTTCTTTGGAGGGAGATCTCTGTCCTTGGCATCAACATGGCATAGGACAGATGAAGCTGAAGATTGTAAAGCCTTTGCAGGAGGATCACTGGAGGAAATACGAGGCTCAGGTACAGTTGCCGATGAAGCAAAATGCAGTTTCTTTTCACTAGCTTTTTCTGGGCCACATATCATGGTCTCCGGCTCTTTCGAATCATTAGCGAGAATTTTCAGATCTGGAGCCTCTTTGAATGCTTCTTCAACATTACTTTCTATTGGATCTTGAGAATGAGAAGTAGAAACAGGTGCCACTGCTTCTGGGCCCAACGAGGATTCCTTTACAGGAGATTTTGTTCCCGAAGGAGTGGGCAAAATAGACCGAGACTGAGCATCACCTTCGTTCACATCCTCATTTTTCAAAGTCAAGATTGTAGGTATATCCACATTACTAGAAGCAGGAACCTGGATATCTTTAAGGCTTCCTGACTGAAAACTACCTGAGCTGACAGTGTGTTGCAACACCCCACCAACTGGTTCCGCAACAAGGTGAGTTTTTTCATCAGCATTTTCTTGGAGTGGACCATGACCCCCCGAACCACTATTCGCTGGTATTGCCTTAACCTCTGTACAAATTTGGTCTTCATTCACAATATTCTGCTGATATGCTTCACTGTTGTTCCCTCCTTCGTTCCAACTATCAAACAGAGTCTTTGCAATTTCCTGAACCTTAGCACACTTATGTCCAAGAAGATTATTGACTGTTGCCCTGATTCCAGAAGTATCACAAATTTCCCTACCTACAGGCAGCTTCATAAGTGCTCCTAATATTAATCTGATTGATTCTTCAACACAGCCGTCACTTATCTCATTACTGTTGGATGCTTGTCGAAGCCATTTGTCTAGTAGGTACAATCCATCCAACCTAATAAATTGATCAAGACTATCTTTATTCTCTGTGGCTGCCAAGGTACTGGCAGCAGTACACCATTGTCTAGCAGCTTCACTCATGTTCTTTGCCGCAGATAGGTTCTCATTCTTCAACATGGCAATCCATTCTTCAATTCTAGCAGGGGTCAAGAGCCCATCCTTCATATCAGTAAGGGTGAAAAAGGCTACTAATGTCATACTATTTTTATAATCCAGCTCGGTGCATCCATGCTCTGAAACAACCTTCAAAGGATGCTAATTATTCTTCTGCTTGCAATGAGAATGCTAAACTACTTGGACCTGGTTCTGCTTTCCGCTGCACCATAAAACAATTTATGTGTAAGGAGCAGGTAATAAACTCAGCAGTTACGGCATATGCACAAACATGATGATCCCAGGAGGAACATAAAGATGTTTACTAAACCTTTAGGCAAAATTGATTCGAACAAGGAGAAACATAACAAAACTCGTATGCATTTAGTGGAACGGACCTCACAGCTAATGATAGTGTTATACTAGATCTTTTGCCTTGTATAATTACATTCACGGAGAGTGTGTTTAACCATTAAGCCACCTCCTCTTTTTTGCATGAAAATCTAGAAGGAGCAATCAGCTTGCCTTTCTATGAAGCATAACAAAAAGTTATGTAGCCTTTACTAATTTTAGGAAGCAAGACAGCCAATCATGAGTAGGTATCTAAACAAGACTCCATACGTATTTCTCACAGGATAACTTAACAAAAGCCAAATTTTGGTGTAAACAAGAAGCTAAGACTCAATAGTACAGTTTACTGTACAGTAATGACAACCTAGATCCGAATAAGAAAACACACAAAAAAAAAAACAGATTTAGTAACACAAAGCTAGTTGAATTCCTAACTTATCGAAGTTCCTGTATAGATAGAGACACAATGAATTAATACATTGATCCCACAAGTATATATTTCCAGATATAATACAAATATCAGGCAAGACTACTGATCAAAAGAAATGATTGAATCAAACGAAAGAATGAAATGGCTAAATTTCGAAAATTACCACAAGAAGAAGACTTCAACATTTTGCTATATTCAAAAATACAAACAAAACGGGCCTAGTAACACACTCTTTGGAATTGCAATTAAGAAATCATGAATATCAGAATTCTGTTAGATAGAAAAGAAAATTTAGCTCATGAAGAAGACAATACGAATTCCAGTAAGGATTATAACAATGAATTAATATTTATAACTGAAGAAACATCTAAATCACAAACAAACTGTCGAACAAATGAATTGATTTATAAATAAACAAAGAAACAATCAATCAATCAATTTCATAAATTAATATCAGACCCAAAATAAGCTCAAAACACACAGAATTAAAAATCGAAAACCCTAGAAATGAAATACTTACACAGAAACCCTAGTCGAAAGAGGAAGTTTGAGATGAGATAGAATAGTAGGTAAGAATTTTCAAAATTATCTGTAAAAGAGAGAATCCAAAATGAATTAATACAAACACAACTATTGAGATTACATTTCTAATATTTTTAATTAAATTAAAAACGGAAAATATAATTAATTAAATCAATAACCAAAACACAGTTTCAATTTGATTTTTTACCTCATTAAACCCTCACTTGTTCGTCTTTGTCAGAACCGAAGAAGAAGAAACCTTTTTCTTTCTTCTTATCCTTAAAACAGAAGTAAAATAGGTCAAAGTTTTGTCTGAATAAAACGTTTCTTTATTTCTTTCTTTCTTTCTTTCTTCTTCGATCTTCTCCTCCTTTTTTTTTCCGTTAACACCGTTTTTCGCCTTTCTTATTTATTCCCTTCTTTTTCCTCTCTCTCTTCTGTTGTTGTGTTTTACCTTTACAGCATCTTATTCAATTGGCCGTTAGATAGTCCTTTATCCGCAGAAACAAACATTGAAGAGAATGTACCCAAGGATTCTACAGAATATATTCTCTTTCCGTTTTCGAGATTGTGCGTAAGAAATCACATCTAACGGTTCAAAATTAACGTAAATTCAGGGAAAACATACACGCGTATTTTCTTCATTACTCACGTGTTTGTCGTATGTGGTATAACCCAAAAAGTGACTAAAGCTGACAAACAGTAACCGTCAGAAACCCAATCACGTGCGATACATATATGAACATTAATACTTTTTACTCTTTAGAATATCACCGCACCTAAGTTGTTAAACCTGATTGTGAAAATTCATATTACTTCAAATATCATATCATCAGAGATCAGTCAAAAAAAAAAAAAAATACTGATGAAGTTTAAATATAAGCCATGAAACATGTACCCATGAATTTTTTGAAAACCAATGTGAAAAGAGAAAGAGTTACTGGGGATCAATCTATCACAATATTTGCACATTAATGTAACGAGTATATCCTTTTTATTTATTTTTTATAAAAAAAGAAGCTGCTGAAGTAAGACTCAGACTATAGAGTTTCTTTTTGCGGTGGCAAACATTGCCTTCTGCAAAGTGCTTTCCTCACTATTGATATACCTCGTTTTAGGAGGGTACGAAAGGGACGATTTTACTATTGTATACGTCGCTTGTTTATTATTTGTAAATGAAGCTCCAAAAGAACAAATAACGAAGCTCATCAGCTCTCATTGTCGCAGCCATTAGTGCCATCTGGTACATACAAAACAGACAACAAATTAGATCAACAATAAAAATATAAATTGCAAGAAACAAAAGAAGAAAAAACCTATGAAAAAAAAACAACGTGGGATTTGGCTCTTGATTGAATGCTTTTATACAGAGATACCAATGACCAAACTCATAAATAAAACGATTTGATTTTCATAATTTGTAGTAAAAAATCAAAGTAACTATGTAAAAATTCTTCTCGTATTATTTTTTTTAAATAAAAACTACTTGAAATATAAATGATTTGAAACCTCATCTCCTTTTTTAGTTTTTAGTTAATTTTAAAATACCCAAGCTGCCCTTCCCTATATAATTTATGTGTTTCAAAAGGAAATATTTGTGGAAATCAAATATTTAGTTAGAAAATCAAATTTTCTCCAAATATAACCCGATCAAATTCAGGAAGAAAACATTTCCCTCTCAAAATCTTCGTTTCTTCTTAGATTCTAGGGTTTCAATTCAAACAGATCTTCTCCAAATAAATCGATTGAACTAAGTCTCAGCTTCAGTTTTCCTTTTCGTTTCAGTTTAACTGAAGAAGAGAAAACAAGTTACAAGTAGTCGAATCATTCATCAGGTAATTTTGATTTTTATTTTACTTGATTTTGATTGTATTTTAATTTTCAAGTTGGTATTGATTATGAAACTTTTCAGTTTGTTCTTCGAATCATTCATCAGTGAGATTAGATATTGGTTTGAAGAATCCAACTGAAGTTACAGTTTATCCTTCCAATTTGATCATATTCTCATTCGGCTCAAGCTATTGTTTTAGTTGAATCATTCATCGAAGACTGAAATTCAACTTTTCAGGTAATCGATTTTTATTTTGAATTTTTGAGTTTATGTTGATCATGAAACTCAGATCCATTTTTTTTTTACGATTTCTTTGGTTACGTTGTTGATGTTCTTATTCAAATCTATTGGAATGAAAATTGTTATGTTGTTGATGTTCTTATTCAAATTTTGTTGTTGTTGTTGTTGTTGTTATTGTTGATATTCACATCTAGTGAAACTTTTTTTTGTTTCATACTTTGTCATGTAGATTATGGAGTCTGTTCTCACGGTTATATCTCACAAAGAGGATACATTATCGTTTCGTATTGGTCTACAAGCATCTGTTTTTGATTTGAAGGGTAGTATATTTTCAAGTTGGTGTCAATTCTCTGTTCTTTCTGTAGAAATTTTCCACATAGTTGGTGATCAACAAAAGGTTATCAATTGTGATTTTGATCTCTAATCGGTTTCTCTATTTACTTTGTTTAATAAGCTTCCATCTCTTGAGTTACATGTAAGACATAAAGATGAGTCTTCTAGTTTTAGTTCAGGAAGTTTAGTAATTATACCTTTTGAGCAGCCACGAAGTTTAAGAATTATACCTTTCGAGCATGCAGAACTTATAAATTAGTTGATTATGATGTCCGTAATAAAGTTAAAGAATCGTTGAAGTTTGCGCTTTGGTTAAGCATTTTTCAGGGTGTCAATCAGGTGTTTACGGGAGGTGTTCAACAAGTTCGTTCTGATTTGTTGAAATATCATGCAGCATCTGGGTATTTATTCAAGATGACAAGGAATGAGCAGTTGAGGATTGGTGCATGTTGTGCTAAGAAGGAAGAAGAGAAATGTGAATGGCATATATATGTTGTTTCTATTGATGGTGTTGAATGTAGTCCTTTTATTATCAATGAGTTATATAAGAAGCATACTTGTTGTGGTGGAGTTATAAACAGACCACATGTGTCGAAAAAACTAATTAGTAGCTTGATTTTCGAAGAGATTAAACAGAATCCAAAGAACAAGACAAAGGATATTATAAATCAGTTTACAAGAGAGTATGGATTGGATATTAGTCGTTATTATGCATATGCAGGGAAGAGGCATGCATTGAATATTACATGGGGAGAGAACGAGAAATCATTTATCTACTTGAAATGATGTACCAACAAATTGACTGAAACCAATCCCGGATCTCGTGTTGGTTTGGAAGTTGAAAATGGGACTCAAAAATTTCAGATTGTTTATCTCTTTCAGAGCATGCATTCGTGGATTCAATTACTGTCGTCCTTTATTATTCCTTGATGCAGCCCATTTGAAGAGCAAATACCTTGGTCATATCATGACAGCAACAGGTCTAACCAAGAATGACGGTAAGTTTCTTAAACATTCTATTTGTTTTTGTTGGTTTCATCATTTTTATATGCTAAGACATTTTTTCCTATTCCGTTTCAAAAATCTATCCTTTAGCTTATGTTGTGGTTTCAGCGGAGAATGACGCGAACTGGAAATGATTTTTGGAGAATTTGTATAGAGTCCTTAAAAGCTTACTTTTGTGAGTGATCGATCTAGTGGTTTGGTGAACCAAATTCATGTTGTATTCCATGATGTTGTTCATGGTTGGTGTTATTGGCATATGAAGAACAATATCAATACATACTTGGCGAAGGCCAATAAGGTTTATAACAATTATATGCTGGTATTGTTTGAAAAATGTGCGTATGCTAATATACATACATAATTTTCAGAGAACTGGGAGAAGTTGTTGTAGGTCAAAAATCAGAAGTTACAAGATTATCTGAGTAGAGCTCCGGTTGATAAATGGGAAAGTGTTTATTTACCGGGTCGTCGTTATGGTAGGTTGTGTTCGAATATCGCTGAGAGTTTCAACAGTTGGATCCTTGAAGAGAGAGAGAAGCTTATAGTCATCATGGTTGATGAGATCATAGTGAAGCTTATGAATCAAATGTGTGTACGTCGCGAGGAATGTGCAACCTTATTGAAGTGGCGAGAAAGTTTATGTCCAAAATTTGAAATTGAGCTCTACAACAACAAGATGCACGGCCGTGAATACGTGTCACCAAGTCAGCGCAATATGTGTTTGAAGTTCATTCGATATTAACACAAAAGGTTGATTTGCAAAGAAGAACATGTTCTTGCAACCGATGGGACATCAACGGTTTCCCTTGTGCCCACGCTATCCGTTGTATCATGATAAATGAAGAAGATCCGTATAAGTATGTCAAATTCTACTTTACAATAAAGTTCTACCGTGAATCCTATGCAAGAGCAATTAATCCTGTCCCCACAGTTGAAAATCCTGCGATTGTGTCTCCAAAATCTGTTGTTTTTGGTCCTGATGCTCTACCACAATCAGGTCGTCCAAGGAAGAAGAAAAGAATTTATAATACAGGTTCAGTTCCCAATAAGAAGATGAGAACTTATGGTAGATGCCATGTGTTGACTACCCATAACCGAAGGACATGCCCTGCACATCAGATTTGAAGCCATTTTGACTACAATTCATTGACTTTCATTTTCAGTTTTCGTTTAGACTACTATATGTTTTAATCTACATTTTCTGATTTATTTATTTTTCTATATTTTTTACAGTTAAACATGTTCATTTGCTGCAGGTGTTTCATGTTTGTTTATTTTTAGATTAAGTTTGTCAAAGTTTCAGAAAATTATAATTTGTTGGAACCAAAATAGTTTTCATAGTTTGTCACATGCTTCATTATTTTTTTCATCTCTAATATGATGATATTTTTTTGGTTCCATCATTTTTTTTCATCTGGAATAAGATGAAACCAAAAAATTAATGGAACTTTTTCTGGTTCCATCATTTGTTTTCATCTGGAATAAGATGAAACCAAAAAAATGATTGAATATTTTTTGGTTCCATCGTTTTTGTTTACGTCTGTGATATGTTTGTTCAATTCCTAAGGTTTTAGCTTTTCTACATTATGTTGAAACACCTTTTGGTTTCAAAATTTTTATTTTATCAACTGAGATCTTTATAAACATACAAACTGAGATGTTTTTATAAAAGTTCCAAGTATTTTAAACAAAAACTAAAATCATTACACAAATACTTTAAACTAAAACTAAAACTGCAATTTTTTAAATTGAAAACTAAAACTGTCAAATTTAAGTTGAAACTTTGGCCTCATAGTCTGCATCTTTTTCAAGGAGGATCTTGCAGGCCAGCTTTAGCCTCATATTCTGCACCTTTTGTTTTATATGCGCTTCAGACGAAAAAATTTCTTTCAAGAGGCTCTTCATGTAATAACAAACATGAAGGCCGCGATCATTCCTGAAATTAACAAAACAAGATCTTTAAATTGAACAAAACAAAAAAGGAGCGAAATGAAGATAGTGAAGAAAAAATCTCTAAACACATGTTCTTTTAAAGCACTTACACATCTTGCTGACAACACAAAGGGGTGTTCAAAACGAATTCTTTTGATTGACCTACCGGGTCTAGTGAGAGTTTTGCAACATGTTGTTTGAATGCTGGCACCATTCTTTCTTTCATACTTTCAGCACTTTTGTTGCATTCATCTTCAGTTTTATGAGCAATGAAAAGAATATAAATTCTGGACTGTAATCCATGTTGTCGATGAAAGCTTCAATTGCAGAGTGTCAATTTTGCCCGATAGAGTGTAATGTCTGAAATTCAGTGAAAAATCAAAAATCAAGTTCTAATTTGGTTTCATAAAAACACTTGTATAAGATAATTTAGAGGAAAATTACATAGACATATGTGCTTAGAAAAACTGTGCTTTTGTACTTAAGAGTACCATCTGGTTTCAACTTTTTCTTTGACATGTTCTTTTACAATTTCAACATGTAGAATGCAATCATATATCCGTCGACGTCACCCTTTCTTATCAAGTTATTCATATTCCTTCCTGCTATGTACAATCCAAGCTCTTTTTTCTCCCATGCCATGTCACTGTTGTTAAATTGTTGAAAAACAAATTAATGATTAAAGAAGAAGAAAAGAAACTGAAAGAAATGTATTCTCATTTTGGTTTCAACACTGAAATTATGAAACCAAAAAACTGAAAAGTATGAATGTCACTTACCTTTCATTATGCATTTTAAAATATCTGCACACGAGCGTTTTCTGATTTGAAAGAGTAACTACATGATCTTTAAGTTGTCAACTGCTTTCAACTTCACCTTTTTTTTTCCGTCTGTTTCTTCTCCGACTTCACAACGACTCTTGTTTCTTTTTTTCTTCTTAACTTCCCCAGGTGTATAATCCTACATCTTAACAGGTGCTTGCATATTCCTTTTGTTTTTCCTCATTCTTGATATTATGTTACTTACCTTTTTTTGGGACTGACGTCTTCATGCTCACTATCTTCTTTGTCACTGTCACTTTGCGTCAATCCCAAACTGAAATGAGGCATATCATCTTCTAAATCAATTACATCTTTTTCCATGTGTGTAACTGAGTAGTAGCACAAGCCTTTACTTTTTTGCTTTGATGTGGAACCCTTCTTTGCATATTCATCTTCCATTTGCTGAAGAACACTTTTCTCAATTGAACTCTGAGTTTACACTTCAATCTCGATCTCTGGATTTGACGAAGAACTTTTCTTGGCTTCCAATTCTACTTGATCATCCACCTTGATATCTTCTATTGTGTTTGGAGTCAATTCAAAAACTTCTTCAATTACACTCTTCAATTCAGTCTTCGACAAAGAAGATTCAACTTGTTCAGTCACCTTGATAACTTCAGTTGTGTTTGGAGTTATCTCCAAAATTTCTTTTATTACATTATCTGTCGCTTGCTTTGCATTGTTGATTCCATATTCAACTTGCTCAGCCACCTTCAATTCTTCAATTATGTTCGGAGTTAACTCCGAAACCTCTTCAATCAGCCGCTGAACTTTGCCTTCAGATGATGAAACCTTTTATGGTTTCATCACTTGTTGCTCCTGAACTTTGCCTTCAGATGATGAAACCTTTTCTGGTTCCAACAAACAACCTTCAAAATCTTTAATCAAACCTTGAATCTGAACTTCATGTGCTGAAACCTTTTTTGGTTCCATTGCATCATCTTGTTGTGTTTCTTCAGGCAGATTCATTACCTGCAAGATTTATTGAGTTCAAGAAAATCAGATTCGTTGACAACAAACAAATCAAATCAAATTAAATTATCACCTCATCATTATCTTCGAAAACAACATTGTCAGACTTTTTCTTTTGTTCACCGTCTTCAACCAATAAATCATTTTCTGGTTCAATCACAATATCGCCAGCATCTTGTTGTGTTTCTTCTTGCCGCAAAACCCTTTCTTTTTCTATCATGTCATCCAAAATCATTATAGCTTTGCTTATCATATCTTGCAATATTAACATATCTGACTTAATATAATTCTCAAATGAAACTTTTATGGTTTCATTAAAGAAGAAATTCATACCAATCTATTCAAATGAAACTATCATTAACCCAACACACACAAATAAACAAGATCATATTTAACACATCTAAGATTTAACATATCACCTCCACATGTTCTTCACGGTTCGAAACCGTTTTAGGTATCGTTTCTTCACGATTAGAAACTGTTTTTGTTTCATATCTTTTACGTTTTTGTCTCACGTAAGTCTCCTTCACTGGTTGTAACCTCTCCTCAACATCATATTTGGCCAGTATTGATTGATCTTCTTCAGAAAGCCCATTGTTACCAACTTTTGTAAGTTTTTCAATCAAAATTCTCGCTCACTTATATTTAGCCTTGTAAGGGTTATCTTCATTTTCAGTTCCAACATTCTCTTCATTTTGCGCAGGCTCTTCATTTTTAGCACCAACATTCTCTTCACTTGCAGTACGCTTGTCATTGCCATCACCAACCTGCAGTTCACGTTCAATATGCTCGTCATTGCAATTACCAACTTGCAGTTCACGATCAATATACTCTTCAACATGAATATCTTCTTCCTTTAGGCGCTGGACCAAGCGTATTTCTTGTTCATTATATGGAAGCAATAACGATCCCTGACGGTGACCCATATTCATCTGCAGAACACAAAAAAAATGATGGAACTTTTTTTGATTTCATCATTTTTTTTTCATCTGGAATAAGGTGGAATTAAATAAAGGATGAAACCTTTTTTGGTTCATCCTTTTTTTTCATCTGGAATAAGGTGGAACCAAATAAATGATGGAAATTTTTAAGTCTCAGACATTAAAAAGTATAAACAAACAAGAACTATTGTTGCTTTTACCTTTGAGAATTTTTTTGGTTTTATGCTAAGATCATCGAAATTATTCACTACTGCCTTGCATATTTTATCTAGGTTCCATGTAGCGAACCTTGCGTACATGTCGTGCCTATCCTGTCTTAAGGTGGTGTTTGACATCTCGACAAACCAATACTGAAAAAAAAAATACACAACATTCAAATTAGTAATCAAACTTGGGAAAAATAAAAAACAAACAACTTATGAATCGAAAGAAACAAAAATTAACTTACCAATGGGTAAATTACGCAACCAGATACATCATCAACTTGTTTGGATTTTATTAGATACTCATGGAAAACATACGGTCAACACACCTTATTCATCTCAGATTCTCAAATACTGTATAAGTATTTTGAAGTCAGATTCTTCCCGCCTTTGTTTGGGAAAAATATTGATACCAAGAGATAGAGGACGAATAACTTGACGAAGTCTTCAGCTTTGGTTTCATCCGCTGCAGTTTCCATCATAGCTCTCAGAATGTCAGTTTTCCTCATCTTCTTATCTCCCTTAAAGTACTCAACCACAAACATGTTTACCTTTTTCTTCAGCTCATCATCTTTGGCTATATCTACATCCTTCATCATTTGTAGGCCAAAAATCACAACGAACTGTTCCGGTGTGGTCTGTAATATCATGTTCTTTGCTCTCATTAACTTAAAACAATCTGGTTTCACATCCTTCACACTCTTATAATATGAACCTAAGATCATCTGAATTATTTTTCGTCCTTTTCTTCAAATTTTCTTCTTGTAGTGTACCTTCGTAGAACGGTTTGAAGAAACACCAAAATGGACAAGCAACAAGGGCCTTCATGTGTTGTTCCTTTTTTTGTATCAAAGCTTTTATGGTAGGTGCCTCCGCACACAAATGATGCAACGATCACCTATATGGTTCTATTTTTTTCCCTGATGCTAAACCAGAAGTAAACCATAAGCACCAACAGAGTTAGTTTCAACCATACAATGAAATGATGAAACCAATTTTGGTTCCATCAAAATAGCCATTAAGTAAACCATAAGCACCAACAGAGTTGGTTTCAACCATACAGTGAAAATGATGTAACCAATTTTGGTTCCATCAAAATAGCCATTAAGTAAACCATAAGCACCAACATAGTTGGTTTCAACCATACAGTGAAAATGATGTAACCAATTTCGGTTCCATCAAAATAGCCATTAAGTAAAAAAAACACCAACAAAGTTGGTTTCAACCATACGGTGAAATTGATGAAACCAAAACTGAACATAATTAAATCGTGAATAAATAAGGTTAAAACAAATGTAATTGAAACCTAATTATAAAATCAGTGATTTCGAAACAGATGAAACCTAAACCTATTTTATGATACAAACAGATGATAAGAAATAAAACCTAATTATGCAAATTCATTGATGAAACCAAAATTGCGAAACCAAAAATCATTGATGCATGTTGATTTTCAACCATAAATAATCATTGAAGAACAATGAAACTTCGATTTACCTTTTGGAGAATCTTGTTTCTTCACTGTTTTCTTAAGTTTTTTATCGATCTTTTCATCTTTCTTTTTCTCTTGTTTTTTCACCATTTTTGATTTTATTCAGTGTTTTTGTTTCGATTTTAGGTTAGGTTGAAATTGTTATAAAATAGAATAAAGAGTGAATAGAATAGACCGATCTGAGTTAATAGGAGGAGGAGGAGGAGGTGGGAAAGGGAGTAAAGCTGCTGCTGATGATGAACAACAACTTCAGAATATAAATTCATATTTTGATTCTGATTTTGAAGGTACTGGTGGTGATGCAGATGATGACGAGGATGATGATGATGACGATGAGGATGAGGATGATATGGATGAAGATGAAGATGATATTGATTCAGGAGCTGGTTCTGATAAGTTTGATTTATCGAAATTGGGTGAAATTGAGGAAGTGGTTGAAGGGGAAAAAATGCCGTTACCAATTGAAAAAGAAGAAATAAATGAGAGTGGTTTAAGAAAGGGTAGTTTAGACAGTTGACTTCAAATGGGGTTTTTGTAAACATTTTATTTTGTTGGGTTTTTTGTTGTTGGATAATGTCATGTTTGGGTTTATAACCCACATACTGTTTGATTTTTGATATAATATAATTCTGTATCTAAAAATATATAAAATTTCCATATTTTTAACCTGTATTTCAGTATTTACATATTTTTGGTAAGTTAAAGCCATAAAAATCATGACCTTATTTATTGTTATATTTTTTTACCAATAGTATTTACTCAAAACGTATCTTTTTAATGCTTTTAAATGGACAATACGAAGTAAATTGGGAACAAAAATCGCAGTATTTTTGAATAAATAATTATCTTTTTACCGTATTTGCAGCATAACATTTATATGATTTTTATATTATTGGATTGCTGCCGTATTTTTGGATAGCCATAATTAAGGATTTTTTTTTCCTTTTTTTTTCCTTTTTATACATTTCACGTCAAAAAATAAGTTTAAAAATATATTCTATTTTTATTATTTTTTCTTTTTTTTATTCCACGTCCAAAAATATTGATTTTAAAATTCAACGGTATAAAATTTATAATATTGTGCAAATTAGGTATCAGAATACGAAATAAATTCTCAACCGTCGAAAATCGCATGCTAAAAGATATTGATTTTAAAATTCAACGGTGTAAGATTTTAAAATATTGTGTACATTAGGTGTAAGAATACGAAATAAATTCTCAACCGCCGAAAATCACATCTCGATCATCCAACCGTTGTACATAACAAATAATAAGGGCTGTTCGTCGAGTGTATTTCAACCATCCACCTAATCTGTATCACATATTCCACCATCAACGCACGATATAGCACCAAATTCCATCCAACAAATACGAATATCTTCATTCTAAATCAATGAAAACGCACGGTTACGCGTACCAACTAATAGGGAGGAAGATAAACTCCACCAGTGCTACTTTTATTCTGGAGTGAGTGATAGTATTGAGTATTTAGGTTGTTGATTTGGAATTGACAACTTACTTCGGCATTCTAAGCCGTCTGTTTCTGGAACCTGTTAGTAGTTAGGCAATTGCCCCATCAAAGAAGATACTTAAGAAAAGAAGAAGGCATTCGAGTGCCAAGGCCCAAATGATAACAAGGGAGTGAGGAAAGGTGCAGTTTAGGGCTCTCAGGATAGTGATTATCTTCCTCATTCATCCCCTCTTTCTTTAAACTCTAGTATATGTCCAACAATGATTCAATTTATTAAAAAATATTATTATGAACGGCCGGGTCAGGTAATCGATACTAATACTCTTGCACTCTCACTCACCAACCAACTACTGAGTACCAACTGTGGAAACTGACCACTAATTGTTGCTTCAAGATTTCCTTTCCTTTCCTTCCCAGTAACAAAATACAAAAGAAGTGGGAAACGTTGACATTTATCTAAAACCTTGACGTGGTAAATGATACCTTTATCACAAACTTTCTCTTTATTCACCCGAGTGTGGGTGTAGTTTGTTCATTTCAACGTAGGCAAAAGAATAAACGGGTCCTAAGCTTGGCATAGCCTTAGGGCTAAAACTTCAGTGGGTTTAGGCAGCAGTAGACCTGACATGCACATAGTCCAGTTTTTATAGAAGAAAATAACCATATCGAACAGAAAATAACAAAAAAAACAAGACAAAGCTGGGAAGACCAAGTATTCATTACACCCACTGGCGTCTTAAAGCTTAGAGAGCATCCATGGAACCGTCTCTCAAGAATTACATAAGTAGAACAAGCAATGCAGGATATGAACACAGTCCCAAGTCCTCTAAATAATCACTTCTTTTTTAGTCACAACTCTATTTTTCTTTCTGCTAGGAACGAGCTAATTTAGTCCCAGACTGTTTTTTAATGGGAAATTTCAGTCCCAGACTGACCTTTGAGAGCTCCGCTTCCTCTGTCCCATCATCACTTGTCATTTGGTGGTTTATCATCGTCCTTCTTCTGCTGCAGAGACAAGTATGAGACACCATTAAACAACTTATAAAATTCAGAATTAGTTGTTATTCAACACAAGAAGGTATAATAACGAGACAGAGGTGATCAATCAGATATTCATTTTTCCCACAATTCTGAAAGTGTAAAAAAATCTGTCATGTCTTAGTGTCACATGTACTCTGCAATCATAGAAAGATGAAATAGCGAGGATTGCTAATGCTTTAACAATTAGGAAGTTGAACGGAATTTTGCCTACTTACTTCTCCATGACCTCGTAAAGATGCAAGCAACTCTTTTAACGAGTCATCATTAGTGTCAACTCCTGGAAGCTGCAACAGAAATGATGTATCAACATATGCACAAAAGGCATACTCCAAACAAAAAGTATATTGAACTACTTAACCGAAAAAACTATATATATTTATATATACCGTAGAAAGGATTGATGAGACATATGCCTGGTTCCCCAGCACCTGGTTCATTGCATTCTGGTCTGTAGGTTCTTCTGCATTTGCGTGCGTGGACATCTGGAGTGCTGCATGCAGAAAGCAGAAAATATGGTATTCCATAAGCAAATTAAAAGAAATGCAAATCAGAACGACGTATTGGACATTGGAAGTTTAATATATCAGCTGTGCTAAGTCTTCTAGGTTTAATGCTGTGTAGTGTGAAACATCAAAATAAGTTGATCATGAACATCATAAACAAAGTGTGTCCAGCCTTAGTCACCAGATTCGTGAAAGGTCATCGAATTTCACTGAGAAACGCGAATTTGCACTCTTCATTGAAATTCGTGATGGGAGCGCGCTCCTAACAAGGGAGAAACACACTCCTATTGGGTGAGAAACGTTTATCTATCTAACTGTAATGATTTTATTGAAGCATATCTAATATCTGGCTTCATATCCTACTAATAGTATATTCTCGTATCTTTATCTAGTATATCATGTATCTAGCTCGTTTATATTGCTTTCATATAACCATGTAAATCTGTATTATTTATCTAGCTAATTTTAGTCTTTATCTTATCCAGAAGTTAGGGTCAGTGTATATCTCAGACTCCTATATAAATGGATATCATGAATATTTCATCCTCCTCTACATCGTCTCCACTACCAACCCCAAGTTCACAGGATACTCGAGCACAAAATTGGCTTTGGAAAGCTCGAAAAAATAACAAAACAAAAGAAGTGAATGATTGAGATATATTGTAGGACACTAGAATGTAGGCATTTTATAGTGATTTTCTAAATATTTTATGTTTTTTAGGAAAATCAGTAGTATAACTGATATATCTATGAAACCTAATTTACACTCCCGACACGCTCCTTGAATTTCATTTTTGAAAATTTTATGAATCTCGATTCCGATCTCCCTCCCGTTCTCGACCCCGCTCCTGGTGACTAAGTGTCCAACAGATCAGGTAGTACAAACTATTGTAGATTTCATGTTCTAAAGTATGTAAGTTGACACCCACAAAAAAAGCTATAAAAAAAGGTAGGTGGTTTAGCAATTAGGCCAATATATCACCATTATAGGAGAATCTATAAGGTAACTGTTCATAACTCTTGAGTAATTTGTTTCAAATAAGGCTCATCATAGTATAGATGTAACTGCTCGAATCAGAATGTAGTAACTTACCAAGTGCCAGCTCTTGATCTTCTTTAGTTGCCTCAGACATATCGGTGTCTTCCAATGATATTCCACCAGATGGAATAGACTGATGGTCGTCCAGTGACATTTTGAGTGCTTGCTCTAGCAATGCAGTGTCATCATCCTGTTTCCATATTCAGACAGGAAAAAAAGAAAGAAGAAAAAAAAACAATGTTAGTTAGGTATCAATAGAGTAAATTAAGCAGAAGATCCGTAGGCAACAGTTGTGCAAAATTTTAAGGATCAGGTGTAACCTAGAGAGACCTGTGTGTTCTACATCAAGAATTTTGTAACAAGACAAAAAGATTGTCTAAAACGATATGAAAAATGCAGACATACAACAGTGGATCCTAAAGAGTGCATGGAGAAATTGCAGTTAAATCAGTGCCGATATAACAAGACGCACCACAAGAACGACTTTACGAAACTACTAAAGTCTAGAACCATATGGAGATAAAATACATTAAAAGGGTCCAGAGCCAAAAATTACCTCGAAATTTTAACACAATTGAAGAAATTCATGGTGTTCCCTAAGATTTTGAAGAAGCTAATGACTCTAAGCTACTCCGAAAAGAATAACAAGACATGGTAGTTCCAACTATAATGACGGAGATGTAGACCTCAAGGATATAATATCCTCATTTGTGAATATCATGTGATTCACATTCAAGTAAGAAAATCAGAAGATACAAAATTAAAAGTATGAGACCTACCATCAAATCGCCTGTATTAGCCTCATGAGACATAATGCCAATGTTTTCAGTCATAATTGCATCATGTGAACTTGACGCCTGTCCACCTCCTTTTTCTTCTGCAGCCCTCGCAGCAGCCTCCTGTCTTGCTCTCTCTTCCTCCATTGAAGCTCTAAGAGCAAGAGCAAGCTCAGGATCCAAGTTGGGATCCACACCAAATTCATAGCCAGCAGCACCACCTGCCGCAGCTGCTACGGCAGATGCTGCAAAAGCACTCCCTCCTTCTCCATCCCCAGTAAATATGGGTGTGCTGCAATGAGTATTTAGGAATTGTGGCACTCAAATATACTAGTATAAAATTTTGTAATAAAATATGCACAATTCACCAATACATACGTTAAAAGCACATCACATAGAGCACTGGACTCAGGGGGGACGTGAACGATGTGACTATTGCCATTGTTTACAGCAGCATGAAGTGCATCCAGCTTCTCAGCCTTTCCATCATCTTCTTCCCCAAAATCAACGATGTCAAGAGCTACACTGTTCTTTTTAAGTTTCTTTCCGATTGACTCCAGGACTTTCTTGTCATATTTCACCGGACTGGTTGAGAGAAAAAAGAGCACATTTAATTTCACAACAAAATTTAACAAAATCAGATAAACTGTGGTTAAATGTCTATTTACCCTCCTGGAAATATTATAATCCTTTGTTGCTGGTTTTTGTTTTGACGATGTTTAAGAGCCAATTGAGCCACTTGGATACCAGCAGCCAGATTCATCTCACCACCCATTTCTAAGCCTAAAAACAAAAGAGATGAGCTGAGTGTGCCAAGCAAATTAAAATGATAATATCAAAAACAGAGGTCAGCGAGAATAAAAAATTGAACGGCAAAGAGTAGAATAAAAAAGAAGGCATTCAAGCTTAGCTATCAACTCAACTACTTCTTGATGAAGGAATCACAGTAGCAAGACTAGAAAGGAACTGTCATAGAATCTATAATACACAATAGGAGGTTTTCGTTTGTTTGATGGTGACAGTGTTTGAATGTGATAACTTTCCATCTAACTATCCTACAGGTAAGATTTCAACAGTGTACCTTTGCCGTGGGTACGAGTTACACCTGATGGACATGAAAGTATCAAAACAAGAATAACTTACTACTACATAGGCAATTAAGACTATAGTATAAAAGCGTAGACTGATTAAGCAAATTATTCTGGAATGAGACACTCACCCTCACCACTAAATGGAAACTAGTCAAGCAACCTGTGAAGTTGAAGGAAATCAACAATGATACAGACAGACACAAAGATAAAAAGGGTGAAAAACTAGGCCTCATACAAACATGACGATATGCATATATCAAAATCTGCATTAATATACAATTGTTTACTAATACAGGTAAGTAGTTTTATGAATTTACCATGCATACACGCCAGAATCTTGCCAAGATCAGTTGTAGGAGTAACCAAAACACGAACCCCTTTACCAGCCATTGCCAGAACCCCCACTGTGTTCTCAGGATTAGACTGTGAAGTAAAAAACCCAAATTTTACATTCTCAAAGTCAGCCCTAGAAATCCAAAAATTTGAAGAAAACCTAAATCAAACTAAACTAAAACAAGAAAGTTGCAAAAAAATAGTGATTAAACCCTAGTTATTGATTTTTTTAATGGAGTGATGTGATAAGCCCTAGTTTTTTTTTAAACAAATTAGACGAATACAAACAAGGGGTCACCTGAGTTTTAGAACCGCATAGGAGACTAACAGCTTCAGCTTGAGCTTGGAATCGAGTGGGTGAGTAATCACCGTTTCTCATCCATTCTGAATCATCTATACATATCATTGTCGCCTGCCAAATCAAACACCATAATCATCATCAGAATTCAAAGGGTAAGAAATTAGAAAAACGAGATTGACATAAAAAAATCAAAGTAACGGAGGTAAACCTCGAGAACCATTGTTTCCCCAACTTCAAATATTCCGCAATCTGAAGAATTATGGCGAAGAAACTGAAAAGAGGGTCACGATTCGTATATTTATGACTTGCCCCTAAAGGCTGAACTACCTATTCAAATGCCCAAACAAAGAAACCTGTTTTTTTTGGGCTCGTGCGAAGGGCTCCATAAGATATAATGACATAGTAGGGTTATTAAGTTGTAAATTGAATAATCTTTTATCCATATATTTTAATAATAGTTAAATTATTTTTATTAATTGTATATATAATTTGAGGAGAATTTTGAGAGCTGTGGTTGAGAGTTGAGCTAAAGCTTGAATTTTAGAGTTTATGGCCTCAAACCAATAAGAATTAAAGATTTCTAATGATTTTTAATGCTTTTCCAACACTCACGCCTGGATGGGTGATGAGTATCTTATGTCTCATATTACACCCTAATCTTCTTTTCGTTATTCCATTCCATATACGTAAACAAAGAAACAATCATTATGACAATTTTTTATCGAAAAAGTATCAATAAACAATCTAACTAAAACGCAAAAAAAAAAACCTAATATGTTAAAACACCTATTTTCTTCTATTGTTCTTTCATATTTTTGATTTTGTACCATATCTATTGGGTAATTTCCTGCGCTCAAATATGTTGTACTTCAAATATAAAAAGTTATAGTCTCTTTTTTTATTACTGAGTTAAGTTCTTACGCTAATTTATGTTTGAACTTATTTTCCTGAGGAAAATCATTAATGTATAAACCCAATTCTTTGTTTTTGTTAAAGTTGTCTCTATAATTCATCATACACAACATCTAGATATAAATTAAGAACACAATTTTCGATTTTTGTTATAGTATTGATTTATTTTAAAAAAAAAAATAGCATTGCAGGTGATAATAGATTAAGATTATGGTCTCTAGAGGATTCTTGATAAATATTTTAAAAATTGTATAACAACGAATTAGTCTCCAACAATCGGTCACTTACATTGGATATCGTAATTTCTCAGTTTCATATAATATATTTTTTATATATTTGCTCTGCATATTATCGAAATAAAAATAACATCACATACTCTTTAACCGAATCGACCAAATATAGATATATAAGTATGTCAGATATTATATTATCAATCCCTTCTATCCATATGTTTTAAAAATTCCTTATTTGATTCATCCATAAATAATATTCTATATGTTGAATTTTGAATTCGCATATCTTAGGAGAACTCTCCATATAGTTATTGTAGATACTCTATTGGTTGTTATTTTTGTCTTCGTCACTTAATTCTTGTTCATAAGAGGAAGTGTTTCCAACTCAAATCTAACAAAAAAATGCAGCAGTCAAAGGAAGAAAAGAAATTTATCAAACCTAGCCAAAAAGTGTTTTAAGAAAATGAAAACCAAAACAAATATCAAATCCTTGCAATTGCTATCCCCAACATATTCGTCCGATAATAACTCGAGAACCAATTGGTGACCCTTCTTTTCCATCCGATCATCCCCATCTTGCTTAAGAATGAACCACCGAGACGCCCACTTAGAGGCCATGGAAAAATGGCATGAAAGAGAGAAATAGAGCGGTTATGAAAATAATAACTTATTTTTGTGGCTCATGAACTTTGCCAAATGTGTCAAACCTAGTTGTTTTACAACTTTATTTATCTACCAATGGACCGCCCGTGCTTTGCACGTGCTTAAGTTGATCATCCAAGATATGTAAACTGTAAAGATTTGCAGTTCACTGTTGGTTAACCATTGAAAAAGATAGGTACAATGTGACGGTGGTGTTTGTGGGGAAAAAACGAATTAAAGGGTAATTTATGAAAAGTGGGGTGAGCAGGTGATGGTTCGTCAATCCTTAAACATTTGTATTATTGAAGTACTTTGTTTGGATTCGAGAGATCAATCTGTACAATCCTGGCCTAAACCAAGAAATGGTCGTTCCAGTCTTGCTTCAGTCACAAAATGAGAAGAAGAAAGGTTGGTCTTAGACTTAGAATTGTCCTATTTCAGACTTTTTTAATTCAGTCAAGCAAGAGAAGGTTGAGGCCAGAGTATCAAACTTTGTAGGATGTAATTGGTGTGAATGGCTATGAACAATTCTCTGTGTGAGAAGGTTGAACGATCGAGTTCAACTTGTGTTGTTATGTATTAGACTTAGACTTGGAATTGTCATATTCCAGACTTGTTCAATTCAGACTTGTTTTCTGTTCAATAGATTGAGAATCTATTTAAATCATAGCTATTGTATCCACCTGACCTTTTCTTTGGAAGAAAGTGTCGATGGTTGAGTAGAGGTGAAGTGGAGAAGGTGCTGACAACTGCTTTCCACTTCAATTGAGGTTGAATGGACGGTTTCTCAACTTACCACTCCTATACTCAACTGCTGATCAAACTTTCCAGAGTTTCTCTTTAGTGGGTGCACTTCTGCACCACATGCCGTAGACCACTAGACCAAAACCCCAATGAGTAGCCCCCTTATTTGTAACATTTGATGTCTCGTGTAAATTCTGTTGCGTATTACTAATATTATTAAGTCAAATGAGACTTACTTAGTCTTTTGACTGAAGACTTTTCTTGCTTGACTAGCTTAGTGAGTCTTGGCAGACGAAGATAAAATAACGTAATTATTTTATTTATGAGGAACAATATGTTCAACTAGGTCAATTTGCATTGATATGCTTATCTTGTAAAAATAAGTGTATGCTGCTGAGCATGAAAAATTGTATGTGAGGCCACATACGAAAATATATGTGTGAGAGGCCACACGCAAAAATATAGGAGTGAGGCCACACATGAAAATAAATGTATGTGTGAGAGAGGCCATATATGAAAATAAGTGTGTGAGGCCACACATGAAAATATATGTGTGAGGCCACATATAAAAATATGTAATCGTGAGAGGCCACAAATATGAGTGAGGCCTAGTGTAGCTCTTTGATAAATAAATTAGGGTTTTAAAGTTTATATGTGTGCAACAAACCCTAATAAGAAAGTGTTAGAAGCTGACGTTAAGGCTCCTTAGCTGAAAGGAGTGTACATTGCTACACGAGTTTTTACTCTTTGTACTAAGCCTCACAGGTTGAGGGTAAAAGAATAAAATGCCAAATTTGGCGAGAAGCAAGCCTCACACGCTTTTACTCTTTGTACGAAGCCTCACACGTTGAAGGAAAAAGAGTAAGATGCCAAACTTGTCAAGAAGCAAGAAGCTCACGCTTGGACGTTGATCAGAGATGTGCAAGCTTTGCCTTAGAAGCAAAACACACATGTTAGCAAGGCGCACACACTGGGAGAATTAGGGTTAGGAGAGTTTCCATTTTCAAATTAGGGTTTGAACTTACTCTTTGGTCGTAGACTAAGATAGACAATATTTGTATCACCTAAGACGGACAAGGTAGGGGGATTAGCCCCTTGGATTTGGACGAACAAGATAATTCTTATGAAATTTTCGCCATCAGAAAATTCAGATTTAGGGTTTCACTGAAAACGCTGTAAAATCTTCATACAGAGTCCGTTTTCGATGATCTACCCCAACTTTTTGATGCCTGGAACACCAAATATCTCCAACCGTGGAAGGATTTGAGTTTTGAGTTTGTTCAAGGCTTCAAAAAGTCGAAACAGACAAAAGTCGGGAAAAATTCAGGAATTTTTCAGCTGAGACTTAGTTGATTGTTTTGATCATATCTCTTAGCTCGTTTGTTCGATTGATGTGATTTTTTAGTATGTTGTATAAGAACCCATACGAAGAGTTTGGTATATAAATCATCCCTTGAATCATTACCAATTACTCCCAGATCACGACTTTGTACAGGGAAATGCATAATTATATTGCGCCTGACGAGTTTGTTGTAAAACGCCTTTTTAGGCCTCTTGGCCATTTGCTTGCGCATTGGATGTTAGATGAAGGATGTTTATGCCATTGGTTGCTTCATTAAGCAAGGATTAATGTGTCCAAGTCTAAATTTAGCTAGTAAAAGCTATGTTTTGTGTTTAACACAATTTTGTCTTGATATATAAGCATAATTGTGGTGCTTTAGTCAAGCAAATTCATATGTAAATTGTTACATAATTCGATGTTGACACAAGGTAATTTTGATTCATCTAATAAATTTGATCGTATATGTAATATTCTGATGAGGTCAGCCAGGTGATGCATTCATGTGATTATGACATACAGAGAGAGAGATGGATGGACACCTGAGAGACGACAGGGATAAGCACCTGCCTAAAAACTCTTTGCAGAATTTTGAGGTTTAATATTTCTCAGACTCGAGTCTTGAGAGATAATTTTACTATTTTACCCTTGACAAAAACCCACTATCTACATTAAGTCCCCTGCTTAGCGCGGAACAAGTAATATTGCATGTTAAGCACTAGATGGTGGTCTTTCAGATAAAATGAAGTATAACTTAATATTTTAATAGTTAAATTCCTAGAAGAGTAGTAGTCGGCCTGAACTTTGAATAAGCAAACTAGAAGGCCATCTTCAATGTATAAGTAAAGATCCATAACTGGAATGCTAAAGTAGGACTTGGAGTTGATCGAACAAGCATAGTTGATGGATAAACTTGGTTAGGGATGACAAGAAAGCTTGGAGTTTAGAAGCAGGACGGTCAAGCCTTGAGCAAAAAGCTTGATAGATAAGCATTGATTTGGTAGCAGGCAGACAAGGTTGGCTGGTGAGCAAACAAACTTGGCTGGTGAAGCAAGAAGGACAAGCTAGGTCATGAACTAAGGCGGACAAGCTTGGTATTAGATGCTGTACGGACAAGTAATGTCCATGGAGGTTGGGCGGACAAGCAAGGCTTGAAGTTCAGAAGGACAAGCATGCTTGGTAGGCACGGTTAGATAAGACAAGCATGGAAGAATGACCAAATCCACTTCTGAATAGGTCCAGCTAAAATAATATTTATTTATTATTATTTTATTTGAGCAAGTTTTGATTTTTCTGTAATTGTACTCTTAGGTATTTGGAGCATTCTTCTTCTACCGTAACAACAACATGAAGGTTTTTGGAACATTGGTTATAGAGAGTATTGAGGCAATGCTGCCGTCAGAATACTAAGATGAGTGTTTGAGGCAGTGGTGCCACATAACACTAAGATGAGTGTTGAGGCAGTGGTGCCATCAGAACACTGAGATGAGTGTTGAGGCAGTGGTGCCTCAGAACACTGAGATGAGTGTAGAGGCAGTGGTACCTATGAACACTGAGATGTGTGTTAAGACAGTGGTGCCTCTGAACACTAAGATGAGTGTTGAGGCAGTGGTGCTTCTGAACACTAAGATGTGTGTTGAGGCATTGGTGCCTCAGAACACTGAGATGTAAACTCGTATGTAACTTCTATATAAAGTTATATAGGTATTTTAGTGAGTCAATATTGTTCAATTGAGCGTGAATATTGGCTGAGTTAATTTTATGGGAATCCAGCTGCGGATATATTTAACACCAAATGATACTCAAATTGCTATATACTAGTGGACAATCCATCTAGGATCTTGAGATTTTGAGAGCCAGGTACTTAAGTGTTTTAGGGTGAAAACAAATGTACGGTAAAATCACAAAGGTGGAGAAGATTGGGTAGGTCTTAGGGGAGGAAAGCAAATAAGGTTAAAAAATATTAATAGGATAAGTAGTATGTGAAAAAGAAAGGATTATCTCTGAGATGAATCACTAATTATGTATGTTTAGTTTTTCCTGACTTGTTGTCTTGTTCTTTCGAATGGATGGAACCATCTCTTTATAGTTAAAAGGAGACATACTAATTTCTTGTAAGTAGTGGAATTTAGAGAGAGGTGGAGAAGTCATGATTGTGGAGATTGTAGTGCGGTCGTGTCAGGAAAGTAGGGAAGACCTGTTTGACCATTACTCCTCATCCTCTCAACTGCTCTGTAACCGTCACACTACTTGTTACCTTCTTGTTCGTGGATGTGTTGCTATAATGCACGATTGCCGTAGACCGCCAGACCAATACCCCAATGAGAATCAGAGTCATAAGCCACTACTATTTTGATTAAATCAAATCAAGTCAAATGACTTTCTAAGTCAATGAGGCAAGTTGCGCAACTCATGAATTGATAATCAGACTAATTAGTGTCGAGTCTGGTAAGTTTGGTGGTCATGTACTTTCTTAGAAGTAACATAGCATATTTAATGGCTAAGTATTAGCTCAAAAGTGACATAACATAAGTATGAGAGGCATTTGAGGTCAAATATTGTAGAGGGATTCTTAAAAAAGAAGACTTGTTAGAAAACCATGTAAGATTTGGTATTAGACCAATATTGTAAAGAAGGGCGTATTTCTGAAGGAAGAAGTTAGCAAGGCTAGTACTAGCTACTTAGCACAAATAGTAATGTGCTAGCTCTTTTAATATAAAAGAACAATGTGCTAACGTCTCAAGAGCAAGGCCAATATGCATATTTTATAGCAAGTATCAATTATGTTGGGGTTAGCGTCAAGGACGTTTGAAGTTAGCACTTCGAAGAATCTAGCTAGGGGCGTATCAGGCTGTAACGCATTAGCTGGACGCGTTAGGCTATTAGCGTTAATTCAGAGACGCGCTAGGTAAAGCGTCGTTGACTGAGGGCTGGCACTTAGGGACGCATCACCATGGACACGCTAGGCTAAGGACGTGGTTGTGTGAGACGCACTGGCTAGGGGCGTGCTAGTTGAGATGCACTGGATAAGGACGCATTGGCCAATGGACGTGCTTGCGAAAAACGCCTCTGGTATGGACGCTTGCACTTGAGACGCGCCAGGATGGACGCTTGCGCTAGGTCGAGATGTAATAGCTAAGGGGATATAGCGCTTTCAGCGTTAAGGTAAGGAATTAGTGCCAAAGTGGTGCTAAGCCAAGTGGCTAGTGCTATCCTGGCGCTGACAAGAGAAAATGATAGGGTTAGCTTAGTTCAAAGGTTCAATGCGTCTTTTAAGGCATTGCCTCTAGTTTGTGGCACATCCAAGAGGAGTGGCGCATAATTCGTGGCTTATCTTTGAGCAAAGCGCCAAAGTAGTATATTTGAGCTCAGAAAAGCAATTTGAGAAGGGTTCGTTGTGAACGAAGCGTTAAGCTAGAGTATATTTTGGGGTTTAAGCATTAGCTATTCCCGAGTTTGATAAATGTTACCGGAACATCGATGCGCACTCGAGACAAGTTCAAGGAATTCAGCTGTGGAATTTATATGACTTGAGACCAGTTCGATATGACATAAATATTATGAGTATTGAGGAGGCTGCGAGGCCAGTTTAGAATGTTTGTAGTTGTTCAGAGAAGACTCAAGTTGCTCTATACTAGTGGGAAACCCATTTATGAGCTTGAGACTTTTTATGTAGAGATTGCACTCTTAATTCTCTTGCGGAATGTAAGTCGAACTTAATTATCTTACGGAATATAAGTAGAATTGCAGTATTTCGTATTCTGATATGAAGTCAGAAATATGCGTGGATATTTCTATGTTCCTGCAACTAGGCAGAAGGGCGATTTTATAATTCTGACCCTTGTCAAAAACCCACCATTTACAATAAGTCCCATGCTTAGTGAGGAACAACAATGTTGCACGATAAGCATTGGATGGTGGTAATACGCTTATTGTAACTATATATGAATAATTGAAAATTTTAAAGTATAAGAAGATGTACTTAGCTCATGTTTCTTCTGAGATTGAGATATGCGCTCCTTAGTATTAACCCTGGTTGGATTAGTAAATGTCCATGTTCTTGCCCGGAATTTTTAATTCGTGAGCCAAGGGAAGCGTAGCTGGGTTGAACTTCTGAGCCAGTCAGTTGGTTGAGCAGCTACCACTAAGGTCATGGAGAGTACGTCTATGAAAAGCACCATTGGTCAGGGAAGAAACTTGGTTACCCGAGAGTGAGATATGTGATATATACATTTATGTGTCTGATTTAGTCCCAATTTAGAACTCAATATGTACTTATATTATGTTTTTATTATGTTTATAGGTATTTTTGGAGATTTAATAAATGTGGAAAAATAAGCTCAAAAAGTGTTAAAAGCACCCATTGGAAGTGATAGAGGTACCCCAGAAGTTTTGGATAAAGGCACATGCGATTTATTAAAGGCACCCTTTCTTATAATTCGAATATAAAGTTTGTGGAGGGAATTCACAATTCTATCTTCTGATCGAGCTGGCAACATGGTTTGAAGAAAATTTTAAGGATTTATTGCAAGAATATTTTCTTTCCTACATAAGAGAAGTTATACACGGTTGAAACTCTTCAAATCAGGCAAAAAATCTCTTGTCAAACTCATTCTCACTAAAACAGGGAATCTCGGGTTTATTTGCTAAGAAAAAAAATCTATCTAAATGGAGATTTTATCTCATTTGGGTTTAAAGAGAAGATATTCTCGAGTACAACAAAGGGAAGAAACAGAATCAAGGTAAATAAGAAAATCAGTTCGAGATAAGGGAAGAAATAAATCCCGAGAATATTTCTTTAAAAGAAAACATTGTGAGAAGATTTGAACGAGTTATGGAAAGATTTGGAGGCTCTATTATAAATAGGGAGAAGATCAAGAGTTGGAGGGGGGGTTGGCTCTGGACAAAATCGAAGAAATAAAAAAATCAGAAAATCTGTTCATGATCGTGATGAAGAAGATGAAGAAATCGTTGCTAAAAGGTTGAAGTTTTCGTGGCCAAAAAGTTGAAGATTCTGTTGCTGAATCTTTTAACTTTGTAACATTTATCTTCAGTTTGCAACCTTTATCTTCAAGCTCTATTGCAACAGTTGATCTGTAACGCCTATAAAACGTTGTAGATTTCATGTTACATTACTTTTAGTTTCTTTTCATCTTTCAAGCACTTTTTGAGCTGTGTACCAATCTTTTGAGGGTGTTTTGAGCAAGATGATCTAGACCCCATCACTGAGGCAAGGAGGAAGCCATTTTTCCATGATTAATTGGTAACTTTTAATAATTCTTTTATGACTTTTACATTTATTTTTAATTGAAATTATGATTTCTTTTAATTGATTGTGATTTTATTTGATGCTTTATACTGGGACCTAGAGCTTCTGATGATCCATGCTTGTGATTTACAATTGATATTTTAAAAATCTACCTTTGGAAAAAATTAGAGTCACTTATTTGAGCTAAAATTGTTTAGAATTATTATTTTTGGAACCAATTAAAAATGGTTAATGGTGAAATCCATAACCTTAGTATTTGTGAATATTACTTTCATCTTTTGTGTATATTTTATAGTTTAAAATTATTTTATTAAATTTAAAATCAATCTTCATAATTTCGGGAGTTTGAAACCCATTCTTACCACACCTACAAACAACAACAATGTTTGGCGCCACCGACGCGGACTTGTTATTAGATTTGTTTTTAGTTTTTTTTATGTTAGTTAGTTTAGTTAGATTTTTATATTTATTTGTTTTATTTTACATATTTGGGTACTACAGGTTTTGGATCAAATATAAATTGGAGCCAAAAATTATATTGATTGATTAAAGACTTGGAGTCAAAGATAAATCGAAAAGAACGGAAAAAGAAGACAAGATTTTTCGTTTTTTTAGTTAATTTTTTTTTTAGGTTTTTTCTTAGAAAATTGTATTAGGAAATTCTTATTATTTTTGTAATTATTTTAGGTATTTTTTCTGTTTTTTCTTATTTTTGCACTTTGGACTTTGGACTTTTGGACATTATTATTATTTTTAAACCCTACGGAAGGGTAATTTAAAAACTGCAACAGGGAAGGAAGAAAATTATGATATTGTCTCTGCCCCTCGGGTTCGTACACTAACACAGGAGTCGGTGGCCCGAGTCGACTACAACTGATTCATCCCCCGTATGGTACGGGTCGTAAGACTCGATCAACCCACGAATCCCCTGTCAGTGGGTTTTCTGTATTCCTTCGTAATGCATATATTTTGAGGACTTGAATACAAAATTTACTTTTCTAGTAAAGGGCAAGGACTGGCCATATAAGATAAGGACTTAAATTTCATCACCGTTTCATTCTTGCCCGCCTTAGAAACACGTTACCTAGCGAACCTAAGCCTAAAATTTGAGAAAGAGACTTATATGGTAACGAGCTTATTGGAAAGTCATTCAAATGGATTGTATTGTTTACTCAGTTAGCCTAACTCAAAGTTCAGGAAGATTATTCCAAGTATATTCGAGTCGCCTTGTAACCCAAGGAATCGTTTCCAAAGAGGTAGGGTTATCAAAGCTCCTTAAAGATTTTCGTGTTTCTATTCGACTTAATCTAATTCGGATCGTTCTAAGAGATTTGCTAAAACTGTAACTAGTTGCCTTTTGGAAGAATAGAAGATGGTCTAGAAACAATCTAAGTGGAGCCATCATGCTTTTTGTTTGCTAGATTCAGTAGGTTTGATTTGGTTGAGTTGACCTTGTTTGTGTATGTTTAGAACCCCCTTCCTGTTAGGATTTATTTTCTTAGATTTTTTGTAAATATATTAGGAAGTTTTTATCAGAAAATGTCGAACTGGTATTATGAGGACCAATACAATGAATATCCGACTGAATTTCAAAATAGAAATTACGCGTACTATGACCATAGTGTGGATATTACTTAGGACAACTACCAACCTTCTGAAGGTTATGGTTCATACAATGGAGACCCCAATTACTATTCGTACGCGCACCAGTCATATGAACGGGAAAACGAGCAAAATTCAAGTTCTTCGTATTTGAAGGATGCCCTTGAGAAGTTGCAAGCTATTACTATTTCTTTAAAAAATTCCATGAAGCGGATGGGATATACTATTCCTTATAGTGATACAAATACCTCTCTAGAAGAACCACTCAAGATGTTGCGACCTAGTACTCCTTATGAACCTATGATGCCTCTATAAGAAACACTCAAGAAGTTAGCTGAGAATACAAATAGGTTTGTGTTAAAGACGAAAGAAAGAATTGCTCAAAATAATCTTAATTGCCAATACAGTGTTTCCACTTTTACCCTTGATAATAATGTTAAATATTTACCTAATTTAGAGGACGAGGTTAGAATAGAAGACACTAATTATTTAGATAAGGTTCAATCATCTTCATATTATTATGATGGTGAGGATACTTTTGATGAGAAAATTAAAATCCGTAGTCATAATGATGAGGAAATTTTCACAACAATTGAGCTTCACGATAATAATGATGTCTCTAGTTCCGATCCTAATAATATTAATGATTATTCACCTATTCAAGAGGAAAAGGATTTAACTAGAGATATCATTGTTATAGACGGTGAAATATTTCCTCATTATTATGAAGACGATGATGGTTTAGAGGAACGAGTCTATCCCGAGACTAGTGTTTTAGAGTCCAACGATTCAGGAACAATAGTCTCAAACGAAGAAGATAAACTCGTAGAAATCTTAAATTGAGTGAGACTGCACCACCTGATTATAACTTAGAAGAAGCAATCGACCATTTTTAGGAATCTGATGAACTAAAAATTAGGGAAATTGTGACTAGTCTATCTAGAGACACCCAAAATTCTAAGTTTGGGGGTGATTATCATTCTCCATGTGCTTTACCTTTAACTCTTTTAAAAGTCCCTCACTTGGGACTTGATCTTTGTGCCTCTACCATATTAAGAGACTATCTTCAAGAATTGTTTCCCGAACCTAATCATGTCCAGAAAGAAGTTCAGTTGTTAGAAACCCATCCTCTGGTCGACGTGGTTTACCTAGGAAATAATACCAAAATTGACTTTGTTTTCCCCACCAAAAAAATTTATTCTATATGTGGGAACGTATGATTTTCAAATATGTCAGAAGTTTTGATCATAAGCCTAATTACTCTAGGAAATTAGAATCGATACATTTTCTTAAGAATGACCACCATTTTCATAGTCGTCAACTGTGTGAGTCCAATCTGATTAACTTTGAGGATCCATAATTATTCAGGTTATTATTATGTGCTTCTAAGTTTTTAGTTGAGTTCTTCCAGACTCTACAACCTGACTCTCCTGATCCTTCCTATGAGGAAATCCAGCCTATAAAAATATTTTATCTAGACCCTTTTATAGAGCCTGAACCTGAACCACAGCTAGATGTAGTTGTCTTAAACAGAAAACTAGATAAGGGTGTGCTCGGTTTGTTCACTTTCTGGGCCTGCTGCAGTTTCCTTCTATTTCGGATAGCATTATTTTATTCAGATGACTCACAATTGTTCCGACTATTGCTACATGATTTTATGAGGTGATTAATTCCTTCTTAGTCTGGTTGAAGACTTTAAACTTAGGCTTTTTGGGAGGTAACTCATGCTCATGCGACATGGTAATATCTTTCTTTAACTCATTTCCTTCGATTGGTAACAATTTTTCCTAGTTTATGATTTTAATAATTCATCTTTAGAACATTGAGGACAATGTTAGATTTAAGTTTGGGGGTAAGGGAGAAACTTTTAGTGAAATATGAAACTCCAAAGTCTAGAAACTTGTGAACAATTCAGGATGACACTAACCATTCTAGGTAGATGGAAACTTAGATTTTTTTCTATAGGAATTGGTGTACCCATCTAAATGGTTTATTCATAAAAGGATTCCTAGCTCAGGTGTTAGAAATAACATGATAGTTGTCACCATATCTCGGAGTCTATCTCGACCATATCACCTTCTTTTTTATTTTCGCAATTTTTGTGTTTCTCTCGGTGATTTGGTGGGGCACCAGTATCAAATTGTTATCACCCCCAAGATGAAGTAGTGTGTTTGAGATCAAGCCCCATTATTGTATTATTTAGACCATTTTTATCAAAAAAATAATAATCGAGTATTGACACTTTGATAGCAATATGTGTGTGTTCTCCCTGTCTCCGTCGCTTAAGCAAGCATGGAACGCACGATCTATTAGAACTATCATGTAAGATGCTGATAAGGACCATGGGCTTGGATTCATTTGATCCAATCATGTTGTCAGTACATTTAATAATAATTATTTTATTTTCAATAAATCGACCGCTGGGACCCTTGTATATATCAGCTGAGTCGATATTAGTATAGGGATTAAGACTAGTGGGAGCGTATTTCAATATATTAAGATTCATCCTGGCACTGACCTTCAGGCAGATATGGGAAACACCGTTCACCTTAGTCAACACGCGCAAACTTCATTTTGTCTATATCTATCTTCTAAATCTTTTCATGTGATTGTACTTTGATAGATTCTGAGTATCGTGGTTGAACGACTATCTAAGTAGAGATTTGTTTTCTTATATATGAATTTTAGTATGCTGAGTACAAACTCATGTACAACAATTGGACTCATATAGGGTAATGATTCCTATAGACGAAGAATTTAGTATGCCAACTAAATAGCTTGTTTAGGGGTTGGAGTAAAAGGTTTTATGGGTATACCTCTTGTAAACCCTCACGAGACTAAAACTTGTCTGATAGGGACACCTATGGGTTTAAAGGCTTGTTGCACACGCTAAGTGCAATCGCGATTCCTGCGAAAGTGAGTTAGGATTTATTTTTATTTTTAGATTATATTTGCTCGAGGACTAGCAGATAATAAGCTTGGGGGTATTTGATAGACACATTTATATGTCTGATTTAGTCCCAATTTAGAACTCAATATGTACTTATATTGTGTCTATAGATATTTTTTGGAGAATTAATAAATGTGGAAAAATCATCTCAAAAAGTGTTAAAAGCACCTATTGGAAGTGATAGAGGCACCCCAGAAGTTTTGGATAAAGGCACATGCGATTTGATAAAGGCACCCTTTCTTATAATTCAAATATAAAGTTTGTGTCGGGAATTCTCAATTCTATCTTTTGATCGAGCAGGCAACACGGTTTGAAGAAAATTTTAAAAATTTATTGTAAGAATATTTTCTTTCCTACATAAGAGAAGTTATATACGGTTGAAACTCTTCAAAATAGGTAAAAAATCCCGTTGTTGTCAAACTCATTCTCACTAAAACAGGCAATCTCGGGTTTATTTGCTAAGAAAAAAAATCTATCTAAAGGGAGATTTTATCTCATTTGGGTTTAAAGAGAAGATATTCTCGAGTACAACAACGGGAAGAAACAAAATCAAGGTAAATAAGAAACTCAGTTCGAGATAAGGGAAGAAATAAATCCCGAGAATATTTCTTTAAAAGAAAACATTGTGAGAAGATTTTAACGAGTTATGGAAAGATTTGGAGGTTCTAGTATAAATAGGGAGAAGATCAAGAGTTGGAGGGGGGGCTGGCTCTGGCCAGAATCAAAGAAATTAAAAAATCAGAAAATCTGTTCATGATCGTGAAGAAGAAGATGGAGAAATCGTTGCTAAATGGTTGAAGTTTCGGATTCTGTTGCTAAAGCTTTTAACTTTGCAACATTTATCTTCAGTTTGCAATATTTATCTTCAAGTTCTATTGCAACAGTTGATGTGTAACGCCCAAAAAACGTTGCAGATTTCCTAGTTACATTTCTTTTACTTTTTTTCATCTTTCAAGCACTTTTTGAGCTATGTACCAATCTTTTGAGGGTGTTTTGAGCAAGATGAGCTAGACCCCATCACTAAGGCAAGGAGGAAGCCATTTTTCCATGATTAATTGGTAACTTTTAGTAATTCTTTTATGACTTTTGCATTTATTTTTAATCAAAATTATGATTTTTCTTAATTGATTGTGATTTTGTTTGATGGTTTATACTGGGACCCAGAGCTTTTGATGAGCCATGCTTGTGATTTACAATTAATATTTTAAAAATCTACCTTTGTTAAAATTAGAGTCACTTATTTGAGCTAGAATTGTTTAGAATTTGGGACCAATTAAAAGTGGTTAATGGTGAAATCCATAACCTCAGTATTTGTGAATATTACTTTCATCTTTTGTGTATATTTTATAGTTTAAAATTAGTTTATTAAATCTAACCAAGTTCAAGAGTTTGAAACTCATTCTTACCACATCTACAAACAACATCAATATGTGCCCCTTAGCACGAACATTAGGTTGGAATAGTAGGCGCCTCCGTTCTTGCCAGGAATGCCAGCTTGTCGTGAGCAAAACATGTGATATGGTCGGCGTTTTCTCTCTTTCTTTCTTTCTTTTTGAAACAGGACCGCATCATCTCGAGTAGAGGGTCAAGTCAGTTGGATCGATTCTTTATGCATATTTCCAGCAAGAAATATTGTTAGCTTTGTCTCTTTCGGGCAATGTCTTTGATGCAGGCCTTAGATCTAAACTTTCTTGTGAGCAAGTAGTTGGTTCCGGTGCTTGCTTAGGTTTTGAGTATGTAGCAATCAAGCGTTAGTGATAACGTCAGCAAGGCGGCAGTAGATGAGAGACAGGACACCCGGAGATGATGCCTTGAGTTGTATCTAGTAGCAGCAAAGTTGGAAATATTGGAAACCGGCAAAGGAAGCTGGTGGTAGATCAGAACTGCAAATGAGGCTGGCGGTGGACTCCAGTGCTCTTGTCGTAGTAAGTTTGATGAATCTTCTAGTGTTGTGAGATGTTCTTGGGAGATGTAGTGCGACCTGAGATGATGGTATTGTCTGAGAAGATGAAAAAGTCCAGGGGCAAGTGAGGTCTCTATAGTGCTGAGTCTTTTGAATCCCGTTTGAAAATCCTAGTTTGCACACTATTTTCTTCAGAAGATTTTGAAGTTTCATACGATGTCGGATTTTGACGTTTGACCCCAAATTTTGAAGCTAAGAGACCAAGCTATCATATACAAAAAGAATCACTCGATTCAGAGTTATCTAGTTCAGCCAACCATGCGTAAACATTTGTGATTAGTAATCCCGTGTGAATTTTTAGATCATGTAGACTTTAGTATAAGATCCATATCTCCTAGATCATGCCTCCGATTGATGTGCCCTTCTGGTATGTCATAGTAAAGACATAGATGAACACTTCTTTTGAAAGATGTTTTGACCCGTTCCTCACCGATTGTTGTCGATTTCTGAATTTATAAATTAAAGAGATACTTCAAGTGGTATTCACCAGAGTCTCCCACGTGGACATACTACGTCAATTTTTCGAGAGATGCCGCGAATACCACTTGAAGATGAATCCTCTGAAATGTGTCTTCGGTGTTTCATCCGGGAAGTTTATTGGATTTCAGGTAACAACAAAAGGGATCAAGGTGGACCCGTCCAACATGTAGGATATCACCACCATACCACCACCACACACTTCAAGGGGGATCAAAAGCTTTATGGGAAATGTATCATATATTCGACGCTTTATTCTCGAACTAGCTCAGCTTGTTGCTTCATTCAAACCCCTGCTTAAGAAAGAGGCAAGTTTTGTCTGGTCATCTACACAACAAAATGCATTTCGCCAGATCCAAGAATTACCGTTATCACCAACTGTTATGAAATCTCCAACCCTCGAAAAACCGTTACTCCTCTACACGGCTTTCAGCGAAGTTGTCATAGGATCCTTACTAGCTCAAGAAGACGACATGGGGACGGAATGTCACATCTACTATCCTAGTCATACACTGAGAGATGCGGAGTTGAGATATCCCAAGGTTGAAATAGCATGTTTATCTTTGGTACATGCTATTCAGAAGTTTCGACATTACCTACTAGCGAATAAGGTAGTATTGATGTCTAATGATAACCTATAAAAAACTTACTCTCAAAACCTGCTAACATAGGACGACTGGAAAAATGGTTGCTACATATGTCATAGTTTGACATATTGTGCGTATCCCCAAAAGCAATAAAAGGACAAGCAGTCGCAGACCTGCTTGCAGCTTTTCCAGGAGAAGATAATACTACAACACATGAAAACGTACCCGGAGAATTCCCAGATATCTCACTTGCAGAAGAAGAAGCATGGTTATTATACTTCGATAGCTCTGATACCCCTAGCAATAACACTGAATGAGACGATATTGAGTTAGTTTCACCAACTGGCGAAGTTTTATCATATTCATTCAAGCTGGATTACAAGTGTACTGATAGACATATTTTTGTGTCTAAATTGTGCTCAATTATCTATTTTGTTAATGCTTGATTTTATACTATTTATGAGTTTTTATGTCTTTGAAGGTATTTTCGAGAAATAAATATTTGTGTAAAAATCGGATTAAAAAGTTGTTAAAGGCACCCACCAGTTGGATTGGGGCACCCTTCTTTAAATTCAAAAACTTGAAAATGGCGGGAAAAGAATTGTTTACTTGAGAAAACTTCTGTGTGATTTGCGAGTTTTAAGGGATTTAAAACGTGTTCTTTCTATCTCAAAGTGATTCAACAATCAAAAGAAGTAAAAACACACATCAAGTGAGTGATTCACGCCGTGAAAATTGCCGGAAAATTCAAGTTACGGTTGGAAAAGGAAGCACACCCTGTTTGAGATTAAACACGTAATTGGAGTTTGATTTGGACTCTTCTTTGAGTCCTTATCGGTTAAGAAAGGTCCCTAGGGATTACTAATCCTATAAATACCAAACAATAACAAGAAACAATAAAGCCAGTGCCACCGTAAAAATTCCAGGAGAAAATATTTCTGCTGCTGGTGAAGAAGAAGGTGAAGAACATAAGTCTCCAGGGAACTGTCGCTAACACAGTCCCTCAAGCAATCCTATTCCTGAAGCACCTGAAGTCCGTTCTTTATTCCTGTTTCCTTTTCCTTCTTCTGTAACGCCAAGAACACTTCTCTGTAACGCTTATAAGCGTCTCTGTTCTCCCGTGTTACTATTATTTCACCATTGTAAGCACTTTTTGAGCTATGAAATATATTTATGAGGGTGTTTCCAATACAATGAGCTAATCATCATCACTGGGGCGACGGAGGAAGCTATTTCTCTAATAAATAAGTGGTAACTTCTATTTTATCTATTATTTACAATTCTTTTATTATTAATTGCTTTGAATTAAATTGAAAAAAAATGGTTTTTCTCAAATAATTGTGTTTTCTTTTGATGGGTCATGCTTAGTTTTAAACTTTTGATGTCTCATGCTTTATTATTCTTTTAAAAACCTAACTTTGGCAATATTTAGAATAAGTTGAATACAAGAATTACAAGATTTTATCACTTGAAATATTGGTTAATAGTGGAATCTTAGCCCTAGTTCTTCCCATAGATTTTAAATCAACTTTGTTTTAATTTTCTTTATTTTTAGTCATTAAAAATTAGGTCTAAAAAATCAAATCTTCACAAGTCTGAGAATCAAACCCTTTATACCACTATTTTAAAACTACATCAATTTTTGGCGTCGCTGCCAGGGACGCGGACTTGTTTTTAGATTTGTTTTTAGTTTTTTTTTAGGTTAGTTTGTTTATTAGATTTTTATTTTTACTTTGTTCTATTTTACGTTTCTTTGAGTATTTTTCTTTTTGCTACATGTTTTGGATTTTGTATTGAAAGGAAATTGAGCCAAATACTTTGGTGATTAAAGACTTGGAGTGACAGTTAAAGCTTAAAGAACGGAAAAGAAGACAAAGAATTTTATTTTTAATTAGATTTTATATTTTTTTAGATTTATTTGATTAGAAAATTGTATTAGGAAATTTTTATTATTTATGTAATTTTTCTTTTATTTTTGGACACTTTTTGGACATTATTTTGGACTTTGGAAATTATTATTATTTTTAAACCCTATGGAAGGGTAATTTAAATATAAATTGCAACAGGGAAGGACGACAATTACGATATTGTCTCGGCCCCTCGGGTTCGTACATTGACACAGGAGTCGGTGGCCCGAGTCGACTACAACCGATTCATCCCCCGTCTGGTACGGGAGGTAAGACTCGATCAACCCACGAATCCCCTGCAAGTGGGTTTACTGTATTCCTTCGTATGCATATATGTTGAGGAACTGAATACGGATTTACTTTTCTAGTAAAGGGCAAGAACTGGCCATACAAGATAAGGACTCGGATTTCATCACCGTTTCCTTCTTGCCGCTTTAGGAACACGTTACCAAACGCGAACCGAAACCTTAAAATTTTGACTAGAAAGAGACTGATAGGGTAACGAGCTTATAGGAAACTCGTTCAAAAGGACTGTGTTGGTTACTTTATTAGCCTAACTCAAAGTTTAGGAAGATTATTTTAAGTTGATTAGAGCCTCCTTGTAACCCAGGGAAAAGTTGCCAAAGTGACAGGGTTATCAAAGCTCCTTAGAGCTTATCCTGTTTCTCTTCGACTTAATCTAATTCGGATCGTGCTAAGAGGTTTTCTAAAACTGTAACTAGTTGCCTTTTCGAAAGAATAAAAGCTGGTCTAGAAACAATCTAAGTGGAGCCATCATGCTTTTTGTTTGCTAGATTCAATAGGTTTGATTTGGTTGAGTCAGCCTTGCTTGTGATTGTTTAGAATTTCCTTCCAATTAGGATTTTTTTTTTATTTTTTTTTAGTGTATGTCAAGACCGCTTGAAGTCATCACTAAGCGGGCTTGGAAAAGAGACACTCTAGGTCGTTTGATTAGTGAGAAACCTAGTAGTTCTGTCCTTGGAAACGAGGACCTCGAAGACTCTTCTTTTGAGGGCCCTATTTTTGAAAATTTTAATTTTGAGAACTTGACACTGTGTGAAGAAGTTACTACTAGTCCTTCGATAGTGCCAGCAATGGCAACTTTAAAAGCTTTGTTGAACCCGACTAGGACTTCTCATCCATCATGTATCAAGTTAGCAAACTATGAGTTGAAACCTGGGACCATACAAATGCTCCCAATCTTCTTAGGGAAAGAAAATGAAAACCCCTATTTACATGTTAGGTATTTTGAGGAAATATGTAGTAACATCAGGATTAAGGACCTAGATGATGAAGCGTTGAAACTTAGACTATTTCCTTTTTCACTAAGAGACAAGGCCAAATCTTGGCTATATAGTTTGATTTCTGATTCAATTGAAACCTATGGACAACTTACACCTGTCTTTTTCCAGAAGTTTTTCCCTAGGCACAAAACATCATCTATTAGGCAGCAGATTTGCACATTTGCTCAACAAGAGGGAGAATCTTTATTTAGGTATTTGGAAAGGTTCAATGACTTATTATCACAATGTCCTCATCATGGTTTAAAAAAACTAAGGCTAGTTCAGATCCTCTAAGAAGGTTTAGATTATTCGACAACAACCATGGTTGAGTCTTTATGCACAGGTGGGTTAGAAAATAAAACTGTCGATGGTGCGATGACATTTCTGAATGAAATCGCCGAGAAAACCCAGCAGTGGGAAAATAGTAGGGAGCCCCAGAAAACATATCTTCTAAGTAGAGGAAATGTTAATAGAGTAGAAGGATATTTTGAATCAGAGGCCAAAATAACAGCTATATCGGAAAGGTTAGAAGCTTTAGAATTGAGTTATTCTAGTTGTGGAAGTAAACCCAAATCATTTTGGGAAGGACAGACTGTTGAAGAGCAAGCCTATGCTCTTTATAATAACACTAGGTTTGATAACTATCAGAAGTTTGATCCTTATTTAGAAACCAATAACCCTGGTTGGAGAAATCATCCCAACCTTTCTTGGTCTAAGGTCCAGAGTCAAAGTCAGTCTAGTAATTCTAAGGTTCCCCCAGGTTTTTTGTTAAACAAAGAATCCTTCAGAACCGGTACAATTTCAGAATCCGCTAGAAAAGGCGATCATGAGTTTAGCAGAGTCTGTCGCCTCGTTAACTCATTACACTAAAGATTTTCAGCAATCGGTTGAACGAAAATTAGAAGACAATAAAAAGATGATCCATGCTAACTCTCAGGCTATTTCTCATTTAGAAACCCAGGTTGGCCAAATCGCTGGGTCTTTGAAGGAAAGAGAAAAAGGTAGGTTTCCTAGTCAACCCCAACCCAATCCTAGAGGATTTCATAAAATATCTTCTGGTGAGAAATCATCAAATCATGTGAATGCAATTAGAATCCTTAGGAATGGTAAAGTATTAGACAACAAGGTAACTTTGCCTGATAGTGAACATACTGTAGTTCACCCTTCTGATCCAGTAGCTAAAGAGACTGAGGAAGTCTCTAAAGAGCCCGAGGTAGTCCCTCATAAGCCGGATTTTGTGCCTAGATCCCCGTTCCCATAACTGTTAGCACCATCCAAGAGGGAATCCAACTTTAACGACATAATGGAGGTTTTTAAGCAAGTCACGATCAACCTTCCATTATTAGATGCAATTAGGCAGATTCCTTCTTATGCCAAGTTCTTTAAGGATATGTGTACGCGAAAGCGAAAGCTTAATGTACAAAAGAAAGCCTTTTTAGCTAGTCATGTGAGTTCAATTATTCATAACAATACAACCCCTAAGTACCAAGTCCCAGGTTCCCCAACCATTTCTTGCACAATAGGTAACTACCGTGTTGAGAAAACATTACTTGACTTAGGAGCCAGTGTGAACTTACTTCCGTACCATGTGTACCTCCAGCTAGGACTTGGTGATTTGAAACCTACTCAGATAACACTGCAGTTAGATGATAGGTCTGTGAAAATTCCTCGTGGTGTCATAGAGGATGTTCTTATTGAGGTCGATAAGTTTATTTATACTGTAGATTGTGTTGTCCTTGATACCCAACCTGTCCCTGACCCAGAGAATCAGATACCTGTGATATTAGGTCGCCCTTTTTTTAGCCACATCTAATGCGATCATTAACTGTCGAAATGGTATCATGACCTTATCTTTTGGTAAAATGACTATTGAAATGAATATTTACAATGTTAGTGACCAACCACCTGAGCTAGACGACACATGCATTAAAGAAGTTAACATGATAGGAACATTAGTTCAGGAGTCATTACCAAATACTTTGATAGAAGATCCCTTAGAGAAATGTCAAGCCCACTTTAGATTTGATGTTGACGATGATAATGTGATTAATGAGGTGAATACTTTGTTAGATTCTACACCTTTGATGGACACTTATAATTGGAACTAATTTTGAACTTCTACCAGTTCATAAGTCCACCTTATTTCCTTCTATAGAGGAAGCTGAGTGTAGTTCTGACCTTAAGGACTCTACGATCCAACCAATAGTTCTTAGTCCATCTGAGAGTAATGTCCACCCTAAGTTTGGGGGTACCGATAATTCTTGTGATTGTCAAGTATCCCTACTTAAAGTCCCTAACTTGGGACTTGACATATGTACCCCTACCATTTTATCATCTTCAAACTATATTTCCTGAGCCTGGTGATGTCCAGATAGAAGTTTAGTTGTTAGAAACCCATCCTCTGGTCGATGTGGTTTACCTAGGCGATAATACCAAGATTGACTTTGTTTTCCCACCAAAATATTTTCTTCCATATGTGGGAACGTATGAATTTCAAATGTGTCAGTTATTAAGTTTTGAGACTAAGCCTAATTACTTTAGGGAATTAGAATCGACACATTTGTTTAAGAATGACCACCTTCATAGTAGTCAATTGTGTGAGTCAAATATGATTGACTTTTAGGATCCACAATTATTCAGGTTATTATTATGTGCTTCTAAGTTCTTAGTTGAGTTACTCCAGACTTTACAGCCTGATCATGTTGATCCTGCCTATGAGGAAATCCAGCCCATGAAAATATTTTATCTAGACCCTTTTATAGAGCCTGAACCTGAACCTCAACTAGATATAATTGTTTTAAACAAGAAACTAGATCGGGATAAGGTTGTACTTTGTTTATTCACTCTCTGGGCCTTCTGCAGTTTCCTTTTTGTTATAACACTATTTGATCTAGATGACCCACAGCTGTTCCGGCTATTGCTATATGATTCTATAAGGTGACTATTTCTTTCTAAGTCTGGCTGAAGACTTTAAACTTAACACTTCTTTGGAGGTAACCCATGCTCATGCGACACGGTAATATATTTTCTTAAATCCTTTTTTTAAAGTGGTAACAGTTTCTTCTTGTTCATATTTTTAATCATTCATCTTTAGAACATTGAGGACAATGTCAAATTAAGTTTGGGGGTAAGGGAGAAACTTTTAATGAAATATTAAACTCCAAAGTCTAGAAACTTGTGAATAATTCAGGATGACACTAACCATTCTAGGTAGATGGAAACTGAGATCTTTTTCTATAGGAATTGGTGTGCCCAGTTAAATGGTCTATTCATAAAAGGACAGAGTTCAGGTGTTAGAAAAAACAAGATAGTTGTCACCATATCTCGGAGTCTATCTCGACCATATCACCTTCTGTTTTTATTTTTACAATTTTTGTGTTTTTCTAAGTGATTTGGTGGGGCACCAGTATCGAATTGTTATCACCGCCAGGATGGAATAGAGTGTTTGAGATCAAACCCAATTCTTATTTAAAAAAAATAAAAAATATATCGAGTATTGACACTTTGATAGCAAGCGTGGAACACAGGATCCATGTGAACTATCATGTAAGATGCTGATAAGGACCATGAGCTTGGATTCAATTTGATCCAATCATGTTGTCAGTAAAGAATTGTTTTATTTTCAATAAATCGATCGTTGGGACCCTTGTATATACCAGTTAAATCGATATTAGTATTACGTTTAAGACCATGTATTTCAATTCATTAGGATTCATCCTGGTACTGACCTTCAGACAGATATGAGAAACAACGTTCACCTTAGTCAACATGCGCAAACTTCATATTTTCCACATCCATCTCCTAAATCTTTTCATGTGATTGAACTTTGATGGATTCTGAGTATCGTGGTTGAACGACTATCTGAGTAGAGCTTTTCTTATATATGAATTTTAGTATGCTTGAGTAAAAACTCGTGTACAACAATTGGAATCATATAGGGTAATGATTCCCATAGCCGAAGAATTTAGTATGCTAACTAAATAGCTTGTTTAGTGTCTATCCTCAATCGTTCACGAGTAGCAAAAAATTTGGAGTAAAGGTTTTGTGGGTATACCTCTTGTAAACCCTCACGAGACAAAACTCGTCCACTAGGGACACCTAGGGGTTTAAAGGCTTATTACATATGCTAAATGTAGTCGCGATTCCTGCGAAAGTGAGTTAGGATTTTATTTTCTAAATTAGATTTGCTCGAGGACTAGCAAATAGTAAGTTTGGGGGTATTTGATAGACACATTTTTGTATCTAAATTGTGCTCAATTCTCTATTTTGTTAATGCTTGATTTTATACTATTTACGAGTTTTTATGTCTTTTTAGGTATTTTCGAGAAATAAATATTTGTGAAAAAATCGGCTTAAAAAATTGTTAAAGGCAACCACCAGTTGGAATGGGGCACCCTTCTTTAAATTCAAAAACTTGAAAATGGCGGGAAAAGAATTGTTTAGTAAGAAAACTTCTGTGTGATTTGCAACCGAGTTTTAAGGGATTTAAAACGTGTTCTTTCTATCCCAAAGTGATTCAACAATCAAAAGAAGTAAAAACACACGTCAAGTGAGTGATTCACGCCGTGAAAATTGCCGGAAAATTCAAGTTATGTCCGGAAAATGAAGCACACCATGTTTGAGATTAAACACGTAATTGGAGTTTGATTTGGACTCTTCTTTGAGTCCTTATCGGTTAAGAAAGGTCCCTAGGGTTTACTAACCCTATAAATACCAAACAATAACAAGAAACAATAAAGCCAGTGCCACCGAAAAAATTCCAGGAGAAAATACTTCTGCTGCTGGTGAAGAAGAAAGTGAAGAACATAAGTCTCTAGGGAACTGTCGCTGATACTATCGTAACAAAGTCCCTCAAGCATTCATATTCCTGAAGCGACTGAAGTATGTTCTTTATTCCTGTTTCCTTTTCCTTCTTCTGTAACGCAGAGAACACTTCTCTGTAACGCTTATAAGCGTCTCTGTTCTCCTGTGTTACTATTATTTCACTATTGTAAGCACTTTTTGAGCTCTGGAATATATTTTTGAGGGTGTTTCCAATACAATGAGCTAATCATCATCACTGGGGCGACGGAGGAGCTATTTCTCCAATAAATAAGTGGTAACTTCTATTTTATCTATTATTTACAATTCTTTTATTATTAATTGTTTTGAATTAAATTGAAAAAAAAATGGTTTTTCTCAAATAATTGTGTTTTCTTTTGATGGGTCATGCTTAGTTTTAAACTTTTGATGTCTCATGCTTTCGATTTAGGATTATTCTTTTAAAAACCTAACTTTGGCAATATTTAGAATAAGTTGAATACAAGAATTGTAAGATTTTATCACTTGAAATATTGGTTAATAGTGGAATCTTAGCCCTAGTTCTTCCCATCAACTTTTTCTTAATTTTCTTTATTTTTAGTCATTAAAAATTAGGTCTAGAAATCGAATCTTCACAAGTCTGAGAAATCAAAACCTTTTTACCACTATTTTAAAACTACATCATGTACCAACAACTCAACCGAATATGAAGATTTCCTACTAAGATTGTCGCTAGCAAAGCAAGCCGTAGCTACGCATCTTAAATTTAAAGGAGATTCGAAGTTATTAGTAAACCAGATGAATGGTGTATAGTCTCTCAAGGAAGAAACACTAGCCCCATATAGGGCTGAAGCACATAAGCTTTTATCTCACTTCGCCGATGCAAAGATCGTACATATGGGGCGCACCACCAACAAACATGTTGATTGCTTGGAAACTCTAGCCTCAAAACTACAATTCGAAGACTTAGATGCAACCCTCACTGTGCAAAGACGTAGTGTTCCCACAACATGGAAGAACAAGCCTGACGAAGAACAAGCTAACGAATGGAGGACGCTTATTATCCAAGAGATTAGTAATTCGCATAGCCAAGGGAAGGTCAGTCTTAAAGAGTTAAATCATTTCTTTCATTTACATGGATTATTATATCATAGAAACTCAGATAGCTCTCTGTCAAGGTGTCTGTGGGATGATGAAGCACAAGGGAGACTTAATCAAGTACACCATGAGATGTGCGTTCATACACTAGTGGTAACCCTGTACAGACGTCTCCAACGTATTGGGTATTACTGGCCCACCATGGAGGCCCAATCTCGGTTATTACAGGGATCTTGCTCCAATTTTCAAATCCCGCCATAACAATCAGAAATACTGACTATACAGAATGCTGGAGAATGACGAGACCCATATATCAAATACCTTCGAGATAATATCACACCTCAAGTAAAACAAGAAGCAGCACACTTGATCCAAAAATCCAAGAGATTTGTCTTTCACAAAGGAATACTCTACCGGAAGAGCTTCGACGACGATCTGTTGCGATGTCTGACAGAAGAAGATATTCAGACCATCCTGAAAGAAATGCATGAAGGAGAACACCAGGGCAATAGAAAATTGTTTCTCTAATTCCATGAGAAATACTATTGGCCGACCATGGAGGATGATGCAGCTTTGTTTGTTCAGAAATAGTCATCAATGCCAAATCCACGACAATCTCATTCACACATCTTGCCTTCCTCTTCACTCGCTAAGCAGCTTTTGGCCATTCTACAGTTGGGGATTGGATCTCATTGGAAAAATAAATCTATCCTCGTCAAAGCAAGATGAGTATATATGCACTGCCATGGAGTACTTCACCAAATGGGTCGAAGATGTACCTTTCAGAAGCACGACCGGAGCAACTATAATGGCCTTCATCAAAGAAAATATTATATGCATATTAGGAGTACCAAAGCACATCGTAACAGACAATGGAACTCAATTTTCAATTAAATGCATGCGAAAATTACTCAAAGGTTATCACATCAAGCAAGTATTTTCTATGCCATGCTACCCTCAAGGAAATGTGCAAGCCGAATGCACCAACAAAATCTCATCAGAATCCTAAGTCGTACTGTTTATGACCATCCAAGGACATGGTATGAACATTTTTATATGGCTTTGTGGCGTACAAAACTTCTCCGAAGAGTTTTACAGGGACCTCATCATATTCTCTTGTATATGGGGCCGATGCAATTGTACCTGCAGAGATTAAAGTCCCATCATCCAGAATCGCAGCAGTAAGCGAAGCTTATTGGGATGAGTCAGAAATACCAAATTATCGAGTAACGGATTTAGACGTACTCGAATCCAAACGACCCAAAGAAGAAAAATATACAGAGACTTATCGACAAATGATTTCCAGGGCGTACGACAAGGCAGTACAACCACGAGTACTTCAAGCAGGGGATCTGGTACTTAGGACGTCTAAGCATATTCGACAAGATATATCCGCTCTGAAATTTACTCCAAAGTGGGAAGGGCCTTATGTGATCTCCAAGGCCATGCTGAGCGGATATTACAAGCTGGTTAATATGAATGGAGAAGCTGTAGGGATAAACATTAATGGTAAATGGCTCAAGGCATATTATGCCTAAAACACTTTCATCATTCACCCCACAAGTTCAATATGACTTCAAAACATATATATATATATATATGAACTTTCAAAATCAAAACCCATTACAATCATTCAAATCATCTGAAACATTCTTCATTCAAGCTACTAAAAAAAAGAATAACATGAATGTTTCACTACCTATCCAATGGTCTAAAACATATCTCTAAGCAGATGATAGTTACGGTGGTGGAATTTTTCCAATCTTTCATCATACTTTTCTGAATGAGTTTGCAGATCTCGGGCCATTTCTTCAATTTTGGAGGATTCTTCCTTCAAAGCTTTCCCTTATGCCAAGGCTGCTGCATGAGCCTCTCTGACGCTCTCCAAATACTGATGCAACCAGTTTATGTTGAAACAGAGGCCTTCACAAGTAGTCAACATCTCATCTCATTCCTGGATTTTCAAATTTGTAACCTTATACGGGAGCGCATTATCCATCTCGGCAATAACATGGAGGAATCCTGCGACGGCTATTACGAGAATAGGAGTATGGCTCTTCACCATCTCTATTGTATCAAAATGATGATAAGTGCATAATTCACATGATTTTAGTGTCAAATTCATACTAATATTTGCTATAATTCTTGCACATTACTTGTTATTACTCTTGTTTTGCTTTGTTTTGTTTTATTTGTTTCTTTTAGGTGAATCATCCCAATAAGAGTGAAAGTGGTTACATAAGATCTAAGAAGTGAAGTACTACAAGTATTCAAGTGTCCCAAGGCCAAACAAAAAGAAAGGAGTTCATTGCGACATGGAATGGACAAGAAAATTGAAGAAGAACCAAATACAAGGTTCAACTCGTTCAAATCCAGAGTTTCTTATCGTCATCTTTAATAGAATTGAAATACAAAGACAACGCAAAAAGAATGAGGTCATTCCGAATTCGTATGAGGAAGTTATGAGCAAAACAGCCGAGATGAAGAAAGTAAAACATACAGTATTACAATCGGGAGATAACAGGGAAGCCGTGCCTACCGATTATAGGTGTTTTCGGACACAAAAAAAGTCTGTTTTAGGTGTTTTGCAATCGGTAGATATGATGGTTGTCGAGTCTACCGATTATGGCAAGTTTTGGACACAGGAAAAGTCATATTTTGATCTCTTACGATCGGTAGATATGGGTGTCGTGACTACCGATTATGGATGATTTTGGCATCAGAAAACTCTTGTTTTTAGACACTAACAATCGGTAGAAAGAGGAGGATTGATACTACCGATTATGACTCGACGGGAGCCGCTTCTAAGACACGTTTTGGACTTCTAAATAAAGGTATCATGGTCCCAATAGGACTCTAACACCTAGCTATGATGAATACTATATAAAAAGACTTCCATAACCCTAATAAAAGACTCTTTTTATACAACTTTACAAGTCTTGGAGGAGATCAAATACAAGGAGCAAAAGCTAGGGTTTGGAGCAGTTTCACCACCGTAACGAATTCTTTACTCTTATGTATAACATGGATGCTTCTACATCCATGAGTAGCTAAAAACCTAATTGATAGAGGATGAATTCTAAGTTCTAGACATGATTTGAGTTATTATATATGAATATATTTTGAAGTTCTTCAGATGATTATCGTTTGTTTTTACTAATATGAATGTTCATGCTTGATTGATAGATTGTTTAGGTGGCCAACTAAATTGATTTGTTAATTAATCTATAACTAGGAAGAGTTGGGTATCCGTAATTGTATCATAACATCTTACCTGAGTAGAGAACGTGAGACCTTACAGAGGGATTCTGTGGAGCAATTGCGTGTAAGAACAACACTAGAAAGTTGACCGAGTATACTGAGTCTAACTACTAGGATCAAACCTAAATTCACAAACTTTAAAGTATTCGATTGAGTTACACCTTGTAAGCGTACCTCAAGGCGGCTCAATTGGATAAAATCCGGTGACTAAACATACATGTTACCCGGTGATAGTATGAGTTTTGGGGATAGCTAAGCGTACCTGCTATTCTACAGTTGGTGATAATCTGTGATGAATGAATAATATATGAGTATACTAAATCAATTATTGTTTAGTAACTAAGAAGTATTCCTCGATCGTATCTCTCTCCATTGCTTACAACTTTACTTTTATTTGCTTTCTTATTTGTTTTGTTTGAAACCTAAAACAAAACTCCCTTTTTTGTGACATTTGATAACTAGAACACCTCGCTCCTTGTGGGAACAGACTCTATTTACTGATAAATTATTCATTAGTAAAGTAGAAGATAAGAGAATTAATTTGTGCACCCACTACACGCAACATATGCCCATACTTTTCCCATATTTTCGTGTAGAGGTCCACATGATACTTTGGCACAATAAATCCTCCCACTGCTTCATACTTCCGAGATGCTGACTCCATTTCTAACTCAAAAGGTAGCCAGGCGTTGGGATAATCATGAATGGGAAGACTCAAGTCAATATTCTCTAGGGAAGCCATGATGTTAGAAAAATTCTTAAATTCAACCTCAACATTTGTTCGGATATCCACTGGTACGAACTCTTCACTCTCTTTAACTCCAACGTTTCCAATCTCTGTCTCCTGCTATAACCAAACAAGCATGAATGTGTCTTTAAAAAAAATATATGTGAGTAATCAACTCACGTTAAAAAAAACGGTTTTAGATAGGAAGGGAACAAAAGCTTACCATAGCTCTGAGACTCCTGGTTTTCACACGTCGTTGGTACCTTCTTAACTCGAGAAACCCAGAAAAAAACCCAGAAATAATCAGATCATGTTCAAGCTTTCACAATAATCATCATACACATATGAAAGCTGGGGAGAGAAGAGAAACTCATTAGACTTGCAATCTAAGTGGTACGTTTGACGCAGGAGCTGCCTTGGTTTTAGATACGACTGTTGTTAGACATGTTGTAGTGATGAAATGATGATATTCAAATTTCTAGAGAAGAATGAAAGTGAAAACGGTTAGATTCATCCGCTTATTTAAATAGGCGAAGGTGGGAAACCCTAAAATTCAAATAAGTGGAATTTTCTGAAGGAGAATGGATCTGAGCATGACTGGTGACCAAAGCTCCAAGACCGACCGTTACCAAGAAGGAAGTGACATGCTTCACCATGTGACCGACTCAGCACGAGAGGTGACAAACTTCACCAGGTGGCCGGCTCGGCACGTGCAAATGCAGCTCACCCGCGCTTCCAGCATAACAAGATTTGTGATCGTGACTCCTCTATCAGTTTTGCTTATATGGATGATCACTCTTGATCTACCAGAAACCGCATGTAGCTGCTATCACTAGCGCCTTAGATGAGTAATCACTCATAATCTTACGAATTCTATTTATTTGAAGATTCCCTAGTATCAATACTACCATCTAGTGCTTACCACGAAACATTTTTGTTGCACGCTAAGCAGGGGACTTAAAGTTAATGGTGGATTTTCGACGAATGAGAAAATTATAATATTGCTTTTTTCCTAGCTGCAGAAGCATGAAATAAATATGTATAAATTCCTGACCCGGCATCAGAATTACGAATACATATTGTTATCTTACATTCCGCAAGAGAATTGAGAATGTACATTCAGCTCATGGCTAAATTAGCTATGTAGCTCTTTAGATATTTATGCGCTTTCAAAATTCCAGGGATTTACCTAGCTAAACCCTCGTTATCTCATGTGCATCCATATAATCTTTCTGTATTATCAGAATATGTTGATTATAAAAAATTACGAATATTCATAATAGAGGCTATGCCATATTTGAATAAGAATGCTAACTAGATGCATACCGTCTAACTGCAGAGTCGCATCAAGCATTATCTCAAGTTGTAAACTTCCACGACCGAATCTCTTTAATATATTCTATATGCACTGAATTTAAGCATAAATGCTAACATTGAATCTCATACAATTGAGAAACCCTAAACAGGCCATAAATATGGCCACGACATTAACGAATGCCGAAGCTAGTGGTGCATAAGCAATAACCATGGCACCAGCAAGTGCCATCCTTAGCGAACCCTAGCCACACTCCCAACACCAATGAGTAGTACACACATGTGATAAAAGGCTAGAAAAGGCCAAAAAGATAAAAAGTCGAAAAGCTAAACACGCGCCAAACAAGCACTAGAAGTGCTATTGGTAGCGATAGCAACGGCTATCATTAGCACTATTACTAGCGCTCCTCCCCTCTTTTCTCCTTTGCGCGTCTTCTCGCCCTTCACGCTTGCACGTATGCTCGTGTCAGCCTTGCCCCTTGCTATTAGCGCCAATACTAGGCCATCATTATACTGTGTTGGCACAAACTCATCAATAACATTATCTTACAATAAACTCACGTGTTTTGAGTCTATGAATCTACTAACTCTACGAGAAATCAAAAAAATTACATGAGGGGATTCTTCATGGGGTTTTGGTCTAGTGGTTACAACAACATGCATCGTGGAAACACCCCATGATAAGGAAGTTACAAAGTAGTGGTAAGGCTGAAGCAGTTAATGGAATAATGGAGTAATGGTTTCCCGAAGATTCCGCGGCGGTTATACCATTATCCCCACGACTTCCACTTCTTCATCTTTTCTCCACTACTTTACAAGGAAATATATATATTCTCAACCATTATAAATAGGCTACTTAGTCTATTTCAGAAACAACAACAAGCTTACCATTCTTAGAAGCTCTATTATTTTCTCCAATAGTTCGACACTTCTACATACAAATCATCACACTTATTTCCTGCAACTTTCTTTGCTTCCTTCCCCTCTCATTATGACCAAAGCAGGGCGGAGCGGCTACTATTGTAGTTTAGGCTTGCCATGTATGATTTTGATTTCCGAATCTAAAGAAAATACTTCAACAGTACATTGGTTTGCCTAAAATCATTTTTTAGGTATTAACAGAAGTGCTTATTGACCAGACGGTTGCTCCAACAGATATCTCTACAACTTTTGGACCTTGCATCGGCATATATAGCCACCAGGGTATTTGTCGTTCATCTGGAACAATCTTTTCAGATCTGAACATTTTTATCCCCATCATAACGGAAAAATAAGGAGAGACAAATCCCCTTGGCGAAATGATATTTTGGATGGCGAGAGGGTAAACGGTCGGTGCTGATAAAGTGAGACTTTGCCTTGAAATTGTAAAAGTCTTTCCAGGTCTTCATGGGTGACAAGGTTGGAACGTTGACACCTTTATTGTCCTCTTTGAATGCAAATCTCTTCATCATCTTGAATATTGATTCTGGAACTGTTGATGTTGGTGGGCTTAAATCACTGCTTGCTGCAACTAGTGACGGATCTACTCTGGAAAGAATTGTTATGTTAGAGTCTTGAGGAAAGTGAGTACCTCTCTTGAGTGGGAGCCTGGTCTTTCTATGTTCTGGTAGGAACATAATGTCTCCGCATCATATCAACAATGTCGAGCGGTGTTTGGGTGCTCCTGGTGTTTTTAACCGTCGTACAATGAAAAAGTCGCAAATGAGTAACCTCTCGGCAGATGAATCCTTTGAATTTCAGACGGGTAAGGAGGTTGGTGTTTATGGATCGAGGATGAGTCTTCCTTGCCATGATTTCGTAAGAGTATCTCCATATTTCCATTGGTGACAAAATCAAGTTGTTGGTACCTCTATGGTGGGCGATTAGGAATAAAATGAACTTCATCGTTCCTTTGAGTCTTTGACGTGCCAGCGTCAGTTGTTGTTGTAAGGTTGGTCTTGTTTCGCTCCGTCAGACGATGGCGTTATTCCAGGGAGAGTTGCTCTGTTAGAGTTTTGAGGCAAGCAAGTACTTCCTTCTGAGTGGTATCCATGTCCACCTGTGTTCTGGCAAGGACTTTCTGTCTCTTCATCAGATCAGCTATGAAGTTTGAGTATTTTCGGAGTCTTCAACGGTCTTTTACCGAGAGGAGGAAGAGGAGTGGTATTAGTACGAGGAGGTTTAGTAGTAACATGGGTGTTTTCAGAATCACCACCACCAGTGCAACCTGAACTGAATATAGGAGTTTTAAGTGCTCCAGCCCTAAAATCCACCATCTTGAATAACTGAAGATTCGCCTTTGTAATTGAGAGGTTGATCTCCCACTGTCGTCGCCAATTGTTTTAGTGAAAATAAATGTACAATAAAATCGTACTTTCAAGTAGGTTCGAGAGATCAAAATCAAACATGACGACCCTAAACCAATAAAATGGCCATTCACGTCCTTCTTCAATCACAAAGGTGGAGAATATTGGGTAAGTCTTAGGGGAGAGAAGCAAAGAAGGTTGAGATATATTAGTGTGATAAGTAGTGTGTGAAAGAGAAAGGATTGTCTATAAGATGAATCACTAATTTTGTATCTTTACTTTTTCCCGACTTGTTGTCTTATTCTTTCGAATGGATGAAAACCATGTATTTATAGTTCAAAGGAGACACACTGATTTCTCGTAAGTGGTGGAATTTAGGGAGAGGTGGAGAATTGATGATTGTGGAGATTGTAGTGGGGTCGTGTCCGGAAAGTAGGGAAAACCTCTTTGACCACTACTCCTCATCCTCTCAACTTCTTTGTAACCGTCCCACTACTTGTTACCTTCTTGTTCGTGGAAGTGTTGCCATAACGCACGATTATCGTAGACCGCCAGACCAATACCCTAATGAGAATCCCCCCATGTGTTGAATTTGATATCTCGTGGAAATAGTGGAGTCATAAGCCATTAATGTTTTGATTAAGTCAAGTCAAGTCAAATGACTTGTTAAGTCAATAAGGCAAGTTACAACTCATTGAATTGATAATCAGACTGATTAGTGTCAAGTCTGATAAGTTCGGTAGCCATATACTTGCTTAGGAGTAACATGTCATATTTAATGGCTAAGTATTAGCTCAAAAATGACTTAGCATAAGTCTGAGAGGCATTTGAGGCCAAATATTGTAGAGGGTTTCTTAAGCAAGAAGACTTGTTAGAAAATCATGTAAGATTTGGTATTAGACCAATATAGGAAAGAATAACGTATTTTTGAAGGAAATAGCTAGCAAGGCTAGTACTAGCTACTTAGTACAAATAGTAATGTACTAGCTACTTAGTACAAATAGTAATGTGCTATCTCTTTTAGTATAAAAGGCCAATGTACTAATGTCTCAAGCGCAAGGCCAATATACATAGCTTCTTGCAAGTATCAATTATACTAGGGTTAGCCTCAAGGACGTTTGAAGTTAGCACTTCGAAGAAGCTAGCTTGGAGCACATCAGGTTGGGACGCACTTGGCTATTTGTGCTAAATCAGGGATGCGCTGGATATAAGCATCGTTGGATGAGGGGCTGGCATTCAGGGACGCATCACCATGGATGTGCTAGGCATGAGCGCTAAGCTAACGATGTGGTTGGGTGAGACGCACTGGCTAAGGTCGTGCTAGCGGAGACGCACTGGATAGGGATACATTGGCCAAGAGATGTGCTTACTGGAGACGCACCTGGTAAGGGCGCTTGCGCTAGGGACACGCCAGGATAGGCGCTTGTACTAGGTAGAGATACGATAGCTAAAGGGAGTTAGCGCTTTCAGCGCTAAGGTAAGGAATTAGTACCAAAGTGGTGTTAAGCCAAGTGGCTAATGCTATCCTGGCGCTGAAAGAAGAAAAGGCTAGGGTTAACCTAGTTCAAAGGTTCAATACGTCTTTTGAGGCATTGTCTCTAGTTTGTGGCTCGTCCAAGAGGAGTGGCGCATAATTCGTGGCTTATCTTTGAGCTAAGCGCTAAAGTAGCACATGTGAACTCAGAAGAGCAATTTAAGAAGGGTTCGTTGCGAATGAAGCATTAAGCTAGAGTATATTTTGGGGTTTAAGCATTAGCTATCACCGATTTTGATAGATGTTACCGGAACATCGATGCGCACTCGAGATAAGTTCAAGGAATTCAGCTGTGGAATTTATGCGACTTGAGACCAGTTCGATATGGCATAAATATTATGAGTATTGAGGAGGCTGCGATGCCAGTTTAGAATGTTTATAGTTGTTTAAAGAAGAATCAAGTTGTTCTATATTAATGGGCAACCCATCTAGGAGCTTGACACTTATTATGTAGAGATTGTACTCTTAATTCTCTTGCGGAATACAAGTAGAAATGTAATATTTCGTATTCTGATGTGAAGTCAGAAATATACGTGGATACTTCTATGTTCCTGGAACTAGGCAGAAGGGCGATTTTATAATTCTGACCCTTGTCAAAAAACCTACCATCTTCATTAAGCCTTTGTCTTGATAGGTATTAGCATCAAATGATACTCAAATTGCTCTATACTAGTGAAAAATCCATCTATGAGCTTGAGATTTGTTGTAAAATCATAGAACATCTGGGAATCTCGTAATAAGCACCAGTGTTATTATGATGATTTTGTACGGTGATGAATGTTGGTCAATTCATTAAGTTTGATCGTATATGTAGTTTCCCTGATAAGTTCAGTCATACATATAGAGAGACATGGATTAGCACCTGAGAATACTCAAAATTGCTTTATACTAGTGGAAAATCCATATAGGAGCTTGAGATTTGTCATGTAAGAATCATAGAACATGTGGGAATGTTGTAGTAAGCACTAATGTTTTTCTGATGATTTTGTAAAGTAATGAATGTTGGCCAATTCATTAAATTTGATAGTATATGTAGCTGGCCACACATATATAGAGAAGACAGGGATGAGCACCTGCCTTAAAATTCTTTGCAAAATTCTAAGGTTTAATATTGACAAAAATAAAATAGCAAGGCCTAATTGTTAGATATTACCAGAGATATTGCAGTAGGCTTGAACTTTGAATTTCATCACGTTGATGGATCTGCAAGTCAGGGATGATTGGCTGGGATGTATAGAGGCACAACATCATCATCAGGGATGCAACATCAGTAGTCTAGGCTTTTAAGTAATCCACGCAAGCTCACATGGTTGGATAGGCAATAGAGGAGGCCGCGGCTGGACGAACAGAGAGAGGAGGCCATATGCCTGGACGGACAAACAAGGAGGCATGGCTGGACGGACATGTGAGACGGACCTTGGGACTATCGAGCTTTGATTTTTTTCCTCCCTTTACGTGAGTACACCACTTCACATATGAGGTTTGATTTCCATATCAACTTCTTCATCTTCAAACCGTAGCTTTGTAGGTCTTGCTACTCTGGTTGCACGAGAGCGTCCCTCCCTCCTTGGTTGATTCTTTCTTTTGATAGCATCGTCTTCTCTTGGGAGTACGACATTGACTCCATTGTTTGTCTCCAATTGGAAGTATAGTATTGTTGAAGCAGGTAGAAGAAGTGGTGTAGCCCCACTCTATATGTGATCATCAAAAGGAGCAAGTTCCCTAGTTGTATGATGGCCTTGGTGTGAAGAGATTGTGTTGATCATGCCTTGTTATTCTCGATGCTGGCATTGAGTGTTACTGACTTGGTTATGAGGTCATTAAAGTTGAATTGATCTTGTTAATAAAAGTCCATAAGTGTTGAACGGTTATGAGGTGTTTGTCAACAAGACAAAGGGATGATACTGATTTGGTTCGCGTATAAGTAACGACTATGGATAAGTGATATTGCATCTTCTGGAGGAAGTGTATTGGGTTTTAGGCTTCGTTATGAATGGATGTTTATGTGTACGATTAAGTTGAGGAGGTAGATACAAGCTTGTATGAGCTGAAACTTGTTGTGAAGACTCCCCGTCAAAAAAATTCAGACATGTACATTTTCAACGGAAAAAGTCGTAGAATCCTCATACAAACTCGGATTGATGCGTTCGACCCCAAATTTTGAAGAAAAGAGACTAAGCTATCATATGCAGAAAGAACCAATTAATTTAGAGTTTGATAAATTGGTCAATCATGCGTGAAAATCAATGATCAATTATCCCGTATAAAATTTCAGATTATGTAGACTTTAGCGTAAGAGCCATATCTCTTAGATCGTGTATCCGATTAACGCGCGCTTTTTGTATGTTATAGAGACATGTACAAACAACTTTCGTGAAGGATGCATTGCCCCATTCCTCACACATAAGTACGTTTTTCAGAGTTATGAGACTAAGTATGCATTAGCTTGGGTATACCACTTAGAGGCGTCCTAGAATTTTGAACTGGCTTTGTCATGGAGTTGATGCTGTAAGGAGTTGCAAGCGCTAACATGTATTTGTAGACAAGAAATGGAACACCAACGGATGCAAGAAAATGACTCGAGTTATAGCTGGTAGCATCCAGGTGGAAGACAGAGTCGGGAGAGGCTGGTGGTGAACCCTAATAGTTTTCTTGATGTAGACAAAAGTCCAGCTTAGGTGTGCTTCATTATCAACTTTATAAGTGTTGTACCCCCAATAGTCGCAACGCAGGTGTAGAGGCGTCGAGCCAATATGAGCATCCAACGTGGATAGGGGTAGAGTAATCGATATTAATCTCAGAGAAGCAATTAGAGGAGACAAACAGTCCTCTGCTCATGAGTATTCATCTTTTAATGCTGAGGTTGTAGCCTAATTGAATTGAAAATTTGTATGTTATTGAACTTAATGATCTAATTGATTCTGATTAAAATTGATGAATGGGTCTTCAGGGTGTGAATGAACTTCATTAAAACTTTTCATCAACGATCTGTTTCTTTGAATAATCAGTCTTTCATAGATGGTGAATCTTCTGATGTGTTGGGGAAGTGAAGCCTCGTTCCAATGATCAGTCCCCAAGTGTAGTTCACTTTGAGTCCACCACTAGTAGACATAACATCGTTTGATGGAGTTATCATGTCTTTAGAAATTAATCTTCTTGTGTTGAACAAGAGATATATCAGAGTCTTTTTGCATTGTTGGTTATTGCTGATGCGCTATACTGAAGCAAGCATTTGAATGCAAGGAGTCGAAGACGGTGTTGGGGTCGAGTGTTTGAGATGTCAAGCATTGTGAGAAGAAGCTTGAATGACTCTGTGCTTCATAGATGGTCAGTCATCTGATGAGACTTTTATATTAGCTACTGCTTTGCTGAATAGGTTATCTATTCGTGGTAAATCTCTTCACAGTATGCTTGTTATCGGTTCTTGGTGATACTGTACTTGTAGATATTATTGACTGGTTGTGTAGTCTCGAGTAACACTGACCTTGAACCTTGTATATAGAATTAAAGTAATTATCTTTTCCATTCTACACAGATACCAGAAGACTGAAAGTATGCGTTTTCTCAGGACCGGAGATCAGTACATCTTCACGGTAGTAATGTTTTTCACGACTTATGGTGTATTCATACTGGTGATAGTTCCACTATATTCCTTAATTCCGATGATGATAGCTGGATGTAGGTTGTTAATAGACACATTTATGTGTCTAATTTGTTCCCAATTTTTATAGTGTTGGAACTCAATTTTGTACTAATATTGTTTTTTTATGTATTTGTAGGTGTTTTCGTGAAATAAATTTTTTAAAAAAAATCGGCTTGAAAAATTACTAAAGGCACCACACAGATGTATAAGAGAACACCATCTTCTTCACGGGAGAAGATGATTTTTGGCGGGAATTATTTTTTTGAATGGTGAATTTTTCTGGATAAATTTTGGGAAGGATTCAAACACATATTTTGATTGGGCTGGACTTTTTAGGGATACACAATGTTGCTATGGAGGTTTGATTCGATTAAACAGGACCTAATCATCGGGTTGAAGAACAACAGAGCAAGTGTATTTAGGTGAGGATATCTCGGAATATTGTCTGTGTTATTCATGGAAATGGCGTGTGTCTACACGAATATTGACTTCTTCTGACCGTGAAATCAACGTGTAGGAGAGAGTCAACTACTACAAGACGCGTGAGGAGATAAATTAAGGAAGAAATTCCCGTAAACTTTATGGAGAATAAATCGAGAATATTTTGCATTTACTCGAGAGATTTTGAGTTGCTATGGGTATAAATAGGATGCTGGAAAGTCAGAGAGGGATATAGAGAGTTTGTGAGAGAAGAGAGAGGTTACAGAGCAAAAAATCAAGAAGTTATTGAGAATACTTTTCTGCTGCTGAAGAACACGAAGAACAGATAATAGGCGACGGTTTCTTCAACCATCTATCACAGTTTCTTCATCATATTTGTAACGAATATCTTCAACTTTGCAACAATTATCTTCAGCTTTGCAATGCTTATCTTCATCTCTGAAACACTTGTTTTGTAACAGTGAGTCTGTAAAGTCTATAAACGTTGCAAACTCGCTGTTTTCTTTATTTTTTTTCTCCTTTTTCATCTTGTAAACACTTTTGAGCAATGACTATGAATTTTGAGCGTGTTTTCAACATGAAAAAGTGTTTTTTTTTCTTCTATTCATTTAATTTGTGCAATTCTATTTATGATTATTTGCTTGGATTAATAATTGATTTGATGATTTTTGTTAAGCAATTGTGATTTCTATTGATGGAACATGCTTAGCCTAGGGTTTTGATGTCCCATGCTTTCGGTATACAATTGTTATTCCTAAATTCTACTTTTGCAATATTTTAGAATCAAATTGAATTTGTGAATTTCACAGTTACAATAATTGAATTAAAATCACTTTAAAAATTGGTAAATAGTGGAATCTTAGCCTCAGTACTTTCTAAATCTTGAAATTAACTTCAATTGAGTCTTGCTATTTCTAGTTTAGTTTTAATTCTTAAGTCTAAAATTAAATCTTCACAAGTTCTGAAACAAACCTTTTCTTACCACTATCACAAACACATAAATTTTTGGCGTCACCGACGCGGATTTGTCTTTGGGTTTAGAGTTTTAGATTTGTGTTTAGGTTTTTATTTTTGTTTTTAGTATTATTTTTACTTTTTTCTATTTTACGTTTCTTTGGGTATTTATGTTCTTGCTACAGACTTTGAATTTTGGATTGAAAGGATATTGAGCCAAAGATTTTGGTGATTAAAGACTTGGAGTTAAAGTTAAAGCTAAAAGAACGGAAAATAAGACAAATAATTTTATTTTTAATTAGATTTTATTTTTAGTTTTTTAGTTTTTATTTATTTTTCTTTTTAGAAAATTGTATTATGAAATCTTTTATTATTTCTGTAATTTTTCTTTTATTTTTGGACACTTTGGACTATGTTTTGGGACTTTGGACATTATTATTATTTTTAAACCCTACGGAAGGGTAATTTAAATATAAACTGCAACGTGGAAGGACGATAATTACGATATTGTCTCGTCCCCTCGGGTTCGTACACTGACACAAGAGTCGGTGGCCCGAGTCGACTACAACCGATTCATCCCCTGTCTGGTACGGGAGGTAAGACTCGATCAACCCACGAATCCCCTGCAAGTTGGTTTATTATATTACTACTTATGCATATATGTTGAGGAATTGAATACAAATTTATTTTCTGGTAAAGAGCAAAGATTGACCATATAAGATAAGGACTCAGATTTCACCACCGTTTCCTTCTTGCCCGCTTTAGGAAAACATTACCTAATGCGAACCTAATCCTTAAAATTTGACTAGAAAGAAGAACGATAGAGTATCGAGTTTATTGGAAAATCTTTTGGAAGGATTGTATTGTTTACTTAGTTAGCTCAACTCAAGGATCAGGATGATTATTTTAAGTTGATTTGTGCCTCCTTGTAACCCAAGGAAATGTTTGCCAAAGAAGTAGGATTATCCAAGTTCCATAGAGCTTATCTTGATTCTCTTCGATCAACTTAATCTAATTCAGATCGGTTCAAGAGGTTTGCTAAAATTGTTACTAATTGCCTTTTCGAAGAATAGAAGCTGGTCTAGAAACAATCTAAGTGGAGCCATCATGCTTTTTGTTTGATAAATTAAATAAGTTTGCTTGGTCGAGTCATCCTTGCTTGTGTTTGTTTAGAATTCCCTTCTAATTAGGAGTTATTTTATTGCATGCCCAAGCCGCCTAAAGCTTTGAGTGAGCGTGCCTGGAGAAGATATTCTATTGGTCGTTTGATCTGTGACGAGAATAGAAACTCTGTCTTTGAAATTGAGAATTTAGGAAACCCTTCTTTTGAGAGCCCGATTTTTGGAAACTTTAGTTTTGAGAATTTGTCTCTTAGTGAGGAAGTTATTCCTAGTTTTCCAGCTATGCCAGAAATGACAAACTTAAATGATTTGTTGAATCCCACTAGGACTTCTCGTCCATTATGTATCAAGTTAGCTGCAACTCAAGCAAAGTATGAGTTAAAACCTAGGACCATACAGATTATCCCAATCTTCTTAGGAAAAGAAAATGAAAACCCTTACTTTCACATTAGGGACTTTTGAAGAAATACGTAGTACCCTAAGAATTCACAACCTGACTGATGAAGCTTTGAAACTTAGGTTGTTTCCTTTTTCCCTGAGTGACAAGGCCAAATCATGGTTATATAGTATGAATCTATCGAAACATACGAACAACTTACCACTGTCTTTTTATCTAAATTTTTCCCTGGGCACAAAACATCATCTATTAGGCACGAGATTTCCACATTTGTACAACAAGAGGGAGAATCTTTGTATAGGTATTTGGAAAGGTTCAATTATTTATTGATACAATGTCCTCATCATGGTTTAGAAAAGGTTAGACTAGTCCAGATCCTTTATGAAGGGCTAGATTATCCAACGACGACCATGGTCGAGTCATTGTGTACATGGATTTTTGATAGTAAAACTGTTGATAAGGGAATGGAATTTTTGAATGAAATTGCCGAAAAACCTAGCAATGGGAATGTAGTAAGGAACCCCAGAGAAATTTTTTACTGAGCAGAGGTAATGTCAATATGGTAGATGGAATTCTTGAATCAGATGCCAAAATTGCACCTATATCAAAAAGGTTAGAAGCCTTAGAATTGAGTCAATCTTGTTGTGGAATAGAGCCCAAGTTATTTTGGGAAGGAAAAACCGTTGAAGAGGAAGCACATGCTCTTTACAATAACACTAGATATGATAACCGTCAGAAGTTTGACCCATATTTTGAAACCTATAACCCTTGTTGGAGAAACCATCCAAACCTTTCTTGGTCAAAGGACCAGAATCAAGGTCAGACTAGTAACTCTCAGGTTCCCCCAGGTTTTGGTTATACTAAGAATCCTTCTGGACCAGCACAATTTCAGATCCCTTAAGATAAGAAGATCATAAGTTTAGAAGAGTATCCCACCATGTAAGCTCATAACACTACTAAGTTTCAGCAACCGGTTGAACAAAATTTACAGGATAATAATAGGATTACACAGGAAAACAAACAGGTTATTTCCGATCTTCGAATCCAGCTTCGTCAGATAAATGAGTCTTTGAGAGAAAAAGGTAAGTTTCCTAATCAAACCCAACCGAACCTGAGAGGAGTTCATGAGTTATCTTCTGGTGAGAAATCATCAAATCATGTGAATTCAATTAAAACCCTTAGGAGTGGTAGAGTGGTAGACAATAAGGTAACTTTGCCCAATAGTGAACATGTTGTAGTTCACCCTTCTGAGCTTGTAACTGAAGAGAATGATAAAGTCTCTAAAGAGTCCATTGTGGTTCCCGCTGAGCCCGATTTTGTTCCCATAACCCCATTCCCACAACTTGTAGTACCAACTAGGAAGGAATCCAACTTTAATGATATATTGGAGATTTTTAAGCAAGTCAACATCAATCTTCCTTTATTAGATGCAATTAGGAAAATTCCTACTTATGCCAAGTTCCTTAAGGATCTTTGTAAGCAAAAGCAAAAGCTTCGTGTACAGAAAAAAGCCTTTATAGCTAGTCATGTGAGTTCAATTATCCAGAACAACAAAACTCCTAAGTATAAAGACCCAGGTTCCCCTACCAGTTCTTGCACAATAGGTAACTACATTGTAGAGAAAACGTTACTTGACTTAGGAGCTAGTGTGAACTTACTTCCGTACCATGTGTACTTCCATCTATGACTTGGTGACTTATAACCTACTCAGATAACACTTCAGTTAGACGATAATTCTGTGAAAATTCCTGGTGGTATTTTCGAGGATGTTCTTATTGAGGTCGATAGATTTATTTATCTTGTGGATTTTGTTATCCTAGATACCCAACCTGTTCCTGACCCAGAAAACCAGATACCTGTGATATTAGGTCGCCTATTTTTATCAACATCTAATGCGATTATTACCTGTGATATATGGTAGATGGAATTCTTGAATCAGATGCCAAAATTGCAGCTATAACAAAAAGGTTAGAAGCCTTAGAAATTAAGTCAATCTTGTTGTGGACTAAAGCCTAAGTCATTTTGGGAAGGACAAACTGTTGAAGATCAAGCACATGCTCTTTAAAATAAAATTAGATATGATAACCGTCAAATGTTTGACCCATATTAAGAAACCTATAACCCTGGTTGGAGAAACCATCCAAACCTTTCTTGGTCAAAGGGCCAGAATCAAGGTCAGACTAGTAACCCTCAGGTTCCCCCAGGTTTTGGTTATACTAAGAATTCTTCTAGACCAGCACAATTTCAAAGCCCTTCAGATAAGAAGATCATGAGTTTAGAAGAGTCTCTCACCATGTTAGCTCAGAAGACTACTAAGTTTCAGCAATCGGTTGAACATAGTTTATAGGCTAATAAAAGGATTGCACAGGAAAACAAACAGGTTATTTCCGATCTTCGAATCCAGGTTAGTCAGATTAATGAGACTTTGAGAGAAAAAGGTAAGATCATTTTGAGCAATATTATTCTTTGCAAGACTTTCATTCACACTTAATACAAACCTATTTGTATTCTCAGTTAACTGCTTGGGGGATTCTTGTAGAGAAAGAGTTGGACTACTAATTGTTCCCTCCATACTTAATACGAACCTATTTGTATTCTCAGTTAACTGTTTGAGGGATTCTTCTAGAGAAACGAATGGATCATAAGGAGTACTAGATCACAATTGCTCGTGTGATTCTTTTAGAGAAGAATTTGGGTCATCATAGGGAGTACTAGGTCGCATATGCTTTAGGGCATCCCTCCAAGACAAAGAACTCAAATTTTGCTCATTTTCATGTTCATAAGACGGGTGTATGTACGAATAGTAATTGGGATCACCTTGGTATGAGCAATAACCTCCAGAAGGTTGGTGGTGGTCCCGACTACTATCCACACCATGTTGATAGTACGGATAATGTTTATTTTGAAATTCAGTCGGATATTCATTGTATTGGTCCTCATAATACCAGTTCGACATTTTCTAACAAAAACTTCCTAATATATTTACGAAAAATCTAAGAAAATAAATCCTAACAGGAAGGGGGTTCTAAACATACACAAAAAAGGTCGACTCAACCAAATCAAACCTACTGAATCTAGCAAACAAAAAGCATGATGGCTCTACTTAGATTGTTTCTAGACCAACTTATATTCTTCAAAAAGGCAACTAGTTACAGTTTTAGCAAACCTCTTGAACCGATCTGAATTAGATTAAGTTGATCAAAGAGAATGCAAGATAAGCTCTATGGAGATTGGATAATCCTACCTCTTTGGCAAACGTTTCCTTGGGTTACAAGGCGGCACAAATCAACTTAAAATAATCATCTTGATCCTTTAGTTGAGCTAACAAAGTATCCAATACAATCCTTCCAAAAGATTTTCCAATAAGCTCGATACTCTATCGGTCTTCTTTTTAGTCAAATTTTAAGGATTAGGTTCGCGTTAGGTAATGTGTTCCTAAGGCGGGTAAGAAGGAAACGATGATGAAATCCGAGTCTTTATCTTATATGGGCAGTCCTTGCCATTTACTAGAAAATAAATCCGTATTCAGTTCCTCAACATATATGCATACGAAGAAATATAGTAAACCCACTTGCAGGGGATTCGTGGGTTGATCGAGTCTTACCTCCCGCACCAGACGGGGGATGAATCAGTTGTAGTCGACTCGGGCCACCGACTCCTATGTCAGTGTACGAACACGAGAGGCCGAGACAATATCGTAATTATCGTCCTTTCCTATTGCATTTTATATTTAAATTACCCTTCCGTAGGGTTTAAAAATAATAATAACGTCCAAAGTCCCAAAATAAAGTCCAAAAGTGTCCAAAAATAAAAGAAAAATTACAGAAATAATAAAAGATTTCCTAATACAATTTCCTAAAAAGAGAAAAAAATAAAATCTAAAAATAAAATTCTTTGTCTTCTTTTCCGTTCTTTTAGCTTTAACTTTTAACTCCAAGTCTTTAATCACCAAAATCTTTGGCTCAATATCCTTTCAATCCAAAATTCAAAGCCTGTAGCAAGAACATAAATACCCAAAGAAACGTAAAATAGAACAAAGTAAAAATAATACTAAAAACAAAAATAAAAACCTAAAAGTAAATCTAAAACTCTAAACCTAAAGACAAGTCCGCGTCGGCGGCGTCAAAAATTTATGTGGATTGTAGATGGTGGTAAGAATGGGTTTGTTTCAGAACTTGTGAAGATTTGACTTTTAGATTTTAATTCTAATAATTAAACTAGAAAACTCAAAACAAAGTTGGTATCAAGATTAAAAAAAACAAAAGCACTGAGACTCAGGATTCCACCATTAACCAATTAAGTGTTTCAATCTAATCAATATTCATGCAATTCTTTACGTTTAAAGTGATTCTAATATATTGTAAAAGTAGATTTTCAAAGTAACAATTGTAACTCGAAAGTATAGAACATCAACAAACCTAGGCTAAGCATGCTCTATCAAAAGAAATCACAATTGTTTAATGAAAATCCTTAAATCAATTTTTAATCAAAGCAAATAATTATAAAGAAATTATAAAAATCAATTAAAATAGAAATATACCACTTTTCTTGGAACAACGGCTTCCTCCGTCGCCTCAGCAAAAGGGTTTAGCTCCTCATATTAATCACTTGCTCAAAATAATGATTCATGGCTCAAAGTGTTTACAAATGATGAAAAAAGAGAAAAAATAAAGAAAACAACGAGTTTGCAACGTTTATAGGAGTTACAGACTCACTGTTACAAAGCAAGGCTGAAGATAAATTTTGCAAAGATGAAGATATTCGTTGCAAATGGGATGAAGAAACTGTGGCTGAGAGGTTGAAGAAACCATTGTCGTAGTCTCTGTTCTTCGTGTTCTTCAGCAGCAGCGGAGAAGAACTCTCTAGAGTGATTTTTCTCCCGGGGGGGG
>JAJJMC010012982.1:1111244-1156947 GCA_023531435.1 Papaver californicum
CCTCTTGTGCTCTCCCCTTCCTATATTTATACTACAAAACCAATTAACACCCAAATCCTCTAAAATCTTTGTGAATAATTTTCTTTAATCAAGAAAATCTTCTCGACCATTATTGAAAAAAAAATCTCAAAAATTTCTTTCTCGATTTCTCGCTGCAACACCTCGGTTTTGATTTTATGTCTTCTTTTAACAAGATACGATTCTTTTGTTGCCTTATTTTTCTCCAATAGATAGACACAACATCAATACCAAATCTCAGAATTTAGTTCTCGAGATAAAACAGACCGAAAAGGGATTTACGTGAACTTGCAATATTCTTTCCAAATCGTGTGTACTTCTTTTACAGGAATGGAAAGAGTATAATCTCTGTCTTAACTCTTTAAAATTCTCTTCCAATTCACGTGAGAAAAAAAATCAGATGTTCCACATAGTTTTCCCGCCAAAAATCATTTGAAGGTGAAGAAGACAGGGGTGCCCCTATCCATCTGTTGGGTGTGCCTTTAGCCACTGGGGTGCCCTTAGCCAGCTGGAGGTGCCTTTAGTAATTTTTCAATTCGCTTTTCCAAAAATATTTATTTTCCAAAAAACCTGCACACATATAAAAATACAATATTATTACATAATTGAGTTCCAACACTATAAAAACTGGGAACAAATTAGACACATAAAGATGTCTATCAAATACCCCCAAACTTATTATTTGCTAGTCCTCGAGCAAATCTAATCTAGAAAATCCTAACTCACTGTCGTAGGCATCGTGATTGCATTTAGCGTGTGCAAAAAGCTTTTAAACCCCTAGGTGGCCCTAGTGGACGAGTTTTGTCTCGTGAGGGATTACAAGAGATATACCCATAAAACCTTTACTCCAAACTTTAGCTACTTGTGAATGATTGAGCGTAGACACTAAACAAGCTATTTAGTTGGCATACTAAATGTTTCGTTTATAAGAATCATTACCCTATATGAGTCAATTGATGTACACAATTTTGCACTCAGCGTACCAAAATTCATATAAGAATGCAAAACTCTACTCAAATAATCATCAAACATTCCAGAATTTAGTAGAAATTATCAACATTCACATTGTTCGCAATCAATCAAATTCAAACACATGGATAGATTAGAAGATGGATATAGAAGTAATGAATGGTGCACATATTGACTAAGGTGAACAGTGTTTCCCATATCTGTCTGAAGGTCACTTCCAGGATGAATCCTAATGGATTGAGATACGCTCCCACTGGTCTTAATCCTTATACTAATATCGACTCAGCTGGTATATACAAGGGCCCCAGCGGTCGAGCAATTATCTTTATTAAATATACTGACAACATGATTGGATCAATTTGAATCCAAGCGCATGCTCCTTATCAGCATCTTACATGATAGTTCTCATGGATCCTGTGTTCTACGCTTGTTTAGGCGACGAAGACATGGAGAACACACACATATTGCTATCAAAGTGTCAATACTCGTTTTTCTTCTTCTTGATAATGGTCTGAATAATACAATAATGGTGCTTGATATCAAACACTCTACTTCATCTTAGCGGTGATAACAATTCGATACTGGTGCCCCACCAAACATCTTATCTGAAGATCCATTAGAAAGTTGTCTATCCCATTTTGGTTTAGATTTTGACGATGATAGCACCATTGATCAAGTAAATGCTATGTTAGGCTCTACCCTATGTTAGATACTAATAGATGGAAAGCTAAGTTCGAACCACTACCAGTTTCGAATTCTACCTTAATTCCTTCTTTAGAAGAGCCTCCTAAGTTGGACCTCAAACCATTGCCAGATACTCTGAAATATGTGTTTTTAGGCCCATCTGAGACTTTGCCTGTAATTATAGCACCCGACTTGGATAGTGATCAGGAAAGTAGGCTAGTGACCGTACTTCAAGATAATAAGGAAGATTTAGGATGGACCTTAGCAAACATTAAGGGTATAAGTCATATTGTTTGCATGCATCACATTCATTTAGAGGACGACACCAAACCTTTTAGGGAGATGCAACGTCGACTGAACCCTAACATGAAAGAAGTAGTTCGAATTGAGCTGCTTAATTTGTTAGATGCATGTATTATCTACCTCATTTCAGATAGTAAGTGGGTCATCCCCGTTCAGGTTGTTCCCAAGAAATAAGGTATCACTGTAGTCTAGAATGAAAACAATGAGTTAATCCCAACCCGAGTGACCATGGGGTGGCCTGTTTGTATTGACTGTAGAAAATTGAACAAGGTCACAAGGAAGGACCACTTTCCCCTTCCTTTCATCGACCAAATGCTAGAGCGATTATCTTGACATAGTCATTATTGCTTGTTAGATGGCTACTCTGGTTATAATCAGATTGTTATTGCCCCATAAGACCAAGAGAAAAACTATTTTTACCTGCCCATTTGGTACCTTTGCGTATAGACGCATGCCTTTTGGGTTGTGTAATGCGCCTGCTACTTTTCACCGCTGCATGATGAGCATATTTTCTAACATGGTAGAAGGGTTTTTAGAGGTATTTATGGATGATTTTTCAGTGTTTGGTTCATCTTTTGATGAGTGCTTGCATCATTTGACATTAGTGTTGACTAGATGTAAAGAAAATAATTTAGTGGTTAATTGGGAGAAATTTCATTTCATGGTTCGATCAGGAATCGTTTTAGGGCATATCGTATCTTCTAAGGGTATAGAGGTAGACAAACCCAAAATTGACATTATTAAGAATTTACAGGTTCCCAAAACCGTAAGAGATATTAGGTTATTCTTAGGGCATGCAGGTTTTTATCGTCGATTCATTAAGGATTTTAGCTTGATTTCTAGGCCTCTTTGCAATTTGATTGCAAAAGGAATTAAATTTGTCTTTGATGATGCTTGTTTATAGGCTTTCGAGAAGCTTAAAACTTTACTCACTACCACCCCCATAGTCCAGGCACCTAACTGGAACCTACCCTTTGAAATCATGTGTGATGCTTCAGATTATGGTATTAGTGTTGTGCTAGGTCAGCGAGAAAACAAATTACTTCGTGTGATTTACTATGCTAGCAAAACTTTGAATGATGCCCAACTGAACTACACCACCACAGAGAAGGAATTGTTAGCCATTGTTTTTGCCTTAGACAAGTTTAGATCCCATCTCTTAGGTTCTAAGGTCATAGTCTTTACTGATCATGCTGCTTTGAAGTATCTTATGTCCAAGAAGGATACTAAACCTAGATTGATCGGATGGATCCTTTTGTTACAAGAATTTTCTCTAGAAATTAGAGACAAAAAGGGTGCAGAAAATATAATAGCAGACCACTTGTCTAGGCTTGTTTTTGATTCCCCTGATGATTCCCCTCATATGCGGGATAGTTTTCCCGATGAACAAATTTTCCTTGTTTCTCGATTACCTTGGTATACGAATATAGTGAACTATCTTGTTACTGGTCGAATTCCCCAACATTAGGGTAAACAAGATCGTTCTAGGTTTTTAGCGAAGGTTAAGCATTTCTTTTGGGATGATCCTTATCTTTTTAAGTGTTGTCCATACCAGATTATTAGGAGATGTATACCTGAGAGTGACCAATCCAGTATTATTTCCTTTTGTCATGATCATGCTTGTGGGGGTCATTTTAGTACTAAGAAAACCGCTGCTAAGATATTGCAGTGTGGATTCTACTGGCCTTTGTTGTTTAAAGACACCCACCGTTACTGTGTTACTAGTGAGCGTTGCCATAAGTTAGGAACCATTTCTCGTAGAAATATGATGCCTTTGAACCTTATTCTAGTTATTGAGGTCTTTAATGTGTGGGGAATTAATTTTATGGGTCCTTTTCCTAATTTTTTTGGTTACTTTTACATCCTTATCGCTATAGACTATGTAGCTAAGTGGGTTGAGGCGGTTTCATGTAGAACAAATGACCACAAGGTTGTGGTACAATTTTTGAATGTTAACATATTTGCACGTTTTGGTACACCGCGAGCTATAATTAGTGATGGAGGGTCACACTTCTGTATCGACCATTTAAGTTTTTGATGAAGAAATATGGTATTACCCACAAAGTAGCTACCCCATATCACCCACATACTAGTGGTCAGGTAGAAATTTCCAATATGGAGATTAAACATATCTTAAAGAAAACAGTTAATCATAATCGGAAGGACTGATCGTTGAGGCTTACTGATGCCTTATGTGCTTACCGTACTACGTTTAAGACCCCCATTGGAATGTCACCTTATCGTCTAGTTTTTGGCAAGGCATGTCACCTGCCCGTCGAGATAGAGCATATAGCATATTGGGATGTAAAGCAACTTAATTTTTCGCTTGACAAGGCAGGGGCTCACAGGAAGCTCCAGCTCAATGAGTTGGACGAGATTCGTAGAAATGCATATGATAGTGTTAAGGAGTATAAGAACAAAATGAAACTTGTGCATGATAGAAATATTTTAAGAAAGTCATTTTCTCCAGGTCAAAAAGTTCCTCTGTATGATACTCGTTTGCGTATTTTCCCCGAGAAGTTACGCTCTCGGTGGACGGGTCCTTTTATAGTTCGCACTGTTTTTCCTCGTGGTGCTATTAAGATTGAGACACTGGATGGTAGTAGTTCTTCAAAGGTTAACGGTCAGAGATTGCAACCCTTTTTAGAGCCTTTTCCTACAGGTGATGTTGAGGAGGTCCCTCTGGAGGACCCTGCTTACCTTGATTGACCATCAAGGATATTGTTGTACATTTGTAAGTTTTTGTTTTTATTTTCTGTCTTATTATCCAAAGAAGGATTGTTACGCTTCACCCATGTACTATCTTTCTGACTTACATCTCTCCTCTAGTTACCTATATTTTTTATATTGCACTTTAATTTGAAAAAATTAAGGACAGTGTTAGGTTTAAGTTTGGGGGTAAGAGAAAAACTTTTAGTTGAAATAATAAAACTCCAAACTTTAGAAAATTATGAAAAATTCAGGATGACACTAACCATTCTAAGTAGATGGAAACAAACTTCTTGGTTGTAGGAATAACATGATAGCCGTCATCATATCCCGGAGTCGTCACCATGTCACGTTCTGATTTTTATTTTGCAATTTTATGTGTTTCTCTAAATGATTTGGTGGGGCACCAGTATCGAATTTTTACCACTGCCAGGATGAGGTAGAGTGATTGAGAACAAGCACCATTATTGTATTATTTAGACAAAAAAAAAGTTTTATTTTTAATAAATCGACCGCTGGTGCCCTTGTATATACCAGCTGAGTCGATATTAGTATAAGGATTAAGACCAGTGGGAGTGTATCTATTTCCCTTAGAATTCATCCTGGCACTGACCTTCAGACAGATATGGGAAACACCGTTCACCTTAGTCAACATGTGCGAACTTCATCATCTCCATATCCATCTTCTTAATATATTCATGTGATTGTGGTTGTTAGAATCCGAGTATCGTGGTCCATTGTACGACCATCTATGTAGAGATTCATTTTCTTATATATGAATTTTAGTACGCTTGAGTGCAAACTCATGTACAACCATTGGATTCAAAAACAGGGTAATTCCTCTCATAGCCAAAGAAGTTAGTATCCAACTAAATAGCATGTTTAGTGTCAACCCTCAATCATTCACAAGTATATAGAGTTTGGAGTAAAGGTTTTGTGGGTATACCTCTTTGTAAACCCTCACAAGACAACGCTCGTCCACTAGGGACACCTAGGGGTTTAAAGGCATGTAGCACACGCTAAGTGGAATCGTAATGCCTGCGACAGTGAATTCGGATTTTTATTTTCTAAGTTAGATTTGCTCGAAGACTAGCAAATAATAAGTTTGGGGGTATTTGATAGATACATTTATGTGTCTAATTTGTTCCAAATTTGTATAGTGTTGGAACTCAATTATGTACTAATATTGTGTTTTTATGTATTTGTAGGTGTTTTCGGGAAATAAACATTTCTGGAAAAATCGGCTTGAAAAATTACTAAAGGCACCCTACATATGGATAAGGGCACACCATCTTCTTCACGGGAGAAGATGATTTTTGGCGAGAATTATTTTTTTGAATTGTGAATTTTTCTAGATCAATTTTGGAAGGGTTCAAACACATATTTTGATTGGGATGGACTATTTAGGGATACACAAAGTTAATATGGAGGTTTGATTTGATTAAACAGGGCCTAATCATCGGGTTGAAGAACAACAGAGCAAGTGTATTTACGTGAGGATATCTCGGGATATTGTCTGTGTTATTCATGGAAATGGCGTGTGTCTACACGAGTATTGACTTCTTCTGGCCGTGAAATCAACGTATAGGAGAGAGTCAACTACTACAAGACGCGTGAGGAGATAAATTAGGGAAGAAATTCCCGTAACCTTCATGGAGAATAAATCGAGAATATTTTGTATTTACTCGAGAGATTTTGAGTTTTTATGGGTATAAATAGGATGCTGGAAAGTCAGAGAGGGATATAGAGAGTTTTGGAGAGAAGACAGAGGCTACAGAGCAAAAAATCAAAAAGTTATTGAGAATATTTTTCTGCTGCTGAAGAATACGAAGAACAGATAATAGGCGACGGTTTCTTCAACCATCTATCACGGTTTCTTCATCATATTTGTAACGAATATCTTCAACTTTACAACAATTATCTTCAGCTTTGCTATGCTTATCTTCATCTCTAAAACACTTATTTTGTAACAGTGAGTCTGTAAAGTCTATAAACGTTGCAAACTCGCTGTTTTCTTTATTTTTTTTTCTCATTTTTCATCTTGTAAACACTTTTGAGCAATGACTATGAATTTTGAGCGTGTTTTCAACATGAAAAAGTGTTTTTTTTTCTTCTATTCATTTAATTTGTGCAATTCTATTTATGATTATTTGCTTGGTCGAGTCAGCCTTGCCTGTGTTTATTTAAAATTCCCTTCAAATTAGGAGTTATTTTATGGCATGCCCATGCCTCCTAAAGCCTTGAGTGACGAGAATAAAAACTCTGTCTTTGAAATTGAGAATTTAGGAAACCCTTCTTTTGAGAGCCCGATTTTTGGAAACTTTAGATTTGAGAACTTGTCTCTTAGTGAGGAAGTTATTCCTAGTTTTCCAGTTGTACCAGAAATGACAAATTTAAATGATTTGTTGAATCCCACTAGGACTTCTCGTCCATTATGTATCAAGTTAGCTGCAACTCAAGCAAACTATGAGTTAAAACCTGGGATCATATAGATTCTCCCAATCTTCTTAGGAAAAGAAAATGAAAACCCTTACTTTCACATTAGGGACTTTGAAGAAATATGTAGTACCCTAAGAATTCACAACCTGACTGATGAAGCTTTGAAACTTAGGTTGTTTCCTTTTTCCCTGAGTGACAAGGCCAAATCATGGTTATATAGTATGAATCCATCGAAACATACGAACAACTTACCACTTCCTTTTTATCTAAATTTTTCCCTGGGCACAAAACATCATCTATTAGGCACGAGATTTCCACATTTGTACAACAAGAGGGAGAATCTTTGTATAGGTATTTGGAAAGGTTCAATGATTTATTGATACAATGTCCCCATCATGGTTTAGAAAAGGTTAGACTAGTCCAGATCCTTTATGAAGGGCTAAATTATCCAACGACGACCATGGTCGAGTCATTGTGTACATGGATTTTTGATAATAAAACTGTTGATAAGGGAATGCAATTTTTGAATGAAATTGCGAAAAAACCCAGCAATGGGAATGTAGTAAGGAACCCCAAAGAAATTTTTTACTGAGCAAAGGTAATGTTAGAATTTTAGATGGAATTCTTGAATCAGATGCCAAAATTGCACCTATATCAAAAAGGTTAGAAGCCTTAGAATTGAGTCAATCTTGTTGTGGAATAGAGCCCAAGTTATTTTGGGAAGCACAAACTGTTGAAGAGCAAGCACATGCTCTTTACAATAACACTAGATATGATAACCGTCAGAAGTTTTACCCATATTCAGAAACCTATAACCCTGGTTGGAGAAACCATCCAAACCTTTCTTGGTCAAAGGACCAAAATCAAGGTCAGACTAGTAACCCTCAGGTTCCCCCAGGTTTTGGTTATACTAAGAATCCTTCTGGACCAGCACAATTTCAGATCCCTTCAGATAAGAAGATCATAAGTTTAGAAGAGTCTCTCACCATGTAAGCTCAGAACACTATTAAGTTTCAGCAATCGGTTGAACAAATTTTACAGGCTAATAATTGGATTGCACAGGAAAACAAACAGGTTTTTCCGATCTTCGAATCCAGCTTAGTCAGATAAATGAGTCTTTGAGAGAAAAAGGTAAGTTTCCTAGTCAAACCCAACCCAACCTGAGAGGAGTTCATAAGTTATCTTCTGGTGAGAAATCATCAAATCATGTGAATTCAATTAAAACCCTTAGGAGTCATAGAGTGGTAGACAAACAAGGTAACTTTTCCCAATAATGAACATGTTGTAGTTCACCCTTCTGAGCCTGTAGCTGAAGAGACTGATAAAGTCTCTAAAGAGTCCAATGTGGTTCCCGCTGAGCCCGATTTTGTGCCCATAGCCCCATTCCCACAACTTCTAGTACCAACTAGGAAGGAATCCAACTTTAATGATATATTGGAGAATTTTAAGCAAGTCAACATCAATCTTCCTTTATTAGATGCAATTAGGCAGATTCCTACTTATGCCAAGTTCCTTAATGATCTTTGTACGCGAAAGCAAAAGCTTAGTGTACAGAAAAAATCTTTTATAGCTAGTCATGTAAGTTCAATTATCCAGAACAACACAACTCCTAAGTATAAAGACCCAGGTTCCCCTACCAGTTCTTGCACAATAGGTAACTACAGTGTAGAGAAAACGTTACTTGACTTAGGAGCTATTGTGAACTTACTTCCGTACCATGTGTACCTCCATCTAGGACTTGGTGACTTAAAACCTACCCAGATAACACTTCAATTAGCTGATAGGTCTGTAAAAATTCCTCGTGGTATTGTCGAGGATGTTCTTATTGAGGTCGATAGATTTATTTATCTTGTGGATTTTGTTATCCTAGATACCCAACATGTTCCTGACCCAGAAAACCAGATACTTGTGCTATTAGGTCGCCTATTTTTATTTACATCTAATGTGGTCATTAACTGTCGAAATGATATTTTGAATTTATCTTTTGATAATATGACTATTGAGCTGAATATTTTCAATATTAGTAAGAAAACCCATGAGCTAGATGACACGTGCATTGAAGAGGTGGACATGATAGGAATATTAGTTCAGGATTCATTACCAAACATCTTATCTGAAGATCCATTAGAGAGTTGTCTATCACATTTTGGCTTAGATTTTGACGATGATAACACCATTGATCAAGTGAATGTTCTATTAGACTCTACCCTATGTTAGATACTAATAAATGGAAAGCTAAGTTCGAACCACTACCATTTTTTAATTCTACCTTAATTCCTTCTTTAGAAGAGCTTCCTAAGTTGGACCTCAAACCATTGCCAGATACTCTGAAATATGTGTTTTTAGGCCCATCTCAGACTTTTCCTGTAGTTGTAGTATCCGAATTGGATAGTGATCAGGAAAGTAGGCGAGTGACCGTACTTCAAGACAACAAGGAAGCTTTAGGGTGGACCTTAGCAGACACTAAGGGTATAAGTCCTACTGTTTGTATGTATCATATTTATTTAGAAGACGACACCAAACCTTATAGGGAAATGCAACATCGACTGAACCCTAACATGAAAGAAGTAGTTCGAACTGAGCTGCTTAAGTTGTTAGATGCAGGTATTATCTACCTCATTTCAGACAGTAAGTGGGTTAGCCCCGTTCAGGTTGTTCCCAAGAAATCAGGTATCACTATTGTCCAGAATGAAAACAATGAGTTAATCCCAACCCGAGTGACCACAGGGTGGCGTGTTTATATTGACTATAGAAAATAAAACAAGGTCATAAGGAAGGACCACTTTCTCCTTCCTTTCATCAACCAAATGCTAGAGTGATTATCTGGACATAGTCATTATTGCTTGTTAGATGGCTATTCTGATTATAATCAGATTTTTATTACCCCAGAAGACCAAGAGAAAACTACTTTTACCTGCCCTTTTGGTACCTTTGTGTACAGACGCATGCCTTTCCGGTTGTATAATGCGCCCGCTACTTTTCAGCATTGTATCATGAGCATATTTTCTGACATGGTATAATGGTTTTCAGAGGTCTTTATGGATGATTTTTCATTGTTTGATTCATCTTTTGATGAGTGCTTGCATAATTTGACATTTGGGTTGTGTCTCTAGTTTTGAAGCTTTCTTTCTACCTCCTTCAGTTACAATACCTACAGATGGTGGAATGTTGTAATGTTTACTTCTGAGTCGTCTGTTAACACGAGTCTCACATGCTTTCTCATTCCTAACAGGTATGACTCTCTCCATCAAAGCAGGTGTAGTTGTAGTCGATTGCCAGAGTCTAGAAAAGAGTCTCTTGCAACAGGAGCATCAGCGTTGTAGTAGCAGAATTGGTGTTAAGAGTTAGTTACTGAATCTGACCTAAAATCAACCGCTTCTGAAATTGAGGAAAATTCAAGAAATTGAAAATTGCAAATGAAAGATTGATCTCCCACTGTAGTCGCCAAAATGTTTGTGGGGAAAAACGAATTAAAGGGTAATTTAGGAAAAGTGGAGTGAGCAGGTGATAATTCGTCAATCCTTAAACATTTGTACTGTTGAAGTACTTTGTTTAGATTAGAGAGATCAATATGTACAATCCTGGCCTAATCCAAGCAATAGTCGTCCTAGTCTTGCTTCAGTCACAAAATGAAAATGATAAGGGTTGGTCTTAGGGAGGGAATCAAGAGAATGTTGAGTTCAGAGTATCAGACTCTGTAGGATGTAATTGGTATGAATAGCTACGAACAATTCTTTGTGTGAGAAGGTTGAATGATCGAGTTCAACTTGTGTTGTTATGTATTAGACTTAGACTTGGAATTGTCTTATTTTAGACTTGTTCAATTCAGACTTATTTTTTGTTCAATAGATTGAGAATCTATTTATATCATAGCTATTGTAACCATCTGACCTTTTCTATGGAAGAAATTATTGATGGTTGAGTAGAGGTGAAATGGAGAAGGTGATGGCAACTGCTCTCCACTTCAATTGAGTTTTAATGGACGGTTTCTCAACTTACCACTCCTCTACTCAACTGCTGATCGAACTTTCCAGAGTTTCTCTTTAGTGGTGCACTGTTGCACCATATGCCGTAGACCACCAGACAAAAACCCTAATGAGTATCCCCCCATTTGTGACATTTGATGTCTCGTGTAAATTCTTTAGTATTGAGTACTACTAATATTATTAAGTCGAATGAGACTTAGTTAGTCTTTTGACTGAAGACCTGTCTTGCTTGACTAGCTTGGTGAGTCTTGACAGACGAAGATAAAATAAAATATGTAGTTATTTTATTTATGAGGAACAGTATGTTCAACTAGGTCAATTTGCATTGACATGCTTATTTTGTTAAAATAAGTGTATGCTGGTGAGCATGAGAAATTGTATGTGAGGCCATATACGAATATATATATATATATATATATGAGAGGCCACACGTAAAAATATATGTGTGAGGCCATACATCAAATAAGTGTGTGTGTGAGGCCACACATAAAAATATGTAATCGTGAGAGGCCACATATATGAGTGAGGCCTAGTGTAGCTCTTTGATGAACAAATTAGGGTTTTGAAGCTTATATGAGCAAACCCTAATAAGCAAGTGTTAGAAGATGACGTTAAGGCTCCTTAGTTGAAAGGAGTGCACCTTGCTACACGAGTTTTTACTCTTTGTACCAAGCCTCACACGTTGAGGGTAAAAGAGTAAAAAGCTAAATTTGGCAAGAAGCAAGACTCACACGTTATTTACTTTTTATACGAAGCCTCACACGTGGAGGGAAAAAGAATAAAATCCCAAACTTATCAAGAAGAAAGAAGCTCACGTTTAGCCTTTGATCAGAGATATGCAAGCTTTTCCTTATAAGTAAAACGCACATGTTATCAAGGTGCACATGTTGGGAGAATTAGGGTTAGGAGAGCTTCCCTTTTCAAATTAGGGCTTGAAAGTATTAATTAGGATTTGAACCTATTATTTGGTCATGAGACTAAGAAGGACAAGCTTTGTCTCACCTAAGACGGACAAGGTAGGGCATTAGCCCCTTGGATTTGGACGAACAAGAGAATTCTGAAGAAATTTTCGTCGTCAGAAAATTCAGATTTAGGGTTTTTACTGAAAACGCTGTAAAATCTTCATACAAAGTCCATTTTCGATGATCTACCCTAACTTTTTGATGCCCATAACACCAACTATCTTCGTCCAAGGCCTCAAAAAGACGAAACATACAAAAGTCAGAAAAAATTCGGAAAATTTTCAACTGGGACTTAGTTGAATGTTTTGATCATATCTCTTAGCTCGTTTATCTGATTGATGTTATTTTTTAGAATGTTATAAAGGACATTTGTACGAAGAGTTTGGTATATAAATCATCCCTTGATTCATTACCAATTTCTCCCATATCATGACTTTGTACAGGGCAGTGCATAATTATATTGCGCCTGACGAGTTTGTTGTAAAACGCCTTTTTAGGCCTCTGGGCCATTTGCTTGCGCATTGGATGTTTGATGAAGGATGTTTATGCCATTGGTTGATTTTTTAAGCAAGGATTGACGTGGCTAAGGCTAAATTTACCTAGTAGAAGCTATGTTTTATGTTTAGCAAAATCTTGGCTTGATATATAAGCATAATTGTGGTGCTTTAGTCAAGCAAATTCATATGTAACTTGATACGTATTTCTATACAAAGTTGTATATGCATCTTAGTAAGTTAGTACCACTTATTTGAGAATGAATGTTGACACATGGTAATTTTGATTCATTAATGAATTTGATTATATATGTAATAATCTAATGAGGTCAGCCAGGTGATGCATTATTACGTACATACAGAGAGAGGTAGGGATGAGCACCTGAGAGACGACAGGGATAAGCACCTTCCTAAAAACTCTATGCAAGTCTTGAGAGATAAATTTATTATTTTAACCTTGACAAAAACCAACATTTACGGGTGGATAAAGAGCATCAGAAGAATGCAGTCTACACCTTGGTAAAAAATGAGTCAATGCGTCTCTATAGTGCATATATACTAAACAGTGATCATATACAAAAATCAATGGAAGAAAAATTCGTAACCTAAGTAAAAATGGACAATCGATAAGTCAAAAAGAAGAAGCTTCTCGACTAAAGTCAAGTTTCAAAATTTTTAAGGATATATATTCCATTTTCCACAAAAATATATGAAACGCCTTGCCAAGCACTTAGTTGCAGTTGTCCAGAAATTCTTTTGATAGTGGATGCATATTACTGAGTTCAAAACCTATATCTTTCTGATTCCTAAAACTGATGAAGCTAAGTATCATGTGGATTTTAGACCTATACATTTGTGTAACACAATCTATAAAATAATTTTTAAAATTTTATCTAATAGAATGAAACCTTATCTCAAGCATCCTATTTCTCATTTTCAAGTTGCTTTTGTGTCTGATAGAGCCATTGACGACAACATAATTGTTGTTCATGAAATGATTCATACAATGAAACATAAATAAGGTTACAATGAAACTATGGTTTCAAAACTTGACCTCTATAAATCTTTTGATAGACTAGAATGGTCATTTCTTCTTGGTATTCTTAGAAAGTTTGGTTTTGATGATAAGTTTTGTGGGTACATAGAGCAATGCATCTACCACTCATATTTCTATTCTTCTGAATGGATCTCTTAGTAATAACTTTAGACCTACTAGAGGCATTAGGCAAGGGGATCATTTATCCCCTTATTTATTCATCATTGTTGTGGAGTATCTTTTAAGACTTTTATTGAATGCTGAATCTAATCATATGATTTCTGGTGTTAAAGAAGCTAAAAATACCCCTACAATTACTCATATTATGTTTGCAGATGACATCCTTATTTTCACTAAAGCTGCCATGCACAATATAACAGGTATTTTGGAGGTGTTGCATCAATTTGGTAGGTATTCTGGTTAGATGCTTAAGTTTTGCAAGTCTAATGTCTATTTCAGTCATAATATTAGTCTAGGTGCTAGACATGATGTTGCTAAAGCTTTAAAAATGAGTGAAATGAAGAATTCTGATAAATATGTAGAAGTTACTCTGCTTCTTGGGAGGAACAAAAATAAAACATTCAAACCTATTATTCACTCATTTAATGCTAGACTAAAGAACTAGAAAGGAAAATCTATGAATCGAGCTGGTAGATCCACTATGATTAGACATGTTCTTAATGATTTACCAACTCATCATATGGGAAGCTATAAGATTCCTAAAAATATGATTGCGCAAATGGATACTATCCAAAAATAATTGTGGTGGGGACATAAAATAACAAAAACATTAGTTTAATTTATAGGATGGAGTCATCTTAGTATCCCTGAAGCTCTAGGTGGTTTGGGATTTAGAAATCTTGTAAACTTTAATATTTTTTTGCTTACTAAACTTGCTTGGAAAGCTTGCGATGAAGATGGCTCTTTGGATTCAAGTTGTTAAACAAAATACTCCAAAAATGGTTGTGTTCTCCATTTAAAAAAGCTCAAGGATAACTGTTTTTGGCTTTGAAGGAATGTTTATATTCTGGTTTAGAGATTTTTCAACAACATTCCATTAGGTTGTAAGATGTGGTACAAAAATAAGTATTTGGCAAGATTATTGAGTTATAGGTCTTAATAGTCCACCTGTTCCAGTTATTGGAATTTCTAACTTATTTAATTATAATTTTTTTTAATATCTTTTCTTATCTCACACGAGAGTTTGGAATTTTAATCTCATTAATTCTCTCTTTTCTCAGAATTGTGCCACTATGATTCTCAGTATAAGAATACTTGATACTGGTGAAGACTATCTTCTCTGGAAACCTGACAAAAAAAGAAAATTCTCTATAAAAGATACTTACAACACTATATGTAATAGTTCAATGAACAATCATAATTCTATAGATCATATTCCTAAAGAGGTTTGGAAACATTTACGGCAAAATAGAATACCCCATAGAATTCAACTTTTCATTTGGAAATGTTTGAAGGAAATAGTTCCCACTAGGCAAAAGATTGCTAGATACAAAGAGGATATAAAATTGCATTGTAGTTTCTATAATGATAGTATGGAAATAATAAACCGTCTTTTTCTGCATTTTGGTTATGCTAGATCTATTTGGTTGGGTATGAATGCTAATATTTTTGCAAGCAATATTTAGTTCAACTCCTTTCATAATTGGATGATTAGTTGGTTTAATTATGACGACCCTAGTTTATATGGTAATTATTTATTTGATGAAAACAATTTATGCAGGTTAATGTGTACTGCCTAGTACATATGGAAAGATGGATGCAACTTAGTTTTTCAGAATACTAAGCCAACTTGTCAAGGAACAATCATAAGAATTCAGAATTTAATTTAGCAATATGTTGTTTCTACTGCCAGTTATAATATTATTAGTTCTATTAACTTGCAGATAAGAAAATGGATTCCCCTAGATAAAGATTTTATTAAGATAAGTATTGATGGTTCTTATATGTCAGAAACAAGAAAAGGAATCATTGGACTAATTATCCAAAATTTTACAGGACAATGCTTAAGAGTCAAAGGCATTAAGCTAGAAGAAGAGATGGATGCAGAATTTAGAGTAGAACTCTTTGAGTGCAACGCTCTAGAGAAAGCAGTGGAATAGGTAGATGTTTTGGGATTTAATAAAGTGAATTTTGAGATGGATTGTGTAAATGCAGTAGAATCTCTCAATGGAAATGTGCAGGTTCACTGGTTCAATCAAGGAACTGTTTTTCATGTTAAAAACAAATTTGCAAGTAATAGCTTTTGGTTTTGCAATGACATGTAACAAAGTAGCTCACTCTTTAGCCAAAAAGCTAGAGAAGAAGCAAGTAGTTGTAAAAGTTTCTTGAAAACTCATAAATGAATCTTTTTTCTTCCAGAAACCCACCATTAACAATCTGTATATCAGAAATCCAAAATAAAAGATTTACGACCGAAAATGAAGGAATTTCAAAGAGATTACACAATATTACAGATTTGTAATTTAGGTATATCAAAATTAACCTTATAAACAAAATAGATACATTTGGGATAATTACCTTATAATATGTATCATATTAGATTATTTAGGATCTTAGCATTAATTAATTATTTACTTTATTGGAAAAAAAATGGTTACCCGTTTTTTTCGATCCATTAGTTACTTATCATTTTTTACGGTCTACTGATTTCTATTCCATCTACTTTCAGTCGTCAGTCATTCTCTGCTTCGTATTTTTCCTAGTCCACCATAATTTTTATTTCCCTTAAAAGGAATCAGTGATGATTGTGATTATTACATATTTTAATTGATGCTACTAATACTTAAAGTGAAAATTACAAGTATCACAAACCATAATTATTTATTTATTTATAATTATATTAATCACACCGTAGTCAAATGATTTTTAAAGATTTCACTAACCGTAGATATGATAAAACTGATGATAATTTTCATTATCTCATGGGAAGTGGCGGAACCAGAAGTGGGTTAGACCTAGCTTTAGCCCCCTTAAAATCCCTATATTCCTAATTTAGCGTTTTGTTTCTTTTATGTTTCACCATTAATCCTCTAATTTTTATATGTTAATCCTCTTATTTTTTGAGTTTTAAAATTTTAGTCCACCTAATATATATAAAACTTTTCTTAGTCCCCCTGAATCTAAAACCTGGCTCCGCCACTGCACATGGAGAACAAGAGATAACCGTTTGTTTCACTAATTATAGTTTGGGTATCAATGTGATTATTTCAGTAATCACACTTGAAACAGATGATAATTGTAGATTTTACTGACTATGATAATCGGATTTTATAAAAGTGTAAAAAACAGAGACCAAATAATGATAATCATTTTAATAAATCTTTAACTATGCTTAAAAAAAATTATAAAAAATAAAATTTTAACCTTTTTTAAGAAAATAATATATATATATATATGGAGAAGGAATAACAAAATAAACTAGTTGATCAAATGATAATAGTCAGAAAATATAATGGAGAAACTTTAAAAAACTTTGGTAAACAAGTTGACAAATGGTGGTAATGGCCAAGAGGAAGAGAAGATGACGGATGTGATAAATTAAAATGTGTAATTTTAGAGATTATTCGATATGTATTGTATTGGACTATTTTTACCGCCCATGATAGCTTTTTTAACGACTAAATATTTAAAAATAAATTACTAAGATAAAAGATTAGTTTAGTGAATTAATACTAGTTGAAAACTTTCCAACTGATAGAAAGACTATTGTTCTACAACTTTCCGTTAATCAATAAATTTCTTTTAGGATAAAAAAAAAAAAAAAAAAAAAAGTTAGTTAAACAAGTAACTAGAAGCAACTAAATCCTACTTTTTATGCAACCAACAGTTCAACAAAGATCCCTCTCTGAGCTCTCTCCACCCATGCATAGAAGAAGTTTTTATTCCTTAATGATACATATGAAATTAAAACATTATAACACACAAAAAGAAAAAGACCCACCTAAACGTATTCACATCGAACCAATAGAAATTGAATTAGACCCATAAACTTGAAGAAAAGAAGAAGCTAAAATTATACAATCAAAGGGGTTCGGGTATGGTTCCTGCTAAGGGGAAGGTGTACATACACATCATGGACCTCTTGTTTTAATACCCCTCCCTTGTCCCTGTCTATTGCAAAGCACACATATACAGTCTCGATCACATTGTCAAGAACATGAACAAAGAACCCAAGCACCACGATCAGCAACAGCCCAGCAGCCACAGCAACAAAGTACACTTCCACTTCAAGATCGCTCACCGCCTTTAAGATAGCACAGACCTGCAACGAAAATCCCAGAACCGGGGAGTTTATGCACAGAAAATCAGTTATTAGGATTTTGTGAAGTGAAGGTCATTAACAATGATCAAGTCGTCAATGTAAATGTACAAATGAAAGACTAAAAAGAGAGTGTGATCATTTCTGTTCACCATGATTGCATATATTGCTGACAGAACAAGAATAGTCCCAGCCAGAATACGAGTAGATACAGTCTCCACAAAAACAGCAGAGAGAAGATTACGCTTCAGAAGCTCATATGTCATCTTAGCAGAAGAACAGTAAGCTTCGCCAGTTATAGCTGCAAAGTTGATAGTGAATTTGTTGAGGAAATCAACCGCTGACAACAAGGCATTAACACAAGTGCGAAGTACAAGGTTCACGATCCCAGGAAGAGCATCTTCTCGTCTTGCACTATCTACAGAAGCACGTACAATGCGAACAACGGCAATTAGTAAGCCCGAGAAACATACTGTACCAAATGAGGGACCAAAAGCATTTCTGCATTTTCAAATCAGGATGAGTGAGTATTAGCCGACCCATCATAATTATCATTTGTAGGCAATGCAAAACTATCTCAACTTTCTAGTAGAGACACCAGGACACCACTAGCTTTACCAGATCATATAACCATTAAAGGGCGGAAAAGGAAAAAAGGGAAACACTACACAGGCAGCGAATAACGAGGCCTATTCCCAAGCCCGAGAAAATTGGCCATTCAATGCAGTCGTACTCAACATCCTTACACTGACCTTCAATAGTAATAAAGACATCTTCACCTTTATCTACCTCAGTGACTATCTCCACCTTTTGGAACCTCCAATTTACCCATTCTAGTCACTTTACAAGCTAATTTTACCCCTCGATAAAGCAGACTCCCCTACTGCGAAACTTTGAAACATTCTTCGGCTGCTGAGTTACGTCCTAAGAATATTCATGATCCATCACCACTAGACTAATCATCATAACGTGACAGCCTTAAAAATTATTACCTCCCAAATTTTAATAGCAATGGTGTCCGGCCCTAATTAATGATATTAATAATTAATCATGATCAATGTCCCCATCAAATGTAGCCTGCAGGTCGAGCACTACCATGTCGCACCAAATGCCCGCTCATATATATTAATTCCATTCCCTCTTTGCTTCAAAATAACAGACCATCTCACAGCAAAACACACTCTTTTTCGTATCCAAAACTGCACAACCACTTGAACATAACCTTCCAAAATCTATCTATTAAAGTTAATGCACAGCAAGCAAATAACTTACGAAGGCCTAATTTCATTTCTCGGCGACATCAATATTTATTTATATTTTGTCAACAATTCCTGTGAAAGTTAAAATTAAATATGTGTTGCACTTGTTTTGAACTTGACCAAATCATATCCATCTCAAGCATATTTTTCAGAACAGAAAATTCAGTATAAGCAAATGCTGAAACTACAAATTGAAAGACTAGAATAACTACAAAAGAAGTTCAAAAAGTAGACACACAAACACACCTGAGAGAGAATCTTATACTTCTCATGGGCATAGACTCCTCCTTGGAGAAGTACCACTGAGCAATAGTCCCACTAATCAAAAATATCTGAGCTTCTACCATAACAGTTGCAGACCACAACATAGTCAAAATTGCCAAAGCATAGTATGCAGGAACCCAACTATCTTGTTTCCAAACACAAGTATAGCTCCCCTCATTATCCACACGAGGCAAAATCTTGCCATTTTTCGAAGAAAACACCAAAAACACAACAATAGGTACATAATAAAGTACAAGTCCAATAGTCAAACATGGTAGCACAGCAAACAATCCCAAATTCCTAGCAAGTGCATCAGAAGCAACCCCAACGATCCTTACAGTCAATTCGATACGATGCCAATTCACTACAATAATCCACACAATTACTCCTATTATCAGGAAAACAAATAAAAGCGCTAGAATCCGGTATAGCAACGGGAACGCATCACGGCATTTCGATTCAACAGTGCAAACTACAAACCAATATACATTGAAGAAAATAGGAATTACAACGAAGAAAGGAATGGAAGAGTAGATAATCTGCTTGGTGTAATGCCTCAATAACCAAAGAAGTCCTAATGCAAATGGTCCACTTAGAACAAGTGTAATTATAAGTGTCAAAATCAAATCCTTCAATACATGCGAAGATGATAATGATCCAAATCCCAACCCCATTACACTAATTTGATTGAATTTGAAATCCTCGAGGAGAACCGTAACGAGGAATGATGATGTTGAGGGTGGTGATGATTTGATCTTTACACATGAAGAAGTGTTGAAATTGTAAGTGAAGGAAGAGAGATCATAAGAAGAAGAATTAGGGTTTCGATGGAAGATAGAGAAGATACCAAATGCGAAAGTAGAGAGAAGGAAGAGAAGAAAGAGAATCGAAAAGGGGAGGTCTTGATAAGTTCTTGAATCATAATTGAAAGTGATAATTGGGTATTGATTTTCATCTGATTCGATTATTTCAGAATGAGGTGATGCCGATGATAAGAGTAGTGGTTCATCTCTGGAGTAAGGTGGTTTAGATAGAAGAGGTTGAGAAGCAGAATTGGAATTGTTGTTGGTCTCATCATCTGCCATGACTGATAAGAAGAGCCAAGAAGAGCACCAAGACTCAAGAAAGGATGGATTCAGCTAGAGAGATTGAGAGAAAGAGTGGAGTTAGTTTATGTTTGTCTGTTGTCTAGTGAGTATGAATTTTGAGAATGGTTCTTCAAGGTTGACCATTTTTGTTGTATCTGTTTTTGGAGAAGTAGGAAGAGGAGGTGAGCTCAGTTAATAGTGAAAAGTGGGGATGAAGCCTATCCATTCGATCATTTAATTTGGCAATTCGGACTGGAAGTTTATGTGTGCTTGTGCGCGGGCGGGGAGTGGGGGAAATACCGCAGTGAACGTTAGTTTGGCAAGTAATGGCTGTTAGTTACGTACTTTTTAAAGTTTTATCAGGTCCCAATTGTTTGTTTCTCCAGCAATGCTACACCTACCGTCAAATATCCCGAAAGGGGATCCGACGGTGTCTGGACTGCCCTCTAGCATTGGAATAGTGTCTGGACTGCCCTCTAGTATTGGAATAGATAATGGGTAAAAATGGAGCCCAGTCAAGATTTTTAACAAGATTTTCCATCGGTAAGACTAGTATTTTTGTTATTTTTTTAAGACTAGTCTTGTTTTATCTTGTGAGTCTATGACCTGCCTGCTTATCTGTGGAGAGCTTAAGTTAAAAACCTCTGTGCATAGGAAAACTTGGCTATTTGGAAGAACCAGAGTAATACTTTTTTTTTTCGTCGGCAAAAGTAAATTTAGTGCAACCGAACACGATAACAATTCAAGGCGATCAAAGTCTCAAAAAATAAAAAATAGATAGAACAAAGAAAACACTGAAGAAATAGAACAACAAAGTTCCAAGTACACAAGAAGATCAACAAGATTAATTTATCTTTATGTTTCAAAAAAAAAAAAACGAAGATCGGTAAGAGAAGAAGTAACTTGTCGCATCTAAAGACAATGCTTAAACTGCAACCTGCAAACCAATACAATTCACCAACTGCTTTCAATTAGGAGATTTCTTCACATCCTCGGTTGTTAAAACTTTATGATTTTCTTGAAGCTTGCTAAACATTTGATGGCAATCTTTTTTCAGAGAAGAAAAGTCTAATCCCGCAAGGAACTTAGCTCCTTGAGACAATGAGCCGTTATGTTATTGAGATCAAAGAATTTTATTTGGAATTTTTTTTGATGTACTTGAAGTAGCATTAGGGAAGAAACCCATTGTTTTAGATTTAGAATTTAATTTTCTAACAAGGGATTAGTGAATTGAGAATTATAGAGAATTTTAGAGAGATCTTAAATCTCTTGTTATTCGTTAGAGACTTTAAAAGAGTCTCTTAAACACTCTTGTTAGTGAATAATGACTTTATTTAAGTTTCTAAAATTCTCAACAACTCTTTGCTATTGGTTAGAGACTTCTAAAAAGTTCTTTAGATGCTCATGTTATTGGATATAGACTTCAAAGTCATGAATTTGTAATTTTCAGGGACTGTGAGAGACTTTTATGTGAAAATAGGCACGGTCGAAATCTCTATAAAATAGGTGATATTTTGGGAGACTTTGAATTATTGTTGATTTTATTTTGTACTTGCAACTATCTTTTTCTTTTCTCTTATGTATCGAACATTTAAACTAATGATTAATTTAGCTACAATGTATTATCCCCAAGAAAATCTTTCCATTTGATCTATGTTTTTGCAAGTATATTGAATTAACATACCAGTCATATTCCATACATTACCTACAACTAGTTTATGGTGGAAAAAAATGGTAAAAAGAATCTATACATAACGAACTATTAAAAAAATACATGATTTTTTTTTTGTTGTTGATTGGTTAGAAAAATACATGATTTTGAAATACTAGTATATGGGAGTAAAACCAAATAGAGGAGTTCTTGAAGCTCGGTGATAAAATATTATTTACAAAGTTAGGAACCGCTACCATGTGGAGCAATGGTCTAGCAGGTACTCGAGCTTTTTAGCCCTATTAGCAAAAGGCTAAATCAATCAAGCACCAACCATAATATTACATTTACTGTGCATCTCGTTATCTTTCATTTGTGTCATAGAATACACTGCGTGTACTCTGTCGTTGCCGTTATCATGACCAAGAGAAAAAAATACTAATAGAAAAAAACTAAAAAAATGAGAAAAGAAAACACAGATAATGTGATACGTATACTTAAAAAGATTACATATATATATATATATATATATATATATAGAGAGAGAGAGAGAGAGAGATACGTAAGTGAACTATCTGCTCCGACATAATGTTTTATTTAATGGTGGGATACATGAAATAAAATAGTTAATGAAAAACATAAGCATAGGACAACAATAAAATTTATTTTGACAATGGACACATATTTTACTAGGTATTCATGGTAGTTTTGTTAATGTTTTAACGTGTACAATAAAAAAAAGTTGGTAGATATCTTAAATTTTTGATTAAATATTATACATTTTTTTGTCTCTATAAATCTCAAAAACTCTCTAGAAATCAACTAGATTTGTATCTATAAGTCACATAGACTCTCTGAAATACTCTCATAAAATCACTAAAAAATTTCTAGATTTTCATAGAATTTTCGGAAGTTATTCAAATAAAATTTTTATGTAAATCTCTAGGATTCTCATTTTACCTCCCTGTAAGTGATCTCAAAATGGGCTCGGACAAAGACGGTCTAGTGCAACTAATCTTAGGATCAAAGCAATTAATATTGGACCCAGAGCCCGTGATCCATGGATTAAAGCCTAGGCTATATCACAATCCGAAAGAGTACCACGGAATACTCTTAAGAATATCACACGGTAAATGTAGTGCGATTGTTATAAGTATAAAGTATTATGACTAACCTTTATGGATTTTTGACAAATGTTCTTTGGCATTTTGATGGGGACAAATTTCCAATCTCAATGTGGTATCCAGTGACGAGGATTGAGCACAATATTTTAAAGAAAATTGCAGTGTGACCTTCAAAGTTTCCACTATAACTAATATTAGACCGGTGTCCGTGTTACACATCTATCATATTTAATTTTTCATAATAATTACCTTTTAATTAAAATTTTTTTTTCAATAATATTAGTTTGTAACACATACCACATATCAGGTTCGATGAATTTTTTTTAATATAGTATGATGGAATGCACGATGTACTAAACCTTAAAAATATTATAAAAAAAATTCACCTTAAATTTCTTTGCATCTCCACTGATACTTATTTTTTAGCAAGATAAAATAATCTTAATGTATGATTATTCTTTTTGAAGCAATAATGTATGAATATGTATGTTATTTAATTAACGAACACAATATTGGTCATGACAGTCATAAAATCAGTATCTTAAAAAATACTCAGCCAAGGTCGAATCTAATACGGGCAGGGTATTTCAATCTCTATTGTATAATGCCATCCAAATGTATAGAACAAAATGTACGTATGAAGGAAAAATCTTATTTATTTACTATGTTAATTCAGACTAAATTAAATTTAACGACGAAGAGAGAATAAGTATTTAGTTGATCTCTCCAAAATAAATTAATAATTCAAGGTTTATCTTTAGAATTACCTCTCATGGTATGAGATCAAGTAATCGAAATAAAACATCTAGCTTTTTCGTTTTTGATTGAAAAACTAATAAAATATATATTTTATATATAATTAAATAAATTTCAAACGAAGATCTAAACTCACATGATCATTATGTCGATTTTAGATTATGTTTCAAAAAAAAGATGTTGTTCGTGAATTCGTAATGTCGATTTGACAAGCTAGACCCGTTAATTATAAAATCCGAATAAAAAGAACACCTTAAATACTTAATGTTTGTAGTGATTATTTTTATCTAGTAGTTCTATTATTTATTTATTATACTATATAGTTTATTTAGATTTTTGTCTTTTTAGGTGTTGTCATGATTTTTTTTCTTCTGAATATGGTAGGTTCGCGATTTTGGAATCGAAATACTAACGAGTTCCAAATTGAATTTGATTTTGATGTCTAACCTTAGAGTTTAAAACACGGTAAGATAGGGTTTCCCTTTTTATTGTTTTTTTTCCTAATTTTTTTTAAACCAGTCATTCGTTGCCAAGTGTCCTCACCAAAACTCTCGTTTCACAAAAGCCACAAAAGCCTTATTTCGGCCAATAGGAAGTGAGAGTTTCTTCACCCTTCAACGTGGGATCTTTATTTGTTTAGGCCTTTAAGTCTTTAGATGTCACTACACAAATCGGTTACTATCCATGCTATGTGTCTTAATTTTCTCCAACTAATTCAATTCCTACAAATGGTGCGCTAATGGTTAAAAGTGAGATAAAAATTGTAAAACAGTCGATCCCTTTTTTTCATGTGAAAGTTGAATACAATCTTAAATGTATTGCTTTAGTGTATGCAGATCTGATCGTTTTAGAAAAGTGATAAAAATGTGTTCGTTCGCTAGGACTTGTAAAGATTTGTTTTAGACTTAATTTAAACACTAAAATAGAAAACTCGATTAAAAGTTGATTCAAGAATATTGAGAAAACTGAGATTAAGTATTCCACTATTAACCAATTTTTAAGTGATTCAATTAAGAACAATAATTATATAACTCACACATTCAATTTGATTAAAATATTGCCTAAAGTAGATTTTCAACATAATAGGTGTAAATCACAAGCATGAAACATCAAGAGCCCTAGACTAAGCATGAACCATCAAACGAAATCACAACTAGTTTATAAAAATCATTTAATCAATTTTAAATCAATGTAAAAATCATAAAAAGAATTGCAAAAATTAATTAAAAGAAATGTACCACTTTATTATTGGAAATGGCTTCCTCCGTCGCCTCAGCAATAGGGTTTAGATCCTCATGTCAAACACTCTCTCAAAATAATTATTCATAGCTCACAAGTGTTTACAAGAAGAAAAGAAGAGTAAAAAAGATTTAACATAAAATACTTGATACGAATATAAGTGTTGTTATCAGCGTGTTCTGTGTTGCTGAAAAGATAAAGAAAAGACAACAGACGTAAACGACTGATTTGTGTTGCGGTAAAACAAAAAAGAATACGCCACAGATTCAACGACTCTTCTCAGCTGCCTTATGTTATTTGTCTCCTTCACCAGCAACAAATATTTTTTCTTCTCTGATTTTTTTCTCTCTAGTATGGATCCATTTTTCTTCAATCTCTTGACTTTATATAGATTAGCAAACCCTAACAACCTTTTCTCATCGATAAGGACCCAAAGAAACAATCCCAAACCAACTCAGATTCGTGTAAATCCAAATCAGGGAAGATTTCCCTTTTCCGGTCAAAACTCGACTTTTGACCCATTTTTCTCGGTTGTTGTCTATCAGAATTGACGTTTGTTGATATATTTTGGTTAATTCTTCTTTTAGATAACGAAAAGAGTCTTTAAATCCCCTAAATCTCGCACTTGCACTAACTCAGGTAAGTCTCGCTCGAAGAATAACTCTTCCCTCCTTTCTCGGATTTGAAAACAAAAGGAGGGGTGCCCTTATCAACATGGTGGGTGCATTTATTAATTTGGTGGGTGCCGTTAGTAATTTTTATAGGGGTTTAAAGGCTCGTTGCACACGCTAAGTGCAATAACGATTCCTGCAAAAGTGAGTTAGGATTTTTATTTTTTAGATTAGATTTGCTCGAGGACTAGCAAATAATAAGTTTGAGAGTATTTGATAGACACATTTATTTGTCTTATTTGAACTTATTTTATTATATTATTAGTCTTTATTTTGTACTTATATTGTGAATTTATTGTGTTTGTAGGTATTTTTGAAGAATAAACTTTTGTAGAGAAATTGGCTTAAAAAGTTATAAAGGCACCCATGTTTATGATAAAGGCACCACCTCTTCAAATTCAATTTTGGCGGGAAAATATTCTCTCTTTTTTTAACAGTAAAGTTGTTGACGTATTTTGGATAAGAATTTCAAGATTAAAGGCAAGAATATCTACTTACCTTATATGTAAGAGTTATATAACTCTTGGAAACCAATTTAATCATAATTGATCACGAATCTCATGAGATATTCTCTCACGTCAAAAAAAGGAACAAATATTATTCACGGGTGTGGTTTGAAGAGAATATTCGAAACAAAGAGATATTATCTCATGATGGAATGAGGCAACAATATTAAAAAGCATCATAGGAAAGATAAAGAAAATCACAGAGTTTTAAAAACAGAGGAAGAAAATAATCGAGAAGATATTCACGGATTTGAAATCTTCGAGTATGAATTAGTCAATAATATTGTTATCAAGTTTTGAATATGGTAACATCGTCGATCACATCAATCTTGAAAAGGAAAAAATCATCAAAAGTATTCTCGAGTTTGAGTTTTAAAGGAAACAACGTGATTCTGCCAATAAAGGAGAAGATATTTAAGAAGATCTTGGAAGAGAATCAAGTTGTTAGACGTTGTGGTATAAATAGGATTCAAAAGGAAGAGATTGGGGGAGGCTGGCGAGAGCCAGAGAAGCCACAGATCAAAGATAAAAATTAATCTCAAAAAACTAGGGTTCTTGGCCGCAGGAAGAGGAAGAAGAAGAAAAAGGCTCTCTGAAACTGTCGTTATAAACCATGATATATACTCTTGTATTTAACGGTTTTAGCAACAGTTTCTGGAACAACATCTATTACATTCTGGATTTAACGTCACAAAGAGTTTGCGCTTTTCCAACATCTCTAGAAGTATGTTGTTATCTCGATAGATATTTTATTATTTCAACGACTCAATTGGTTAGTGCTTTATTGTAATTCTTTTTATTAAATCATGAATAAAATGACCTCTTCTATATTTTCTTCCATTCTTTGTGCAATGAATAACTAAGAACCCTCACCTAGGATTAGAGAGGACATCCTACTATGTTTGCTCGCATGTTGTGACTATTTTTTATACCATTCTCTTAATCCCTTTTTTCTTGTTTAATCATGATAGTGATCTCCTTCATGTGCCCAAATGCTTTATTAATGTGATACATTTTCTTTTCAGAGAATAGCATATTATAGTGGAGGAAATTACTAGTATTTTGAAAAATATAAATTAAATGAAAGCGATATATTTTCCAAGACGCCAATAATTGGCCTAAGTCGTCTTGAGTAATTTAATAGAGAAAAATATAGAGAATGTTTGCACATATCTAGTGCACAATATTGATAAAATCCTGAGTCTTAGGTTTTCATTAGTAAATCATTTTTATTATTTTTAAAAATTTTAATTTAGAATAAAATCACCAAATATCAATTTTGTTATTAACACTTGATTACTTAAAAACTAGAAAGCACGATTTTAAAATCTCTGTGGAACGAATTGTGCTTGCATATTGTCTCATCGACAGCCATGCACTTGCGGTGTAAAATAAAAATCACACAAAGTTTTTGGCGCCGCTGCCTGGGATTCAGAAATTGTGAATTTTAATTATTTTAATTTTTGTGTTAATTAGTTTAGGATTTATTTTTATTTTTCTTTATTAGATTTTACTTGGGTATTTTTCTTATTTTTGATGTGCAGGAGATATTTCACATTTATTGTGGGATAAGAATTGCCTTCTAAAAAAGGTAAGTATCGAATTTTTATTTTATTTTGTACATAATTATATTAAGAAATTTTTATTTGTAGATAATTTTTATTTTTATTTTATTTAAAAAAAAACACATGCACACACCAATAGCATCGTCAGACTACCGAATTTAGGAAAACCCATGGAAAAGTAAGCTGAACCCGTGCCTTGGGCCTTATGGGAGTTACCAGCTGAAATTCCACAAGCCTTAGACTCGTACCTTTGACCAGTCTTTGACTGTAGGTATACTCTTCTTTCCAGTGAATAAATTTCGGAATTGTCTTTTAATTGCTACTTCCTCAATCTTACTGATTAGTGTGCTAAGGTAACCTGAGCTTACCTATTTTAGTCAACCTTGCATTTGCATGTGTACAAAAAAAAAATGTCGAATTGACATTATGAAGGCCAATACAATGATTATCGACATGAATTTCAAAATGGATATTACCCGTACTATGATCATAGTGTGGATAGTGTGTGGGACCACTACCAACCTTTTCAAAGTTATGGTTCATACCATAGTGATCCCAATTATTATTCGCATGAACACCAGTCGTATGAACGGGTAAATGAGCAATATTATATTGAGCAAAATGTTAGTTCTCCATCGTTAGAAGATGCTCTCAGGCATTACATGGAAACTTCTCAAATTCTTAATTCTTCGTATGCTTCTTTCAATAATAAACTCAATCAGTTTGCTGAAATTGAAAGGAAGCGTGACTTAGAAAGGACAGAATGACTTGCAGCTTTAAGTACCGCTCTGAGTAAACTAAATACACGTTTAAATGAAGTTGAAGAAGAATAACGGAGCTACTAATATTGCTCAAAACGAACTTAATTGCCAAAATAGTATTTCCAATTTTACCCTTGATAGTAGTGATGAATATTTACCTAATTTAGAGGACAAGGTTAGAATTCAAGACACTACTATTTCAAATAAGGTTCAATCACTTTCATGTTATTATGAGGATAAGGATAGTATTGATGAAGATTTTGAAATTCGTAGTCATAATATCTAGGAAATTGTTACATCATTTGAGCCTCATGATGATAGTGTTGTTTCTAGTTCAAATCCTAATAATATTAATGATTATTTACCTATTTAAGTGGAAAAGGATTTAACTAGAGATACCATTGTTATAGACGGTGAAATATTCCCTGTTATTATGAAGACGATGATGGTTTAGAGGAACGAGTTTATCCCGAGACTAGTGTTTTAGAGTCCAACAATTCAAAGACTATAGTCCCTGATGAAGATGATAGACTCGTAGAGATGAGTGAGGAAGCACCACTTGATTATAACCTAGAAGAAGCAATTGACCATTTTAGGAATATGACGATCTAGAAATTAGGAAAATTATGGCTAGTCTATCCAAGGACACTAAAAATTCTAAGTTTGGGGGTGAATACCATTCTCCCCTTGGTTTAACTTTGACTCTTATAAAGGCCCCTCACTTGGCACTTGACATTTGTGCCTCTACCATTTTAAGAGATTATCATCAAGAACCGTTTTCTGAGCCTAATTTTGTCCAAAAAGAAATTCAGTTGTTAGAAACTCATCCTTCGGTTGATGTGGTTCACCCGGGATATGATACCATATTGATTTTGTTGTCCCACCAATATTTTATTTACCAAATGTGGGAATGTTTCAACTTCAAATGTGTAAATTTTTAATTTTTGAAACTAAATTTGATTATTTTAGAAAACTTGAATCGACACATTTTCATGAGAATGACCACCAATTTCGTCAACTGAGTGAGTAAATTCGATTGACTTAAAGGATGCCCAATTATTCAAATTATTATTGTATGATTCGTAAATTGTGACTAATCCTTTCTTGGTTTGGCTGAAGACTTTAAACTTAGCGCTCTATGGGAGGTAACCCATATGCTTTTGTTACACAGTGCTACTAATATCCTTTCCTATTTCTTTTACTTTGTTCACTAATTCTCTTTGTTCATGCTTTTATTCATTATCTTTAGAACATCGAGGACTATGTTCAATTTAAGTTTGGGGGTAAGGGAGAAAATTTAAAAAAAATTAGTTTCACCAAAAACTCCAAAATTTAGAAACTTGTGAACAATTCAGGATGACACTAACCATTCTAGGTAGACGGAAACAAAATTCTTGTCTATAGAAGTTGAGGGACCCAAATAAATGGTTTATTCATAAAAGGACAGAGCTCATGTGTTAGAAATAACATGATGGTCGTCATCATATCATGTTCTGTTTTTATTTTTGTATCTTTTTATGTTTCTCTAAGTGATTTGGTGGGGCATTAGTATCGCCTTGTTGTCCACCACTAGGATGAAATAGAGTGATTGAGATCAACCCTATTTTTTTATTTAAATTTGAATAATAAATAAATAAATAATAATAATAATAATAAAAAGAATACAAGATAATAATAATAATAATAATAATAATAATAATAAAAATAAAAATAAAAAAAATAATAAAAAAAATCCGTCTTCCTACCTCTCGGCTTCCTACCATTTCTTTGTAAAAATGTTATTTCCATCTAATAAAATTCCGTTTTTATAATAATAAAATAAAAAAATAAATAATAATAATTGAATATATTCAATAAATCGACCGTTGGGGCCCTTGTATATAACAACTGAGTTGATACTAGAATTAGGATTCAGACCAGTGGGTGCGTATCTCAATCCATTAGGATTCATCTTGGCACAATGTTCATACATATATTCTGGGAAACACCGTTCACCTTAGTCAACATGCGCACACTTCTATCTCCATATCCATATTCTTAATCTATTCTTGTGATTGTGGTTTGTTAAATTTCGAGTATCGTGGTCCATTGTACAACTATCTGAGTAGTGCTTTGTTTTCTTATATATGAATTTTAGTACGCTTTACTGAAAACTCGTGTACAACAATTGGATTCAAAACATGGTAATTCCTCCCATAGCCAAAGAATGTTGTAGCCAACTAAATAGCATTTTTAGTGTCTATCCTCAATCGTTCACAGGTAGCTAGGAGTTGGAGTAAAGGTTTTGTGGGTATACCTCTTGTAAACCCTCACGAGACAAAACTCGTCTACTAGGGCCACCTAGGGGTTTAAAGGCACGTTGCACACGCTAAGTGCAATCGCGATTCCTGCGAAAGTGAATTAGGATTTTTACTTTAGATTAGATTTGCTCGAGGACTAGCAAATAATAAGTTTGAGGGTATTTGATTGACACATTTATGTGTCTTATTTGAGCTCATTTTAATATATTGTTAGTCCTTATTTTGTATTTATATTGTGAATTTATTGTGTTTGTAGGTATTTTTGAAGAATAAACTTGTGTGGAGAAATTAACTTAAAAAGTTTTAAAGGCACCCATGTTTATGATAAAGGCGCCACCTCTTTAAATTCAATTTTGGCGGGAAAATATTCTTTTTTTAATCGTGAAACTGTTGACGTATTTTTGATAAGAATTTCAAGAATAAAGGCAAGAATATCTTCTTACCTTAAATGTAAGAGTTGTATAACTCTTGGAAACCAATTTAATCACAATTGATCATGAATCTCATGAGATATTCTCTCACGTCAAAACAAGGAACAAATATTATTCACAGGTGTGGTTTGAAGAGAATATTCGAAACAAAGAGATATTATCTCATGATGGAATGAGGCAACAATATTAAAAAGCATCACAGGAAAAGGAAAGAAAATCACATAGTTTTAAAGACCGAGGAAGAAAAAAATCGGGAAGATATTCACAGATTTGATATCTTCGAGTATGAATTAGTCAAGAATCTTACTCTCGAGTTTTGAATATGGTAACAACGTCGATCATATCACTCTCAAAAAGGATCAAAAGTATTCTCGAGTTTGAGTTTTAAGGGAAACAACATGATTCTGCCATTAAAAGAGAAGATATTTAAGAAGATTTTGGAAGAGAATCAAGTTGTTAGACTTGTGGTATAAATATGATTCGAAAGGAAGAGATTGGGGGAGGATGGCGAAAGCCAGAGAAGCCACAGATAAAAGAAAAAATTAATCTCAGAAAACTAGGGTTCTTGGCCGGAGGAAGAAGAAGAAGAAGAAAAAGGCTCTCCGAAACTGACGTTATAAACCGTGATATATACTCTCGTATTTAACGGTTTTAGCAACAATTTCTAGAACAATATCTGTTACAGTTCTGGATTTAACGTCACAAAGAGTTTGTGTTGTTCCAACATCTTTAGAAGTCTTTCGTTAACTCGATAGATAATTCTATTGTTTAAAACGACTCAATTGGTCAGTGCTTTTGATATTTTCTTCCGTTCTTTGTGCAATGAATAGCTAAGAACCCTCACCTAGGATTAGAGAGGACATCCTACCATGTTTGCTAGCATATTGTGACTATTTTTTTATACCAATTCTTTTAGTCTTATTTTCTTGTTTAATCATGATAGTGATTTCCTTCATGTGCCCTAATGCTTTATTAATGTGATACATTTTCTTTTCAGAGAATAACATATTATAGTGGAGAAAATTACTAGTATGTTGAGAAATATAAATTAAATTAAAGCGATCTATTTTCCAAGACGTAAATAATTGTCCTAAGCCGTCTTGAGTAATTTTATAGAGAATAATATAAAGGTTGCACACATCTAGTACGCACAGTAGTGATAAAATCTCGAGTCCTAGGTTTTCTTTCATTAGAAAATCATTTTTAGTATTTTTAGAATTTTAATTTAAAATAAAATCACCAAATATCAATTTTGTTATTAGCACTTGATTACTTAAAAGTTGGAAATTACGATTTCAAAATCTCTTTGGAACAAACCGTGCTGGATATTGTCTCATCGACAACCATGCATTTATGGTGTACATTTAAAATAACCCATCAATAATTTCGGGATGTTTTACCCAATGATTTTTTTTTTTTTTGAAATGTCCATAGAAGAGAGCTTGGAAGATTTGGCTTTACCTGACATTATTAACTCTGTTTTGCGTAAGAGGCAGGAAGCTTATGATTCACATGAAAATTCTATTTTCTCTCCTTTATCGTTTTACCATGATATTTCAAACAATGATTTTCATATAAGAAAGACCAATGTTTTGCAAGATGTTGTCAATCTGATTCTTTCTTCTCTTATTTTAGAATATAAAATTTTATGCCTTTGGGTGTCTCTTTGGGTGATGAGATGACTTAAGAGGCTGAGTAAATCTTTTACACACCTGAAAAAGTTGTGACACCTAATATTAAGTCAACGTTCTGTATTATATTCTCAGATTCTGGTGAATCTTTGGAAATTACATTTAGTTATCTTGCTCGAATAAATCTTTTGTTACACTAGTCCTGAACCTGTGTTTTGCAATGAAAGAAAATGAACCCAAAATGGAGAATTTTAATTAGTATGTTTCTTTCGTCCAAGGATCTACATCTGTTGTTGATGAAACAATGACCATAAATAATAAGATTGAGTTGTTAAAAGTGGGAGGTGCATAAAAGGGGGGAAGTGGAGTTCAGGTATGCTTAAATTTCTCTAATTTTATCTTAACTCTAAATTCATGTTCGGCATTTCTAAGCCTCTAATATTTATATTTATATTCTATATCTAATTTTGGTGTTTAGCATAAGAACATATGAATTCAAGTTATTGGATTCCTAGAATTGGATTCCAAGAGAATCCAATAAAATTTAAAATTTTAAAATTGGTACGTTTTTATGTATTATAATTTCCTTAAAGAGGAAAAAGGGTATTAAAGTGATTTGGGACATATCAATTACCATGTAATTGAATTATATCAACCAAACAATAAAATTTGATCCAATTCTAAGAATTAGATTACCCTGTAATCCAATTCTAGGAATCCAATAACTTGATCCAAACGCCATATTAATTCAAAAAGTGCATATTATATTTATTTTTTTATGGATCGTAATATATATGATAATACTGCTTGAAATCTTATGGATTATTAGTTAGTTGTATGATTTATTATATATATATATTATTACGACTTCACTCCAGTCATTATTCCTGCTTTCGGCATCCCTCTTCTTAGGGTTAAGGTAACAATTTCGGGCATGGTCAGCTCCTATACCCTTAATTTTTTTATGACTTAGGAATCAGATGTGTTTTTGGGCTGTTCAAGGAACAAGTTATCTCATTTCTCTCACCAGTTTCTCCTCAGACCTACCCCCACTCCAGCAACGAATCTTATTCTTTTCTTGGATCTGGTTCGTGATATTGCAAAAATATCCATAAATTTATCTATGAATTCTCATATGTTAAACTATTACAGTACTATTATATAATTCTATTAATGACTCTTGTTTTTGTCTTCGTTAGTTAGATTTATCTGTACTTCAACGGAATCTAAAGCTCTAGAGTATATCTTTTTACAGTACAGGTCGAACCAAAAAAGAAAAAGACATTGCCTAATTTCCATTTATCTCGATATTGTCGAATACACCAAACTTCTCTTAATGTCTCTTTGGGCAAGAGCCAAAGTGGCTCCTAAAAGTACGATTATAATACCTATCAAAGAAATAAGATTCATTATGTAAGGTATAACTGTGAAAAGAGGGTAAAGTCGAGCTACAAGAAAAACTCCCGCTGCTATCATAGTAGCAGCGTGTATAAGAGCTGAAATAGGGGTAGGCCCCTCCATGGCATCATGTAACCATACATGAAGGGGGAATTGTGCAGATTTAGCAACTGCACCAAGGAATAATAGGGCGACACACAAAGTAAGAAATAAAGAATTTAAACAATTATTCTCGATCAAGTTAGTAACTATTTTAAACAAATCTCGAAATTCGAAACTACCCGTTATCCAATAAAGACCTAAGATTCCTAATAATAAACCAAAATCCCCTACATGATTAGTTACAAACGCTTTTTGACAAGCATTTGCTGCAACTGGTCGTGTGAACCAAAAACCTATTAATAGATACGAGTGATCAAACCATTACTCTAAGGTGACTCTGTCCCTCTTCTATTAGCGAGAAAGACATTCCCTTATAAATTTTATTATTGGTGAAATACTTCCCTTCTTCAATATCTTCTTTAACGCCAAGATTATAGACTCTCTCTATATGTAGGGTAGTTCTCTCAATAAGGTCAATTGGTCACAAACCCAAACAGTATAAATGAAATGGAAAAAAATAAAGTTCGAAAGTCATTTAGTTTGTTATGATCGAAATTTCTTAGAAGACAAAGAGGTGTGATAAAGATGGATTCAGGCATAAAAGATCTCGTTTTTTAGAAATGTACTTTTTTGGAGTTTACTCTTGCTTCGATAGGACCCCTTCATCAAAGAAAAAACAGGAGAAGAAATATTATTAATTTCTTTATTAAGCGGGGTAGGGCAGATCTTTCTTTGATATTTTTTTTTAAAAAAACTTCTTTCGTTGGATTGAAACCAGAACATATATCATATCCGAAATTCGGTATGGAAGTGAGATAGATAGATTGTTTCCAATTAGGAGTTGCGGTTCCCAAAAATCAGAGCTAGAAAATAAGGAGGTGGTTTTAATAGAATCTGAAAAGGATTCTAACCGAAGTTTCACTGAGATTGAATCCACTTTCGTTTTTTCCTTTTCCGTCCTTATATATTTTGAAAATAGAAAAAAGAATAAAACAAAGAGAGGAAGAAGGATTAGTCACATCATATAAGTTATCATGCTTGCATATCCATCATTTGAGTCTCCAATAATTATTCCAATAATTACATATCCGATTTGACCTATAGATGAATATACAAGCATACACTTCATATATATATATATATGAGAAAGGTTTCATTTTTGTTTGGTTATATGAAAGTCATGTCATGGAACACCTAGGGTATAGGGAAAAAACAAACAAAGTAATATCTTAGTAACTTAAAAAGCTAAAAAAAACCGATGTACTATTTTTATCTGAGACCAAATCTCAATATGATAAACATTATTGTTAAGACTCACTTCATTTCTTATGAATGTCTACTAACTAGTTATATGGATCTCTATATATAAAAAATAATAACCAGTGGTCTGGAATTATCCTCAGAAAATTGTAAAAAGAGTTAACCATAGTTCTATGCCATGGGTAGTTTTAGGTGATAGAAATGTAACGTTTAATAGTGAGGAAACAAAGGAAGGTGAAAAGACGAGGGTACCCAGTAAACCACTAATCTTTTTCCTTAAATTATGTAAGGCACACCTTTTATGATCTTACTGTGAAAGAGAAGACCATGTGATAGACGAGGCGTTCAACGCCCAAACTTTTACTTTTGATTAAAGTGACAACAAGAATTTGGTCAACGAGGAAAACTACAAGAGCATAAAATCGGACCTAGTCTAGTTTTGAACGCTAAGTAAATTAAGCCAACGCACCTTCACCTACTATCCAACTTCAGTATAGTATAGTTGAGATGGAATATACTAGCACTAAGTTACGCTGCTTCAGCAGTATACACGCGCCTACAACCAATTACTATCCTACAAACGTGGATCCCCTAACAAACATTTGTTACAGTCTAATAGTTGCTCCCCAGTCTGTCAAGAAGACCATCTTTACTGATTAAGTGCATAATTTAGATATCCTTAGGGTCAAATCTATGTTTATATTTTCTAAAATTCTTGTACATTACTTGTATACTCTTGTTATATGTTAATTGTCTTAGTTAGGGTGAATCATCCAAAAAGAAGGTACACATTGCTAAAATGAGCAAGAAAGTGAAATGCTAAAATAAAAAGGATCAAATACCTGGATGACCTCGTTCATATCCATAATTTTGTACCTTTATATTGTAAAGAACAGAAAGACGAAAACAACGCAAAAGGAATGAGGTCAATCGGATGTCGGATAAATGAGATATAATCAAATTTGTAAAAAAATAAAAAATAAATGCATAAGCACCAACGACCAGGTAAGTGACTTTGAAAAATCACCATAAAACTCCAATTTACTTATGTCTAGGTCGTGGGAACAAAACCCAGCCGTTAACAGGATATCTAGCACGCGTTTGGACTTCTAAAACGAGGAAAACTCGGTTTCAGAAGGATTCCAAACCCTAGAAAGAAAGGATACTTGAGGGTCAAGCATTGAAGGTTATAAAAATAAGACATCTAAGGCTCATCAAGAAACCTTCCACCTTCTAGTTCTCACACTACAATCTACAAAACCTAGGGTTTATCCCTTTAGGGGGAACCATTATTCTTCTTCTTCGTAGCTAATTATTTTCTCGATTAAGGATGAATTCGATGTTCTAAACGTGAAGCTTGATTAGTTAAACAAGCTTATTGGGAGTTTTAATCATCTTATCGTTTGTTTTCACTATATCTTATTTTAATGATTAATTACAAGATTATTTAAATGTATAATTAGATTAATCAATTGGTCATTCTAATGCTAATAAAGAGTTGAGCAATTTGTAATTTTCGAGCATCTTCTACACAAGTAGAAAACGTGAGACCTTACAGAGGGATTCTGTAGAGCAATCGTGTATGAAGACAACACTAATAAGTGGACCTTTCGTTAAAAGTTTAACTGCTTGGATCAACCTAAGTTTACAAACCCTAAAGCTTTCGATTTGATTAATCGCTTGAATATCAGATTATATCCAACTAAGCCACTATGAAGCAGGGCATAACACCGTGTTTGGGTTGAACCATATCAACCTCGATTGACGAGGTAGTAGCTAGTTCAGATGGTTATTCCTTAGCTTCTTCCCATACTGCTCCAAGCGTTTTCATCTATCATTGCCCAATTCTTTAATTGATTCCGTTTGTATTGTCCTTGACCAACTCTTTCAATTGTTTGTAAAATGTTATCAATATGTGAATTCAAATATTGACTTTACCATAACTTCAAGCTAAAACACTGAAAAATTTGAATTTATATACAATAAAACCCCTACGATATTGTGCAAAGCAACTAATTATCTTTTTATTTTTTTTTTGTTTTTTTGTTTTTTTTTTTGTTTTGTTTCTATGTGTTGTGGGTACAAAGCAATTGTTTGCTAAGGGCATCTCCAGCGGACGAGGGGACCAAAGAGTAAAGATTATATTTACTCTATGGTCGCCTAAATTCAAGCGCAACAGGCGATTAAATTTGGGTTTTCGGCGACTATCTGTACAGTACCAGAGCAGTTTTACTCTGAAACATATATATAGTCGCACGCTCTTGTAAATATGCGTAAACAAAAAAACGCTTCGTTAAGAAAGCGTTTTAAAACATGGACGTTTTGTTAGAGAAGCGTATGACGAGACGCTTGGGCAGAGAAGCGTATGATTTAACGCTTATTTAAGAGAACGCAAGCTAGCAGAAACGCAAGCAAAGGGAGCGTCTCACCAAACGTCCAACTAAGGAGACGTTTCAAAACCAACGTTCGCCTAGGGGACGCCTAGTCCAGGCGCTCTCTCAAGACGACGCAGCGCTTCTCCTGGAAAACGCCCAGTTTTCAAACGGTTCCCCAGATAGACGTCCCAATTGGACGCTCCTCCAGTTAGGCGTTGCAACAAAACGTCCCTCTACAGGAGCGTTTTTGTTACCGTTGTAATGTATACGTTGTAAAATGTAACCGTTGAACGGCTATTAAATCCTTAATGTATATAAACGAGTTGTCGTAGTATGTTTCATGTCCACAACAACATTTCATAACTCAGTTACAACAAATAAAGAAATTTTTAAGGTTTTTAAATTTTTGTTCATTCCAATTTGTTTGTAATCACTTTCATTAATGGGTCCAAAACCAAGAGGTCCAAATTTTATTGTTAGTGAAGATATAACCATGTGTAAGATTCATTTATCAATATCTCAAGATTGTAGTGTTGGTACCGATCAATCAGAAGAAAAATTATGGTCTCGCATCAAAGCTGGAATGAAAGAAGCTATACCTTCAATGGCTGATCGGAGTTGAACCTCTATTCAGAAACGTTTTCAGGAAATAAGTAAAGAGGTGGCTCTGTATTCTCAAAGGAGGCAGAAGTGGAACGTGAACACCATACTGGATGGGGCCCAGAAACAAAGGTCTGTGAAGACTTAAATTTTATGCACTGCCTTTTTAAAGTTTTGAATTGTATATGATGCACTAACTATTTTTCTGAACAACAATAAACAGAGTGTAGAAGTAAGGAGGCTGTTCAAGGAAGCTAATGGTGGGAAACCATTTAAGCACGAAGAGTGCTACGCAATTATGTTAGAAAACATCAAATATTCAAGACGATCAACACAAGTTTTCGATTCATCACAAGCCGAAGAAGATTCAGATACCGATGACGATACTCGAAATAGACCTTTGCCAAGCCAAGGCCAATTTAGTGGATACGAAAAAATAGGAGATATACCTAACACGTATCCCCGTCCAATGGGGAAAAAAGAGGCTAAACGTTTGAAGCTAACAGGGAAAGCAAAATCCAGTGCCCAAGCCGATGCCTTGGACACGATTATTAACAACCAAAAAAACTTCAACAACAGTTATATGGAAAATGCTAAAAGGAAGAATGATCAGAGAGAAGCCGAGTTTGCAGCAAAAGAGGAGTATCGTATTATGATGACGGACGTCTCCCATTTGGATGCCGCAACCAAAGAGTGGATTAAAATTAGGAAGCAAGAAATTTTACAGAAAAGAAGAGAATCTCGTCTTGGTTAAACCATATAAAACTTCGAGTGTAATTTTTCCTACTATTAATGAAAATTATAACTTTTGAGTCCTTAAATTGATTGTCACTTAGAGAAACTAGAACAGAACACAACTTTACATTAACATATCTCATTTTCACATGAGTAGCGGTTGCAATTAGCACGTGCAAGATGGTTGTTGTAAGTTGACAAGTCAATGCAAGGAATTGACAATACCCATACCAGATTTCAATGTAAAAATCAGTTTTCAATTGTCAGAGATATTATAAAAAAGTATGTTGACAAGGCAATGACAGGAATTAAACTAAACATTCATATTAAGATTAAAAGTAATACAAAGGTTCAACACTTTAGGACGTGCAACATGCCTTTAAACCACTAAGTGCCCCTAGTGGCCGAGTGGTGTCTCGGGAGGGTTTACAAGAGATATACCCACAAAACCTAGCCGCATGGTTTACTAATTTTTCATACTTCACCGAAATCGGACCATAAATGTTTAATCAAGTCATTTCGTAATCGAATATGCGTTTCTTTGCTATGTACTGCAACTCGGCGTTGGTGAGTTGACATCCTCGACAGTTCTGCAGTTTGTTGACGGGATATATTAACAGGTGCATGGTAGCGCCCTTGATCATATTCATGTGGCCAATCACCGGGTTGACGTTCATCCTCCACAATCATATTATGGAGAATAATAACCGTTTTCATTATATATGCTAGTGCATCCATATTCCACATTCTAGCTGGTTGTTTAACGATTTCAAATTGGTTTTGCAGTACCCCAAATCCTCGCTCAACATCTTTTCGGCAGCCCTCTTGGATAGTTGAGAATTTGCGTTTCTTTGCCGAATCTGGATGCTTGATCGACATAATAATGGTTGTTATCTCTGGGTATATCCCATCACCGAGATAGTACCCCATATCATATTGGTTCCCATTAACCTCGAAGTTCACAGGTGGTGTTTTACCTCTGATTAGGTTCTTAAAAATATAAGAACGGTTCATTACATTTATATCTTTGTTGGAACCAGGCATACCAAAAAAAGCATGCCAAAACCAAAGATCTTGTGAAACCACTGCCTCCAATACAATACTTTCATCGCCTTTGTAGGCAGTATAAGCACCAGATTCGGCTGATGGATATCTATCCCATTTCCAATGCATACAATCCACACTTCCTAGCATCCCAGGAAATCCCCTCGCTTTGTTCTGGTTAAGCAACAGTTCTACATCCGCAGTAGTTGGTTGCCCAAATACCGTTCCTCATATAAATGCAGTATCGTCAAACAAAATCGTCGTGTTGCCTCAAGAACCGTGGTTTCTCCGATGCGTAAGTACTCATCTATTGCATCCGCCGCAGATCCATAAGCCAGCATTCGAATTGCAGCCGTAATTTTTACGTGTGGGGTTAATCCTAGGCGCCCGACCGCATCCCGTTTTTGAACGAAATAAGGATTAACTGCTACTATATCCCGCAAGATATGGTTGAACAATTGTCTTCTCATACGAAATCTTCTACGAAAAACATTGGGTGGAAAAGTCGGGTTTCTTGAAAAGTAATCTGTCCATAGTTGTCTAGCTCCATCCTCACGATTTCTTTGTATTTCGATCCGAGTACGTGGCCAGTCAATGTATGAAGCGACCAAGCCTAAATTTAGTGCTGCGTTATTTTGGTTAATCGGAAATGCTTCTTCGTATAATGAGGAAGTGGTGTTATTACTATCATCATTAGATGTCGAAGATAGGGTTAACTGATTATGAGGAATATAAGAAGAGGAATTAGAAGCAGCATAAAACATGTTGCAGTTTTGATAACTTGCCATTGAAAGGGGAAGGAAGTATGTTTTTGGGAGGCTGCTAGTTTTGTGGTGTTTAGATGTTCTGGGTTGGTTTGTAGTTGTTGATGTGGTTTCAATGGAGAATGATGTGTTCTTTTTATAGTTATGTTTAAGATAACAACGAAAAGATAAAGCAAATAGAAGCCCAACAAACTTAGACAATAGCTATAAAGAAGAAACTGCCAAATAATTTTGAATGAGAAAATCAAGAGATAAGAAGTTTCAGCTGATTAGACAATACAACGCAGAGCCTAGGGTCAAATTAAAGCATAATAAACAACAGCTATAAAGAAAAAACAGACAAATAATTTCGAAAGAGAAAATCAAGAGATAAGAAGTTTCAGTTGATTAGACAATATAACACAGAGATAAGGGTCAAATTAAAGGAAACCTTGACAATAGTTGTAAAGAAAAAACATACAAATAATTTCGAATGAGAAAATCAAGAGATAAGAACTTTCAGTTGATTAGACAATACAACACAGAGATAAGGGTCAAATTAAAGGAAAACTTGACAATAGCTGTAAAGAAAAAACAGACAAATAATTTCGATTGAGAAAATCAAGAGATAACAAGTTTTAGTTGCTTTCTCCGATACAACTCATACACGAGGGCTAAAAACAAGAAACTGAAAATTACCTATAAAGCAAAAAATACAGAGCTAAGAAGTGTCGGTGGAAGAGAAAATACATGCAGTAAAATCCAAATTGAAACAAAGCCAAACATACTAAAGATAAGAAAACGACAAATTTAGTGAAAACAAAACGGTGACATATGCATGACATAGGTAAACCCAAATTTTGTTTTTCTCTATTTATTATTCTTTTGTTTTTGTTCTTCACTTCATGAATTTAACTCCAATCATGTCAACATTTCATTCATCTGAAGGCTTGGCTTGTCGGACGACGTGCACGGCGTTCTTCAGTACTGGGTAGAAAAATCAACACAAAAGGATTGAATTGTTCCATTACCCTTAAGATCTCGAAATGAGGTTTGCAACGGAAATCATGTTGTTTCCATCTAGTCCATTCCTCAAGTGATCTGTGAACAACTTCATCATCTGTTTTATTCCTAAGACGAAATTCATTGACCTTAGTAGTTAAAGAAGAAAATTCAAGGACTTCCTTTGTTATTTGCACATATCGACAAAAAAGGCATGCTCTGTTCCTGTTGTTGGGATTACCGGTTTCATTACAAAAGTTTGCATGTGTATGTTCCAACCATTGCATGCTCATACAACCATTCATCCGACGTTCATGCCCCCTTGATGGATAATGCAATACTATGTTTCGACATATGGATAAATCTTCATGTAGTGTAAAATTATCTGCATTTAACCGAAAATTTTCGTAACCCGCCATTAAATGAAAACCCAGAATTACAAATTTGATCTTAAATGTTACTGAGATGGATTTGGAATGAGAATGATACATATAAGCTGATGTATTTATAGGACTCCATGTAAGGGTATTTGGCCGTTGTTCAACGGTAACATTCCATAACGGTAACAAAACGGTAACATATAGGTTGGATCTTTTTTTAAAAACCAAATCAAAGAGTCTGTACGGCCACAAAGAAAACACATAATTGAAAACGAAAACAGATAAAGTCAAATGTATTTTGAAAATGTAAAACAATAAAGTCCAAAATAGAGTGTAAATTGGAATGACTACACAATAATGGAATAACACTATTCAGTAGTTTAGTCCCCACGAGAAGAGCGAGGTGGCATAAACGGAGGCATACTTGATGAAGTTCCCTGACCCCCCGTGTTCCACATTTGCGTTGGGAGAGTTGCCGGAAAATTACCAACCCCTAAGTGTGGAGATTGAGAATGAGCACGGGCAAGTTGTAGGTGAAAATTAGTGTTTTCATTCTTATAATTGCGCAATTCCTCTATCCTTTCCCTCGACTGGGCCAAATGAAAATTACGGAATTCTTCAGTAAAATCGGCAGATTCTTGCGCAAAATTATAAGCTTCGGCCTTTATATGAAAAAAAAAAAGGTCAGTTTCTCAAAAAATTTCTTTCAAAATATATTTTCGTTTAAATTTTAATATATACTTACATATGTCCAATTATCTTGAGGAGGAATGGCAACATGTTCAGCGGGTTGGTCGAGGGTTTCTGTAACAAGCCCCCCCAAACAGTTGTATGTTTCCACCTCCCAGTTGACTTGGGTGCAAAATTTGTTGGAGTTTGTAACATGTCTCCAGTACTCCAAATAGCAATCATAAGTAACCCGATCTTGGAGGTAGTCATTTATTGGTATGGCACTCGATTCCCTCATCTTGGTAGCCTCGGCATCAGTGATGTTGTTCACACAGCTTGGGGGGTTGCGAGGAATTCTCCATCCACCATAGATTTGGTGCCATAAACGGTCTCCAAGGTACACGTTATGTTGTAAAATTTAATTATTATCAGCCATGTACCAGAAAAATTAAAAAGAATATTAATAAATATGACTATTTGAACTAGAAAGTGTCAACTCACAGTTCCAACCCAAGTAAATACGGTGCGGGTATTTGATACCGCCATAGCTATGCGGATAGTCTCATTAATATGGCGTGCCGCAATTTCAACCCATGGTCTCCATGTCACAACATCCATTCTCAATTCATTCAAAAGTTTCCTTGCACCCTTAATATCATTACTCTTCCTTCGCGTACTCTTCCACCGCGAACATGTTGGCCAAGGACATTCGCTCTCATCAGGGATGTTGTGAGGTCGAAGTATGCCCAGATATTCGTACCCCCAAAACTTGAATTTGATTAAAACAAAATTAATAATTTACCTCGAAATTATTAGTTATATGAAATTTCAAGGAAATAAAATTACCTCCAATATTTGACAAGACCCGGTTAGTGACTTTTGACCCCTCCCTGCTGCACCAAGTGCGGAATAAAGTCTTGACATACCAGCACTACCCCAGTCAAAAGTTCCAACTTTATTTGTATCCTCAAAAGCAGCTAACCATCCAGCATCGATGTAGTTCTTAGCATTGGAAAAGAAGAACTGTCCCAGAACATACATCCAAAATGCTCGCGCCACTCTCTCAGCAAGTACATTATCCTGTTGCGCCTCAAACAACTTTGCCTCCGTAAAGTATGTGCCCAAAAAGGCCATAGTAATGGCATCTAAAATCCACTGCGTCGGGATACCTTCTCTCCGACAAACTTCAGAGTCTTTTAAATCTGGGAAAATATGGTCACGGACATGTTCAAAGGTATACTTATCTGGGTCATATGGAGGCGCCTCTCCAATACCAATACTGATTCCGGTCAACATCACCCAGTCTACAGGTGTAAAACCCATTTCACCAAATGAGAAGTGAAAGGTGTTCGTCGTGTCCCAGAAACGCTCGACGATATAATCAATCAACGCATGTGACGAGTCACCAACATCCATTTACAAAAACTGGTTCCATCCTGCCCTTTCAATAATAAATTTTGCTCTTTCGCAGGTTTTGGTTATAGCTTTATACGCTTGTTGGACCGATTTCAGAAACCCACGATGCATATATTTGGTTTTTGGGTCGTCTCTCGAACTCATATTGCTGGAAACGTGACCTTCATCATCTTCCACCATACTATAATTTGCTAAACCAATATCATCATTCACTCCTTCGGCAGTGCTGGCATCTGGTACATCCTGCGTTGTTCGGGCTTTTTTGTTCTTTTTTTTCCGACCAACGAATCGGGAAGCGGCATTTCTCAACATCTACACAAATTCAATTTTTTCGAAACACAATAGAGCAAAAATATAACTCCAGATTTATCCATATATCAACGACAATACAGATTACAGTTCAAACAAACCTATAGACACAAAATACATATTACAGAGACATACTTAGCAATTGGCATAGAATTTCGAGACGACTCAATGTCTAACATGTATCTAGAAAATTAGTTGTTCGGCCGATAATCATGTTGCGTTATATAGTGTAATGTTCAGTTCAATTTGTGAAACATTGTATGTGTTCGAATCAGGAATTACTCAAGCAGACAATAATGATGAAAATTTTAATCAAAACTGCATATAGTGCAAAAAAATTAACTGTTTTAAGCAATTTATAAAAATCATAAACCCGGAAAATTATGGTCTAATTTTAATTTTTTAATTTTAATTTTCTCATTTTCGGCTCAAAAATAATTTTATTAATATAAATGTTCACGGCACAATTATGTTCTAATCCTAGTTATGTTCTAATTCTAATTTTAATTATGGTTTATAATCCTAATTATGTTCACCATTCTAAT
>JAJJMC010012982.1:1156957-1182726 GCA_023531435.1 Papaver californicum
TTTTAATTATGGTTTATAATCCTAATTATGTTCACCATTCTAATTAATGTTCTAATTATGTTCACGGCACAATCCTAATCATGTTCTCATTTTCGGCTCAAAAATAATTTTATTCATATAAATGTTCACGGCACAATCATGTTCTAATCCTAATTATGTTCTAATTTTAATTTTAATTATGGTTTATAATCCTAATTATGTTCACCATTCTAATTAAGTCCTAATTATGTTCACGGCACAATCCTAATCATGTTATAATTCTAACAACGAATAACAAATGGTTAATTATGTTCTAATTCTAATGGCGTCAGTGCACCGTGAAAAAATGGTGAAACCTAAATATACTTTGAAACAACGAATAAAACCCTAAATATGCAGTTAAACAACGAATACAAGCTAAAACAAAGAAGAAAATGACTGAGATAAAGAATTAATTACCGTGTTTTTAAGCATTTTTTCTCCACAGTCTAGCCGCCGTCGTCTGTTGAGGGGAGCGTTCTTGAGGTGGTAGAGACGAAGCCAGAGAGAGAGCGTTAAATACAAATACAGGAAACCCTAGGAGACGGACGCTCACTAAGCTTGGCCTGGACGCTCAAATCAATTACACGGACGCTCTCCCATATAAACGTGTATGTCTACACGCTCACCCACCAAGACGTTTACACCAAGACGTCTTCCCACTTGGACGTTCATTGGGCGCTCACTCTGGTGGGCGTCCGTGAAGCGCTACTGTGGGTGGGCGTTCTGTGAGTGGACGCTGTTCTAGATGGACTTCTGGCATTGAGGCGTTTCCTAGGAGCAGCGTTTATCACTAAACGTCCACGCAGCACAACGCACAATTTGTAGACGTTCACCCAGTACAACGCTGGTACAATAGACGCTTATCAGTGTCGACGTTAAACATACGTCCACCCACAGTAGTGTAACAAAATACAAATGCTTATGTATAGTTGCGTCTGCTTTCAGAATATGAAACGCTCACATGATGGGGCGTATGACAATATACGTCTTCATAGAGAAATGTCCGTGTCAACTCACGTTACTTTACAACAGCGTTTTACAACAGACGTCATTTTAGTTGGACGTGCGATCATATTTATTCCAGAAACCGTTGTACAAAAAAAAAATAAAAGACCAAACTTTTTTAGTTTTTACTCTTTGGTATACTCGCCTTGTTGGAGTTGTCCTAAGAGGCTAAGACATTTAGTACAAAAAAAAAACAGAAAAATTTAAAAGAATGCCGTTTTTGAGACGTCCGATAGAGAGAGAAGTAACAAGAAAACGCAATACAAACTATTGAAGGCCGTTGACACTTGACGGAGAGAAAAATAGCGAGGCGAAACAATGGAGGAGGAGAAAGATAATCCTCCATCTTCATTATCTTCTAAGCCGTCTCTAAGGTGGGGAATTCTTCGGAAAGCATTTCTCAATCGAAATCATTCTTCACATCCAGGTTTGATTTATTTCCCCTAAATTTTCCTCTTATTTTTCTTCTTTATTAGGTAGATACGATTAGGGTTTCTTTTTAGCAATGCATATTATTATGCCTTATTTGTTTTCGGATTTTGCTTCTAATTTTGTAAAGATATTACAATAACATCTGAAATGGGAGAAAAGCTTAAGCTTATATCTAGGAAGACAGGACAGGGTTTTAACTTGATCAGATATCAACTCATTAACAACAACAAGATAACATCAACGCTAGAGGAACAACACTTGGGTGATAAATCAAGTGACATATATGTGTCGTATACATTACCATTGGATACAGCTCCGACTCTTATTATGAGGTGATTTTTAGTTATTATTCACTAAAGTTTTAAGCTTAAGGTACAAAATTCGTTTAGTGAAGCTTCTTTGGGGATAAGAATTTAGTATTACTAACATAAATGACGTGTAATTATGATTATTATTATTTTACAGCCAAAGAGTTGAGAACTATGTCAACCTCAATGATTTTGAGATATGTAACAAATATAACATTGACAATACTGGACTTGTTTGTAAGTTTCCCGTGTTATCAATAACTTCAATATGTTTATATTTTCATTTTACTTTCACTGATTTGCTCAGATACCTCTCTGTATATGAAACTCTAACTTACTCCTTGATCATATTCACGTTTAAGCATAACTGATCAATGCTCACATTATTTTGTTTGTCTTATATAGGTAATTGGCCATCAGAAGATGTTCTTGCGTACTTTTGCTTGACTCATGCAAACATGTTCAGGTTCATTGGATGTTTTTATGCTTTTTCTTTTCTCTGCTATGCTTCTTCTATTTCAATCCTGTTGGCAATGTCTTTTGTGTTTCACTTGTATATAAACTGTGCTGTTTTTCAACAGATCCAAAAGAATTATCGAGCTTGGAGCTGGCTATGGATTGGCTGGGTTAGTCATTGCAGCCGCTACAGATGTATCAGAGGTCGTAATATCTGATGGGAATCCTCAAGTAGTCAATTGTATCCTCTCTATATTTGTCAGTGTTAATTTGTACTGTATTCTGGTGATGCCATCTAGTTGACTGGTAAGATAAGGAACAAAAAATGGGATATACTCCTATTTGATATGTTGGATCATGTATTCGGACCTTGTCTTAGCTTTCAGGAATTGCTTCGAAAATCTGCCTTGTGGGTGTTTCTTAGCCATTTTTCAAATTCATAATTAATGTTTTGGTGACAGTGCCTGCAGCTATGTGAATACATGCACCTCAGTAGAATTTTTGTAAATGATTTGTTACTACATACTCTTGCCTGTAACTCCCTGTTCTCTGGACTTCTGGCAACTCTGGTCTGGGTTCGTCAGACCCATTAGCCTCTTAACGGACTTGCACTGCAATGGAATGATATATTCAAGTGACTACTGTTGTTTTTTATCGTTGTCATTGGCAATAATACATCAGCTCATCTCGTCGTTGTTGTAGTTTACTTGTTTCAGAATCGCTTCTAACAACTGCGGTTAATACCCATTGTTTGCATCTATCTTGCATTCAGTTGCTTTTTGTTTTATCTTTGTGCCAAGTTCTTAACGTGCAGATATTCAGCGCAATATAAATGCCAACTCTGCAGCATTTGCTGATAGCAAGGTGAAGTCTATGATGTTGCACTGGAATCAGGAGCAAGATCCAGAAGTCTTGGACAAATTTGATATCATCGTTGCCAGTGACTGGTACCTTCATTACTCAACCCACTTTGTGCTTAATATCATTATTTCAAACATTATCCCTGTGTTGAAGTTATGTCTTTTTATATCCAGGATGAAGTAATGAACACAAAAATAATGTTTCGTAAGATTGTATCGGGGTGAAACTGGTTGCTTAATGTTTATGGCAAGGTGAGGTGCAGCCTCAGTTTAGGAACAAAGTGGCTTGTTTGCTAACTTAGTGGCCAAAACAGCAAGAGAATAGGGTAAACTTGATACATAAGTTTTAGATGTTTAGAACCCAAAATATGTTTACGAGATATCAAAGACACACTGTTTGAGTAAAAAAAAGCTACTACCTCGCGGTCCTTGCCATAGAGGCTAGCCTTGAGTCGTAGTCTTAAAAAGTTCTTCTATTTGAATTTTTCATTTTATTTTAAAAATGCATTTTCGAGGCAGTCTTTTCTTTAATAAACTTGCATCTGGAATAGAAGATGGATCCTTGGGAGGATAGTTTACCAGTCATTTGTTCTGTCTAGTATTTGGACATTGTGTCAGGTCTCTAATTGTTATGCTGAAAATCCCCTTTTATCTAATTTACAACTTTTTACTGTTTGCTGGTGTTACCTGTTGCAGACCTATTTGCTATTAGTTAAGTTTGTTGGTCACTAATTGTCATGTTGAAAATCATTTTTTGTCCGATGGGTAGCTATTTACTGTTGTTTGGTGGTCTTACTCATTGAAGACCTGTTTGCTATTAGTTAAGTTTGTTGGTTACTATTTGAAACGTTGTTTTGATTTCATGTACCTCCAAAGTTTAGAATACTTCAAAAAAATTCAAATTTTAGATATTGATATTTGAAATTTAATATTTTGAGTTTGTAATTTGCAGTTTTTTTGAAGTTGTCACGTTTTCCATCTCGTTTCTCCTCTATGACATAAAACTTGGTTCTGTACCTTGAAAAGATTTCATGTTATTCTCTATTGAACTTCTGACATAGCATTCATCCTTTGCAGCACCTTCTTCAAAGAGTTCCATAAAGGCCTAGCCAAAACAGTCAGGTCCTTGCTGAAATCATCAAAGGCTTCTGAAGCAATATTTTTGAACCCCAAAAGAGGGAATTCATTGGACAAGTTTCTAGAGAAAGTCAATGAGATTGGGATGCATCACAGCATAACTGAAAACTACGACAAGGAAGTGTGGCAGCATCATCAAAAATTTCTTCATGGTGACGACTCTTGGCCCAACTATGAAAAGGATCACTCCTACCCATTGCTGGTAAGGATAACATTCTAGACTAAACTGGTCCACTTTTATATTTATCAGAAACGTTTTCCTTGCTCAAGTCAAAGTTGAGTCCAATATCCAGGTTGTTTTATCACTTGGAGTTGACCAATACTTCAGGCATGTGCCCTTTCCGATTTCAGGGACACACTAGAAATTTACTTTAAGCACTGATTTATTATCTTTGCCTAGTGGCTGGTGGGTCCTTGAAAAAACTTGTCCCCGCTTTGCTCACCACTACTACATGAATTGAATGGTTTGTTATTCATGTAAATCCATTTCCTTGGCAATTTAAGGTTCATCAAATTAGAAGAAAGAAGTATTTTAGTAACTGTCTTTGACTGATCTTATTCATATTGGTTTTTCCTTTTATCACTTAAAGAAACGAGTCTATTAAACCTTTTGACACAGCATGAGGTTCTTTAATCTTCTTCATTAATGGGATTTGGCGTAATGAATTCATTTCTTCATCTTTTGCTTGCAAATGTATCCTATGTTTTTAGCTTTTTTTGACAAAATAATAGTGCTTATTCTCAATGCATATATAACATAAAGGAAGAGAAAAGATGATTGCAGCTGTCCATAATAATCAAATTTTTAGGGCCATAGCCTTCCACTAACAAGTGGAAGATAATGTTAGTGGGAATTTAGATAAAAAAACAAAATTGATGCTCTATGGATCACCTAAAATAGAATTTATTGAGGAACAGATATGTTCGGTTTGCTTTTATTTTTTTTTATTTTTATATGTTGAAAAGGCCTATCAGGAATATGCCACTGTTGAAATCTTTTATTAGTTGCCAATTAAATAAAATTTACCCTTCATACAAACTCTTGTTTTTATCATCTACAGAGGTTTTTTTTTTTTTTTTTTTTTAATTTCATTACTTAACCTGCCAGACTTTCATTCACAGTGCTGAATATTAGCTCGTAATGTATTTTATTTTTGATCGATCGTAATGCATTTTTGTTTTGCTCTTTTGCTTGTTGCCCCTATCTTTTATTATCAATGAAAGATTTGATTCCTAACTTTTATGCCATGTTAGAGCCGCAGGCAACCATCACGCATATTATAGGTTTTGGAGACTCGAAAGATAAAATTATCTTGCTGAATTTTTTTAGTGGAAGTTAGGTTCGTCCCGAATGTGACTTTCGAATATAAGGTTCTTTAAGCGCCACTTTTTAAACAGTTGAATCCCATTTTAAGATAGAGAAGAATATAATCATGAGGCTTACAGTACACTCCATTGGTTTATAATTAACTAACATTGAGATACATGGCAGACCAAATGTTAGGCTTGCAATTCTTGCAAAAGTCTTTGCTTCCTTCCCTTGCACTACTAACTACCAACCGTATAATCTGCGGATTCAAGGCAATCTAAGCAATTAGCAACCACCAAATTTTTTTTATTGGCAAGTAGGAATTAGGTTGCTCAGTTTGCTGGTGAGTTTCGTATGCACCATCCTGCTAGAGAGGCAGAACAGCCTCTCATTATCCACTGAAACCATTCAGTTCAAATTGATTCGCATAATAGCTCTGTACAAGATTTTTTTTTCTTTTACTTTTTTGGTATAATTACATCTGGGGACACTCATTAAATAAATTAAAGGTGTGGGAATCTAAAAATGCAAAATGGTGGTTTACAATATGGTATTCTGTCAACTTTCTCAACAAATCAAAAACCCAACTCCCAATCCAAAGGCGATGTTAAGTTTTGGGTTGGAAGTCAGTAAGTGACCAGTGACACTAATTAATGGATGTTTTGCTCCCCCTCCCCTGGCTTCTGCTAAAGAGTGAGTGAGAGACTATAAATAGAAGAAAGTGAGGATGAGAATGGTGATAGAAGCAGCAACCGTGATTGTAGAAGCGAGGTTCCTTGTGGAATCTCCGGCGGCTAAGCCTGCTAACCATGAACCATCTGCTAACATCTCTCCTTCTGATTGAGTCGAGGTTGGAGTTGATGATCCTGATCCAGATTCTCCTTCTGTTGTTTTCGGTGTTGAATCTCTTGAAGATTTCTGACTGTTAGTTAACATTTAAAAAAGTTTAAAAGGTATAAAACGAAAAACAAAAATGAAATCCTAAAAACAATAAAAGGTAGTAAAGATTTTTTAAAGAAAATAAAGAAATTATAAGCAAGCTCCACAAGTAGCTAGTCATGATGAAAGTGAACCTCACTTGGGTTTTAGATGAGAATCGAACCAACTTTATGAAAAAGAAGAATAAAACTTTCGGAAGAAAAAGCTTTTGTTTTCCTGTCAAGAATAGAATATCGTCTGTCCAGGCTAAATTTCTTTTTTGAAACAAAATATGAAGTTACTGTTTGAACTTAAATTCAATTGCTTAAACTTTTACCTCTTTGAATAAGATGGACAAAATGTGATGATATAATCAGCACCCATACACGTAAATGTACTGGTAGCATCGTCGTAGGCGTAGCTGTATGACCTCGGACATGCTGACTTGAACATTTCCGAGTACACTGATGGCCTGCATGTGTTAGGATTACCATACTCACCACTGCAGCAGTACTCTGGTGTCCCAAATGCCTCACACGCACTTTTACATGCCTGACCATTTCCCACCCTTAACTCAGTTGGGCACTGCTTGTTCAAATCCGTCACACATCCAGTTGCCACACAATTACCCGACCCACCAGATGCCTCAACAACCATTGGTAGATTGTAACCATCCACTAAGCTAACATCGTAGAAATCATCACTGCCACCAGTACTAGCACCTGAACCGAGCGTGAACTCAGCCAGGGTAGCTGGTGGAGCAGCTCCGGCACCGTTGCATTCCAGCTGACCTGAACCACAATCCCCAGTTTCACAGACCCATTGATCAGATCCGTTCAAGTTGCATAGTGTTCTGCCCCAGAATCGGCCTGACCAACCAGTTGGAGCTTGGAGGGTACGATAGGTGCCCCTGGATAGCTCGAATCCAGTGCTTTCTAGAGGAGGACTGCCTGAGCTAGCAAGGATTCCAGGCCAAACTGTGTAGTCACATTTGTTCGTAAATGTAAATGTTGCACCTGAAACACCTGTAGAGGAGAGCATCAGGGACGAGACAACTAGGGTGAAAAGGACCAGGGACCAAGACCAAGACCAGCTGGAGGAGGACAACGAGTTCATGATGATGATTATGATGATGATGCCGGTTATAGTTTATATTATTCGAGCTTTGAGATCGAGTAATTATTCTCCTCTGGCCGGCTATATCAATAACTTGTCGATCTTCCTAGGAAGCAAAGCTGCTGTATTGGTTTTGGATTTATTTATTAGAAGATGGATAGATTTCAAGGGACGAGGGGAGAGAGGGAAATCAATTGAGATGCTCTGCCAACTCTATTTATATAGAGACAAAAATACTTCCTCGTTATGTACAATTTATGAATACCTATATGTATATGGTACTCTACTTTGTATCTCTCCTTGTCACTTGCTCCTTTTTGCCTTTTATGATTTCATCACTAGGAGCAGGAGCAGCAGCAGTAGCAGTGATCAGGTTGTTTACTGTGGTTAATTATTGCTCATTATATCAACAAATCTATTTTACCCTTTTCAGCGACTAAAATCCCGTCACTGCATGGATGAGTTGACATCTTAAATACGTATACAGTATTAGTGAGGCATGCATACCCTTCAAATTTAGGATGTAGTTTACCAGGAGCATAGCAAAGTCCCTATGTTATTAACCATGGGCTCAAAAACTTCTTAGTAGTCCAAGTGAAACCCCTGATCAACTAGGCTATATAACTAATTGGTTTTGGATTTCATTTATCTTCAGAATTTTATTCGGCTAAAGACCCCATCTTCGACATAATTGATTAAAAAATAGGTTTTAATTAAAAAATTGATCAGAGAAAAGAAAATTCCACCGGCACTGCACCAACCAATCCTAGTTAGGAGTCCCCATGGGCAGAGGATTGCATTTCTCCAACAAACCTGATCACAATCGTGGGATCCGTGGAGAACGCGGAGGGAATTTCATCCCTAATCCTAATTTTTACGTAGATGTGACTCATCATCAGATCAGCATGCAGTTGATGATCTCCTCCCATGCACCATCCAGCTTGTTCCCATAAACACGCAAACGTATCACAGGGAATAAAGAAGGAAGACAGGAGAAAGAGAAAAAGCGATAAAAATGCTCATCCACGTCAAACTGGACCATGATGATATGGAGAATCAATACAGACATCGATTGTTAATGAACATTGGATTCCTATCTGTACTACTTTATTGAGATTTGATATACAAAATGGATGCTGCAACTAACCAACAACTATAAGAGGGACAATCATCTTGTGCCTTTATGACTAGTTCTTAAATTGATTGGTAATAAAAGTCTGAAAATTAATTTAATTAATCGTACCTTTAGTAGCTTTACACTAACATTTCTCTGTTGGGATGATAAATATTTCTTCGTTTTCATTCTCTCCATGATCGAAGGAAGATTATCAGACATATTATACATGGAGGAGTATATGTGGAAATCTAACTGTTGTACCTGAAAATTTGTTGACAACTTAGTATAATAACGTGACGACTAGGCAAAAAGAAGTTATTATGTGTCATCAACAAAAAGTAATAGAGAAGTTCTTCTACAGTATAAGATAATAAAAGATTGATTTGAGAATCAGGATTTTACCGGTAAGTAGTAACCACCAGTGTCAAGAATTCAAAGCATGCACCCTTTGTCTCCAAAACATGTGGGTACGCACGCATATCTGTTGTGTAAAGCAATAAAGTCATACGAGATAAGAACTTTTTGTTTGGTCTTTGTACGTAGTCGTAAGTTTGTAACAAAGCATCACGCATCCATTCTACAGTGATGTAGATGTCCCCATATCATCTTTATTTGTCATCTCCGCACTAACTCATCCTCTGTTGAACGGGATGGAATTAGAATGGATAGCGAAAACATCTGGAACTTAGAGAAAGTAGTTGTTCATTAATTAGTTATTAATACGAGGTGCAATAAACAGGTCAAAGAGGATCACCAAAAGCAAATAAGCGCCAAAACTATTGGAATTTTAAGCCAGCATTATCCGTATTGGTGAATATATTATGGTAATTAACTTTGACTACTTGATCATAAAACCCGCCAATCTTCTCTTTTTTTTGAAATACTAATTAATGGATTATCCTTTGTTATTATGTAATAAGTTACTAGGGCAGATCTTATGGTAATAAAAAAAATCAAAATTTTGATAAGCAAGGTGGAGGAAAATGATACAAATTCTTATCCTTTTTCCTCTCTCTTCTGTCTCCAAAAGCTATTCTTTAAAACCTTAATAGCTGTCATCATTATCTTACTCAGATTTGATCCCTTTGGACTAGATCTGAGCAAGGATTATTGTTCTTTTTTTTCCGTATATTTTCTAATTGAATAATTTTTTTTTATATCTTTTGACACATTTCTTCACCGTTTTAGTGATTTTATCTTCGATTTTCGGGCGATTCTTTCTTCACCTGATAGGCGATCATTCCTTCACTTTAGTGATAATTTATTCAATCTTTGTTGGTTGTTTCATGGCTTGTATTCGAGATTCGAGAACATCAATGATTCAACACGGCATCGATCTGAGTTCATCTTCAACAAAAGGGATTTAGGGCATCCTGGTTTTTCGTTCATATATACAAGATTAAGGGCTAAGTACTCCTTTCCTTTTGGAGCATCTCTTATTAAAGAAGACAAACATTGAAAATGGTCGGAATCGATTCTGAATTATAACATTTTTTTCTCTCTACCTCTCATACAAAAGTTGGGTACCTTTGCGGTATTTTGCTCTTTCTGTTCGCAACTTACATGTGATTGGTATCTTTATTTGTATTTGGGTTTTTGTTTTCTTGTATTTTGATTTTTTTTTCTTGTAAACAATCATGTAATCACATTTTTGGATTGAATGAAATGTGATCTGATTGTTCATAAAAAAAAATCCAGGTGGATGTACAAATCCGTTTTCCTACCGTTGGAAATTGAACTTAGCGATGCAATATATGACACGGATTTGATTTTCCTATAAATTCAATTCATTTCAACATTACTCACACCTCTTCCCTTTATATTACCTAAAATTATTCTTCACAAACTTTTTTCAATTTTTTTCGAGTTTATAAACGATGAAGAGACTATTTACAGGGGTACAAAGAATAAAAGAAATCGAAAGGCCGAAGAACCGCCGCCTACGCTCTAACACAAAATTTTGAACAAGATCGTGTGTATGAGTTTAATAATCTTAGAGCATTGTTTGGTCCAGATATACTCCCAAATCATACTTCATCTCATCAAGAAGGATCCTCAACATATCACAGATTAAAAGGTGGTTGATCAGAATTGCACATTGTATACCCCAAAAATTTATGTGGTACTATGTGAAGTATTTGAAATACGGGAAAGAAATACCATTCAGTAGCAAACGGGTTTACAGGTTCGCCAATCATTGGCGGTTCTACGTGGACATCGGCTCCGGTCCGAGAAAGAGTGATATCCTTGGAATAAGGTCTATTTTATGGATCACAAAAAACACAACACCAAATGTGCAATCCTATTGTTAGAAAGTGGTCCAATTTATCGACTTTGAGATTGGTAAGTTTATTAGAAAATATGTTTTGGTTTAATTTTACAAATGCACTTGACTTGAAATATGTTATAATATTTTAATTTTGAAGTATACAGATTTATTATTTTTGTTGTTACATGAATTACTCCCCTTGAATTATGGTATATTTGTGGAATAATAAATAGTGTGAGAAGTGTAGTGTCATTCAACCAAAATGGATGGTGTCAAATGAAAAATAGAAGACTGTTCTTTCTATTTTATGGAAGCCGAGATACGAGAGCACCATAAAAAGTTGAAAGATGGCCGGTGAATTATATTGTTCAGTGTTGAAGAGTTCTCTAAAAATAAAAAAAAAATTCAACCAATGTGGAAAAATATATATGATGAACTCGAAAGAGTATTTGTGTTGTCATTACTCATCCAATTATTTTTTCCTAAATCAACCAGTGTTGCAAAGATTGGTTAGCTTGATATGTTACAAGATCTGCATGCAACACCATATTATGATTGGGGGACTGCAACTTTAACATAAATGAAATGTACCTAGCCTTTGATACAACAAGTATAAGAAAGACAAGCTTCAATGGTTTTTGGGGTATCATAAAGGTAAATAACACAATTCAAATGTCTCAATTGAATACTTATTTTAAAAAATTTAATAATTTATTTTCAGTATTGGTGGTATAACTACTTCAGGATTTGCCAACCCAAACTTATTGATAATCAAATAAGAGTTCCACTTATAGACAAATAACTCAGGGACAACATGGAAAAAAGTAATGCGACGATGAAACTGTGTCCATTTTTAATATTAGGCATTAACAAATGACAAGAAGCTGCAAGAATATTGTTCCTCATCCTTCCCAAGATTTTGAAAAGTTTGTAAAACCTGAAGCTGAAAAATGGTTTTTGATTATTCAATATGTAGAGTCATTTTATTCTCCCCCTCATCGAGCTGTGGTGTTTGGTATTAGGGTAAAAGACTTCCTTAACAATTACAAAATATGTTGGCAGAAGTCATAAACCGTCCCCAACCTCAAGGTACAGTGACTCAAACAGATTTTGAAAGGCTACAACAAGAAGGCTGGGTAAGATATGACAAAAATATAAGTCTACGTAGTACTAAAAGTTAGTATCTTAAATGGTACGATAAAATTTTCAAGCCGGTTATTGGATTTCACAATATACACATCTATGGGTTTGATCTTCAAGCATTAGCGCGACTTGGGCATGATAATTCTATCATTCCTAACATGCCTCCTCCAGAAGAACCATGTTAAATAGCGTTTCCCATAGAGGGAGCTTCTTCATCATCTTCATCAAGTTTGCAAGAAATACAATGGGGGTTGCCAAGTATAACCTCATAAGGGGAAGCTACAACGATCCAAATAGTTTATACATCTATAGGTCGTACTTATTCTTATTACAGTTTAGATACCCCAAAAGAAAAATTGAGTGTTCAATTGAACGATTATTATTGGCTAACTAAAAAATAGCAGCCCACCACTTGGTGGCAGTTCACCAATGACATGTACAAATACCGTGATGTTTAGATTGGGATCAAGTTTTAATACTCCTACTGGTGCAACTTCTGGTAGTGGTAGTCATGGTAATCCATGGCACGAGTGTGTGCAACAAACATAGACGAGGAATCTAAAGTTCAAACTGTGCCGACGAAACAACAACATGTATATATTTCAACCCGAGACAAGACCATTAGGATTAAGGCTTAGCTCTGGGACTAGAATAAAGCATATCTTCCTGGACCGCCACAATCTTCCTCAGTAAATTTTCAACCTTCACCTTCTTCTACTTTGTAACCTTTTGGAGGAGGACGAAGACAGATTTCTGTTTTCTCAATTTTTTTAGCAAGTGTAAATATTTCTGGTCTTAACCCTTAGAACTAAGATCAAAGTGATCAACAAGAGTAAAAAAGTTATAACTTTTATATCTTCTACGAATGTAATTCTAGTTTTAGTTAATGAAAAATACTACTTTATATTAAAATTAACCATTAAATTTTAAAATTATCCATTTCTACATTAATCATTAATTTAAACAACCATTATATTAAGTAGAAACTATCAATTGGTCCTAATATAAAATATATTGTGTTAGTTTGGTCCTGTTGACTTAGTACAATTACTCTAAGGTCCTTTTTTAAATATAAATTATTAGTTTGGTCCAAAATTACTATTTGGTCCAAGGGTGAACGCTGCTTACACGGTATGGCGTCATCATTTTTTAGTATAGTGTTAGAAATACCCTTTTTTCTCTTTTATTTTCTCCCTCTTCTAAAAGTAAAGAAAAAAAATAAAAAAATAAATCTCTCTCAAACCACAGTCGAAATTTAACTATTTTTTATATATATCCGGAAAGCTCTCAGTGAGATCTACAAAGTGGGTACCACTTTCACTATTTTTTGAAGCTTTTTAATTTTTATGTTATTGTTTACCTAAAAATAAACTATAAAATAAACAATCATTACGAGTTCATTTTACAAAATGAACTGCTAGAATTGTCTACCATTGTAATGAACTATCTTTGCGAATTCATTTTACGTAATGAACTACCATTACGAGTTTACTCTACAAAATGAACTGCTAGAATGAACTACTATTGTAATAAATTAACAGCGCGAGTTCATTGTACATATAATGAACTACCATTGCATGCTATAATGAACTACCATTAGAGCTCATTTTACAAAATGGAATGCTAGAATGAACTTCCATTACCAGTTCATCTTCAAAATGAACAGCTAAAATAAACTATCATTCTAATGAACTAACTTTGCGAGTTAGTTTACAGAATGAACTACCATTACATGCTAGAATGAACCACCATTACGAGTTCATTTTTCAAAAAGAACTGCTAGAATGAATTACCATTACGAGTTAATTCTACAAAATAAACTGGTAGAATGAACTACCATTACGAATTCATTCTTCAAAAAGAACCATATAATAGTGTTCATTTTTTAGTATGAATTAAAACTTTAAAAAAGTAGTGAATATTAAAACTTCAAAAAATAGTGAATTAATGGGTACTCGTTGTAAAGATCTCATTGAGAGCTTTCCGAATATATAAACTTATTAATTTCCGAGTATATACAATTTACTAATATAAACACCTATTACGAGTTCATTCTACAATATGAACTACCATTTACGAGTTCATTTTACAATATGAATTACCATAATGAACAACTATTACGAGTTCATTCTACAATTTAAACCATCACAATTAACTATTTCATTCTACAAAATGAACTGCTAGATACACAATGAACTATCATGCTTTAAAAATAGTGTTTATTCTTGCATATGAACTACCCTTATACCGAATCTTTTATTAAAGTTCCGAAACATAGTACAATGGGTACTCATTGTATAGATCTCGTAGAGACCTTTCCGAATATATAAAATTTATTAATTTTCGCCTTAGATTTTGAGAGATATTTAATTTTTAAGTATCTTTTTGTTTGTGTTAAGAAGAGAGAGAAAATAAAAAGAAAGAGAAAATAAAAAAGAGAGAGAAATTGTATATCACGTGAAGAAGTAGGAGAAATAAGGATAAAATGGTACTTTAGATATTTTAATATTTTTGAATAAATAAGGACCAAACTAAATTCCTTCTTTTTCCGGTGGATCAAACTAATTTGGTACCACCTAAAATAGGACCAAACTGAAATTTTCCCTTATATTAACCATCACATTTTGAAAACCATCACGTCTAATTAGAACAAAAAGGGGTTCAATTTTTTCAACACCTTAAGGATTTCGAAACAATCATGGAAAGAAAAAATTTTGCTTTTCCATATTTGTCATTCCTCTAGTGATCTTCTTACGTACCAAATCATCATCAGTTTCATCCTTTATTCTTAATCGATTAACTTGGATTGTTAAAACTACAAATTAGATTACTTCTTTGCTAATTATAATGAAACACTGTTGTAAGATAACTGCATCATGCCTCCCGGGTTTCCAGTGTCACTACAGAAGTGAGCATAAAACTTATGCCAAAAAATGTCGTTGTGTTGTTTTGCTGCTGTAGATGGTGATATTTTGACCAACGGAAAAATAGTCATTTTACAATTAAGGGCAAAAGGTCATTTTGCAGCCGACTATCCTAGTCCAAGTTAAATTACCTAGTCAAAACTGTGACACCATGCAGTTTTAGTCACCATTTGGATCGGGTTTTAAAGGAGTTTGCTTAGGTTATTGTTTCCTTTTCCTCAGCCTAGGTGGGTTGCTTGGAGTAGAAAGTTAGGGTAAAAATTAAATAACCCAATTAGTTTTAATAATAAATAAATTTGAGATAAAAGTGAAAAGACAATTAGAATAAATAAAATAATAATAAACATGTGAATTAATTATTTGTATTAGTATTAGTATTAATATAGGTTTTATAAATTAAAATTAAGGGATAGATTTAAGAGGTCAGAAAACTAAGAGTTAGGAAGAAGAAGAAGGAAATGAAGTTAGCGTTTCTTTTAGAGGAAGATACTATGAAAATTAGTAGAGGATCAATAAAATTGAGGTAGAATGTTAAACCTTTTTTTATTGGTGTTTTTTTTTTTTTTGCAGGACCGACCTTAGCCCAAAGTTCACAGAGTTCAACTTTGGGCAGCAAGGTATATGGGACAACGAAATATTGTCATTCCTCGTTAGTAAACAAAGAGGTAAAACATAAGTTTTTATTTAATTGATGTCATTTGTAACATAAAATATTCAGTAGGGGTAGCAACACAAAAATAATACTAACTCAAAGATTTTATAGAATTTTATTATAAAAATACACATGTATGCACACTTTCTCAGTCTGTACTGTTTGAGATTTATTTTATATATATTATTTTTTAAAACCAATCTCTATTTTTCATTTATCAAAGAATAAAAGAAACAAAGCCTAGAAAACTTAGATTTCATTATAGGATTTTTATCCGACGTCCATATGGATTCATGTTAAAAAAAAGATTATTCCGCCGGTGGTAAAAGCATGTTGTCTAGGTCAAACAATTATTGGGAAACATTTTTAACGTCTGCCTCGGGAAACATCAATATCAGGATGGGCCATGTTTCTTTGGGTGTTTATTTCGTATGCTTTTGTATTGTTAAGTTTCAGTAATTTATTCGCAAAAATATATGCCTATGGTTGATGACCAGGATTCTTCTACTGGTAGATAACATGATTAGGTATCTCTAGTTAAATTTTGAGAATAATCCAACATAAATTCCCGTTGGGTGCATCTTTTAAGTTGGGTGATGTTTCTGAAATTTCTAGACAGTTTTGCTTTATCACGTTTTTGATTGATTTAGGTAACCACAATGATGGTAGAATGATTTGTAACCTTAAGAAAAGTTGTAGAGTTGTATGATAACTTTTATTATGCTTTGAATTTGCTCAATTTCAAATTAATATGAATTTACTAAGAATATTTTGGTAATATGATGTGATCTACTCATTTTTTAAGATGAATTTGTAAATGGAATATCTTTTTTTAAACCGTTGGTCTGTAGTGAATATTGGATATGTTGTTAAATATCGATTCATGTATGCTCTTGTAAAATTTTAAGATGATTATACAATGTTATCGTTATTAAAAATATAATATAATATGTTTGTAGTTAGTTTGTGTGCCTAAATGCTTGAAAGTAATTCATGTTGTTTTGCTCATGATTTGTTAATCCATGGTTGTTTGTATTGTTTATAAAAATGATTTACAAGGCATGAAGTCAGTTTATGGAACTTGGTTCCATGTTGATGGAGGATAATGACTCCCGAGAATTAAATGGGTAATGATCCCCGAGAGTAAAATGGATAATGATCTCCATGTGGGAACTTTTGTTCCCGATCATCGATGACGGCTGTCCATGTCGGAAAAATGATAGGTAGGTGTACGAACCAAGGTTTTCGTGTCGTGAAATCATGAGTTATAATCTGAATTAGATGATTTGTTGGAAACATTATTTGTATTATGAACTCGTGCATTGAAATCTAAATTGGTTGATTTGCTGGAGAAGTTATTTGCATTGTGAGCTTATTTGTTAAATATGTTATTGATTCCTTGAAGTTGTGTTGTATTCTCTTGTTATATGTTCTCTTTGATTCATTGATTATCTTTCCGCATCTTTTGAGAATGGAATGCATTCTACTTAGACGTCATCTCACCCCAATTAACATTTCTTGCAGATTTCAAAGAAGTTGGGAGTGGAACTAAGAAGTTAGTTAGCTTAATGATTGAATTGTTCTTGTATTTCTTGAATTGTAATTTAATTTAAAATATTTGGTTGAAAATGTTTTTAAGGATAATGACTGGATTCATATGCTTCAATGTATGTTATGTAAATTTCAATTATGTTTGGAATAAAAAGTAAGTTAGGAGAAATATATACATAAGTCTCTTTTTCCGACCCGTAACGCCTTGAGTTTGGATCCTCATATGGGTTTGAGCCTGGTCCAGAACTCGGGGTGTTAGATAAACACACCTAAGCCTCATGAGCACGATTCAACTTCCAAGTTCTATGAAGTAACGTTCGAGCCTTAACACAATACAAAGATTTAGTCAAGATGAAGCTGGAGCTTCAACCAAGATGAGGTTAAGTCCAGGCCCAATACGAAGCTCATCTTCCAAGCAATATAAAGATCAACTTCCAATCAAGAAAACACTCAGCCTTCGAGAAAGACTAAGTTCATCCTACGAACAAGATGAAGCTTATGCTTTGAGGAATATGATATTCAGTCCTCAACTCAGAAGAAGGACAATCCTCGCCTAAGATGGAGGCGAAGCCTCGTCCAAGATAAAGGAAAATCAGGTCCATGAACTCGATCTTATCCTAAACCAAGATGCGACCCTAACTCAAAGACAAAACTCAAGTTTGCACGCAGGGAAACACTAAAGCTAGCTTCCAGACACGACCTGAGCTTTAGCATCAACAAAGGCACGACCTAAACTCAGTCTAGCAACCATGTCAAAGTATGGTGCCTCTCCTATGGACGGTCCTGCAACTAGGTCTCCCAACCAAGCTCAAGACTCTACAGTCTTTAGCATATCCAAATCCAAAACGTTGAGTTCATGATGTACATTCGAAATTCACAAACGTATTCCTAACCATTTCACCCCTCAAAAATAACTAAATTGACTAGGAGAGCCTCACAGGAAAATTAGTTTTTTCTCTCTTAAATCATACATGGTTAGCCTTTCTTTCTGCTTGAAGATCACGATGTAAATCATATTAGTTTTCCCCAGCGCGTTGATGAATTCCCTGATTGAATCTTTGATTTCTCACGTGCTCTTATTTCGTTGTAGATTGCCTTCCATCGATTAACTAAAATTCGCAAACTTTCTTCTGCCTTCTCTTTAAGTTGAACCATTTTTCTACCCGAGGTATTGACAAGTTATTGTGCATGAACGTCTCCAATAATACCCTTTCTAAGTCTCCAAAAGATGATATCAAATATTCTGGGAAAATATTGAACCATGCCAGATCCTCGCCCTTCAAGATCACCGGAAAAGACTTACAAAAAACTTTATCTTTGTGTTCCCACTACAGGAATGATCTCTGATACACTTTTATATGTTGTACTGCATTTCCCATTCCATCATATATTTTATTAAAGGTTGGTAGAGAACACTTTACGGGGAGGGGGGTATATAAAATGTCAGCATCGAAAGGCGAACACTTCGTGTAACACCCGCAATTTTTTGCATGAAGCTTACTCAAGGATGCGTCATGGTCTGTGTTGAAGCTTCATCCTAAGCTTATAAATCTTACCCAGATGTTCATTAGGGTGTGGATGCCTTGACCTCGAATTATAGTGTTAAGGCCCTACTACGCGTGATACGTATCCGAGGAGGCATCATAGTGCAAATGCACTATTATGCCGTGATGCATGATTCAGTGCATCACCGAGCCGAAGTTGCGTAAGTGAAAGCATCGTAGTGCTAAGGCACTACTATGCCGTGATGCATGATCCAATGCATCACTAAGCTGAAGTTGCTTAAGTTGGAGCATCATAGTGCTAAGGCACTATTATGCCATGATGCATGACCCAATGCATCACCGAGCCGAAGTTGCATAAGTGAGAGCATCATAGTGCTAAGGCACTATTATGCCGTGATGCATGACCCAATGCATCACCGAGCCAATGTTGTTATTCGATAAATGCATCATAGTGCTAAGGCACTATTATGCCGTGATGCATTATCCAATGCATCACCGAGCCAAGAATGCTCGGCTTTGGCAAGAAATCTTCATTTTCGTCCTTGTAGTCGATGGATGACCCTTACCTTTCAAATATTTATTTGTGGAAATGCAAATAAAACATATATAGGGAGGGAGCTTTGCTTGAATGTGCATGAGCGGTAATGCACATATAAATGCGATGTAGCTTATACGATGGAGCATACTTGATGCTCATCAACGTGTTTAACTGTAGCTTACCCGAGAATGCTTCGCTTGGCTTTGGAAAGAAATCTTCATTTGCGGCCTTGCAGTCGATGGATGACCCCTACCTTTCTAATATTTGTTTGTAGAAATGTGAATACAACATATATAGGGAGAGAGCTTTGTTGGAATGTGCATGAGCGGTAATGCACATGTAGATATGGGAAGTAGCCTATATGTTGGAGCATACTTGATGCATAAGCATCAATATGCTGGTAGCTTAGCCGATGAAGCTTGAATTATGCGAAAGCATCTTTCGATCGTGTTACGTACTTGATAATGCATATTTGCATAATAAATAACGATAGTTATGCACAAGCTAGTGCATACCTTGTGAAAGACCTTTGGCCTACACGGACTAGGCTTTGCTTGGCCTTTGGCCTTGCGATGAAGTTGGAATCGAAGTTGGCTTTGCCTTAATAGGCTTAAGTTGCTTGTCCATTTCGAATTGACCCTTTGATGAACTACGGTCATGCTTGATCCCATCAAGGTACGGGTTGGGTACGTAGGAAGCCGCAATGCAATGCATTGAGGTGCAGCACCTTGTCGCTCATATCATCTAATTTGGGAGATGATTGCGATATTATGGTAACTCATATCATCTGGATCGGCAATGCTAAGCAAGAGATGATTGTTGCCACACTTGATGAGGTAGTTGCAATTCCATTTGATGGATTGTTCATACTTCCTTGGAACCGTCGCGGCATGGAATGGCATGTTCCTGGATGTTGCACTCTTGGCAAGAACAAGATAAGTGCAGACTCCAGCGCATGGTCGAAGTAAAATTGATGAAGCGAAAACTTAGGCTTGAAATATCCTAGGTGTTGGTCCAAGGCATGAGTTAGGCCTGGACAATAAAGCGAAATTATGTGATGCTTTCCAAATGCATCCCCATTAGCTTGTATAGCCTTCAACCCTTGGTATAATAAGGGTAAGTTGGAATGGTATGCTAGTTAAAGGCATTCACCATGGGCTTTAATGGCCTTACACCCTTTGTAGGACAAGGGTGTGTTGGAACGATATGGAGGCTACGGTTTGAGTACCATGCTTGCGAAGCATGTTTGGAAAGGCAAATATGCCTGGAACGATATAAACGTAGCTTGAATGATGTGCGAACTACGTTTCGAGTATAATGCTTAGAAGGTAGGCTTGGAAAGCAAAAAATTACCTACACTTTCCAGCGAGAAGTTAGGCTTTAAGGTCCGGTCACACTCTATAAAATCGCGCATCGGGGAGTTCTGGCCTGCCCAGCGCAACACGCCGAAGGCGAAAATTTTCCGGTCCATGACACTTCGTCTCGTCCATGATTTCGGATAACTGCTGACCCGCGTCGTTCTTCTTAAGATTATAAAACGTTATCTTGAGTCTCTCAATTCGTCCAATACATCGCGTCATGTCTCTTTCTTTAGGTTGTTAGGGTATATTCTTCTCCTCTTTCTCGATCTTTTTCAGTTTGTTGTTTCCTCATATGCCTATCCTCCGAGCTCTCCTTATGCTAACTACTTTTCCTTTTCGTGTTATCGGTATGCTTGTTTTCACTGGTCACATACACATGCGTCTTCTCATTATCTTTTCCTAGGAGTTTCAAGTTCTCTCAAATGATTTTCTGGTTTTGTCGTTCGAGTTCTTTGACTATCTTTTCCTGCGCTATTTGATCTATATCTATTTTTGCCAGCTTTTGGGCGAGTGTAGTTTCTCCCGAATCTCCCTTTCCTTTTTACGTTTGATCCATGAGCATCCTCTTCACTACCTGAATTATCCTGCAAATTCTTGTTGTTTTTCTCCTTTCGTCCTTCCATATTTTTAGCGCCTTTGTTTCGCGAGACACATCCTCTCACTCCTCTTACTAGTCTCTTCTCGCTGCACTTCTCCTTCATTTTTGAATACCCTCTCGTCCATACAGTCACCAATCTTCTGCTTTCTGTCGCTGATAAAAAGGCTTTTTTCGAACCGGTGCCACTTTGTTTGTGTTTGCCGCCTAATTTGCTGATTCAGCTTGTTTGAGAAGTTAAATTCACGAAGTAACCCGGATTCTAGCAGTCCTTCAGATTAACATCCGGTTACTAATTGTGGGTCCCTCAGATCACCATATTGAATACATATAACGCGTAACAACAGTAAATGAAGTATTATGAATCTTCTGATATGACAAGACGTAGACTAGATCTAATGATGTGTCTCTTAAATTTTATGATTGGTAATGAGTTTTCGGTAGATCCAAGATTGATCTTGTCGAAATATTCTCCTTTAAAAAGAGCATCGTTTTAGGCTTTAAAGCTTAACTTGCTAAAGAAGGCGGGTTCTTAGATGAACTTTTTATCCGTACAAACCTTATGGTGTTTTTGGTAAACAAATATTTTTTTCTCACTTTTTTTGTTTATAAACAAGTGAAATCTAGATCTAGCTTTCTTGAAGAATAATTACTTTCAAGAACTTCAAGACTTGTTTCTTCTTTTCTCACTCTTTTGAAAAAATTTGCACACAGATAAAATTGGTTTTTATTAAAACATGAAACTCAAATCTCTTTTGGATCTTGGATTTTATGAGGAATAGTCAGGATCTTTATGATCTACTACTTTTTCCTCAATACTTTCCAACAAAGTTTACACAACTTGAATAAAACTTGTTTTTTCTCACAAATCAGATAGCATAAATCATTTTGATACTCTTTTTCATGTTTCTAGCGCCAAAATGTAGCTGCAAATTATCCTATAGCCACACCCCAAGATCCTAAGCTATCAAATACATGTAAGTAATAATAAAAAAATAGAAGAGCGTAGGATTTTACGTGGTTCGGTATTAAAACCTATGTCCACGGGATGATTTCACTAGGTATGAATGAATATTACAATTTCTTTTCACTCGAGCTCTCAAGAACAGTAGCTATTACTCTCACTCACTCACCAAAAATCCAACCCTTACTCAGTAAATTTTTTCTCATTTTATAGACAATTTCATACATAGTGGATTACAGCTCACAATGCTCGCTGAGCTCCCGAAGCATCCCTTAGACGAGCAATTTTGTTTGTCTTCCTTCTTCATTGGAGTCATGTATTTGCTGGAGGAATCATGCGCAACGAAGATAGTTGTTCCCGCCGAGGGTGTCACTTTCAATCTGACTACAATGAATATTCTTCGGCCACCTGTCCAGTCAACTTGGTCTTTCGTGGATCAGACCTTTCTGACTTTCATTTAAATGCCCAACTATCCACTATAAACTTGATCGTCGATCTTGTTGTATATCTTATAGTATCTTCATCCGGTATGAGTGATAGATGTCTAGATTTAGGATAAAGTAACTTTTAAAATTATATCCAGTATTTTATCTTTAATCTTCCAAAATATATCAGAGTCTTGCGATGCTTTCACGTGGTGAAATTATTATCTATCCCACAAAATTACTTAGATTGTTGAATAACGATCAAACCAGTTGACCTCTTCGTAGATGTAATCTAGCACTAACGTAAAATTAAGGAAGTTTACTTTGCGAAAAATAAAATAACCTGGTCATTTTGAGGGCTACCCAAAACCAATTTGGGGCCACTAATAAAACAAAATAAGGTCATTATGAAGTAATATCAATACATCCCTTATCCATATATTTTCTATAATGGCTAATCTACCCTTGATTAATTAGTGTTAATATTGATTAATTAGTTAATTAATTTGGTTATAATTAGTATTAGATGATGAATTTGAGTTATAGCTTTGGAATAGAAATTGAGAGTGTTTTAGATTGATTTATTTGAGTTATAATTTTGTACAATTGGTAGGCTCGTGATTTTTATTCTTACCGATTGTACAAAATTCCCAGGTTTTTTTTTTTTTTGGATTTTGATTTTATAATCGGTAGTTTAATGGAGTACCATAACTATCGATTATAGGTGTCGCCCAAAAAATGAATTTCTCAAAACTTACAAAATTTCGAACTCTTCTTCTTTCCTAATCGGTAGAAATTGAAAATTTATATCTACCGATTTTAACCAGAATTGAATTAAACTTTAAAATTTTAAACTTTGTAATCGGTAGTTTAAAGATCAAATTTATCTATCGATTATACTGGGTTTTTTGTCCAGGACTTTTCTTGCTGTAATCGGTAGTGAGTGAACATAAATAACTACCGATTGTGTTTAATCGGTAGCTTAGAAACATAGTTATCTACCGATTATGCTGATTGTACTTAACATCTAACTTCATAATATTATTTCAACATCCAAAGAGAAACTTGTTCAAATGATCTTACTACATATTGTTCAAAAAACTTGTTCAAAAAAACTAAAAACATCCGGAAAAAACGAAACAAAACACATCATAGAAATTCAAAGTGACCAATCTCATTGATCTCATGAAATTCTTCCACTCCTTGTTACTCTCAACTTGGTCCTAGTTTCAACCCGCTTCTTATTCTTCTTCTCCTTCCCCTTAGGATCAACAACAACTTCATCATTCTGAACTGGACCTATGTACTCTCCAGCTTCATTGTAGTATGGGTTTATGCCTGAAAAGTCTTTCTCCCTGAAAAAGAGTCGAGGATCAAAATCCGGATCAGCCTATATCCTTCGATTCATTTCTGCCTCAAATCCTTCACCCGAAGATTAAATATCAACGTACTTGAAGGGATTGTCAGGACCGTTCCACCAACAATCAGGATCGTTCATTATTTGTGAGAAATCCGGATCATCCAGCATCATTTGATATATCTGTACATCAGAAAATCCTTTCGGCAAATTGAAAAGAGGACGAGAAAGCAATTCAGCCTTTCGAGCCGGAGAAAGACCTTCATCTTCTTCATCGTCATCCATAACCCTAATGAACATACCCAAACATTGATTATTAACTAACTACACAATAGCTATTATAAAAATAAACAAAAGCACACAATCGGTAGTTAAAATTATGAAATATCAACCGATTACACACAATCGGTAGGGCGTGTTTTCAGTAAATGTCCGATTATATAATCGGTGGATAAAATTATGCAATACCTATCGATTGTGCATGATGTTCTTCAGGAATGATGAACTCGAGGCACAATCGGTAGATAAAGTTCGCCAGATTTCTACCGATTATACGTTGTTTCAGAAAATTATAAAAAAAAATTATCATGATTTCTTCAAAGTAATGACTAAAAACATAAAAGTTGCATGTAACTTACTTTTCCTTTTCCTTCTTTGATTGGTAGGAACATTTTTTGGTCGGAGGGAAAGTTCATCGGAATCGGTTGACGAATTGAATTCAATGATTTTGGACTCCTCTATCACCATCTTTTCCTTTCCCTTCTTTGATTGTTTAAGTAAAGATTTTGGAGCCATTTTCAATGGAGAATGAGAGTAAAGTGAGTAGAAGAATCGGTAGAGGAGAAGAAATGGGAAAGGAGGCTGTTTAGTTGTGAATGGGTAGAGGTAGAGGTAGAGGTAGAGAGGGAAATGAGAAGAAAAAGAGGCATGAATAGGTAGAGAAGAAGAAGAATTAGGTTTTGGCTTCTGTTTATAAAGCTGGCGTTTTACACTATTATTATATTAATTATTATTTTACACTGGTTTGGAAAATTCCTTTCATCTTTAGCGGTGTGGACGAACCTTAAACGGGTTGAATCTGTCCATCACCTTAATGATATTGAAATGAGCTTCGTAACGGTAATCTGATCGTTTCCATCATCGCCATTCCTCGAGAGTTGTCGCTATAACTTCATCATTAGTTTCACACTTCAAACGTTATCGATTGACAAGATAAGTTAAATTCACAAATGGATCAACTTCTCTGCCTATAGAATGAAATCGACAAAAAAGATTATGGTTATTGGGGTTCCCGGTGTCAACACAAAAATGTTCGTGAACACTATGCAAATAACTCATACTCATTACACCATTTTGCCTACGTTCTTCTCCTCGTTTCGGATAGAATTGCACATACCGCCTACATAACGATAAATCTTCCTCTACCGTGAGCAGTTGAGCCATTAATCTATACGATCATTTCTTCGATGTTGGAGAGTTAAAATGTATTGGAGGTGCTTAAATGAGAAGAGGTCATCCTCCTTATATAGATTAGAGTCTTAACGGCTTTTTTTTTTCAAAAAAAGAAGAGTCGTTGAGGCCTGGTGTAACAAGAGTGTACAGAAAATATGTACACTAAGTTCGTACGAATATTAACAATCGGAGGTATTGGGATCACCATTATCTACCGATTTCAACAATAGGTAATCTAACAAATATATTTACTACCGATTATAATGTGTTGCCCCAAATTGGAAATCGAAAAAATTATCAAAATTCCAACATTTTGAACATGCATAATCGGTAGTTTAAGAATTTTTTAAACTA
>JAJJMC010012982.1:1182736-1227441 GCA_023531435.1 Papaver californicum
CCCCAAATTGGAAATCGAAAAAATTATCAAAATTCCAACATTTTGAAAATATATAATCGGTAGTTTAAGAATTTTTTAACCTACCGATTATGTATGTAGCCCCAAATTGGAAATCGAAAAAATTATCAAAATTCCAACATTTTGAAAATGTATAATCGGTAGTTTAAGAATTTTTTAACCTACCGATTATGCATGTAGCCCCAAATTGGAAATCGAAAAAATTATCAAAATTCCAACATTTTGAAAATGCATAATCAGTAGTTTAAGTTTTTTTTAACCTACTAATTATGCATGTAGCCCCAAATTGGAAATCGAAAAAATTATCAAAATTCCAATATTTTGAAAATGCATAATCGGTAGGTTAAGAATTTTTTAAACTACCGATTATGCATATACCCCAAATTGGAAATCGAAAAAATTATCAAAATTCCAACATTTTGAAAATGCATAATCGGTAGTTTAAGAATTTTTTAACCTACTAATTATGCATGTAGTCCCAAATTGGAAATCGAAAAAATTATCAAAATTCCAACATTTTGAAAATGCGTAATCGGTAGGTTAAGAATTTTTTAAACGACCGATTATGCATGTAGCTCCAAATTAGAAATCGAAAAAATTATCAAAATTCCAATATTTTGAAAATGCATAATCGGTAGGTTAAGAATTTTTTAAACTACCGATTATAGTCCAAAATGTGTCCAGGAACTGGCAGTTCCATTGATAAGGGTAATCGGTAGATATTTAAACTATTATATTACACTTACATAATCGGTAGTTGTTGCAAATCACTTATCTACCGATTATAATGTAAAATTTTAAACAAAATAACTTGTTAAACCCTTATCTCTTGCAAATCGATTGATAACTCACAAAAAGAACATAAAATCCTTTCAAATGTTAGAAAGTTATACACCAGTAATGTTAAACACCAGAGACATATCCATAAGTGAACAACCAAAGTTTAATTTCTCTGAGCTTTGGTTTTGGTACGAGGACGACGAGCACCAGGGGCTAACAATCTTTCAGCATCAGCGACATTGTCTTCACCCTCACGTTCATTTGCTTCAGCATCAGCACTCGTTGAACCGCGAGATCTTTTAGTGTGCTTTGTTGTTAGCCTCTTAGGCTTATTCGTAGATTTCTCCCCAAACTTGCTAGCATAGGCTTCATTATCAATGTTGTCAATGAGGTCTTTATGCTCTATCATCATCTTCTCAATTGATGGAGGCACTCCCGCATTTATGCACCCAGCTATCTTCTTTGAGAAAAATGCAAACATTTTTTTTCTGTTTTTAGGCAATAACAATCAAACAATTATTATCTAAAATATTGAGCCGTAATACTAAAATCAAAAGGAAATAACATTACGTATCATCCTTACATAACCAGAATTTTGTCTTTGATTATGCAAGTATATTTGGACACCATTGTGGTCTTTCCTTTATCTTCACGGATCACATGAAGATGAGAATGCTGCCGGTACCATACCATATAGCGTGGATCTGCTTCATCACTTCGGTTGACAGGTCTCCCCTTGTTGATCATATATTGCATCTTGTTGTTCCAATCTTCAACGGATGGGTTATCAGGGTAAACTACTGTGATAGAGTCCTTACCACAAGTAGATTTCTCGACGTGAAATTTGAAGCTGCCGCGCATGTGACTCATAGGTTCTTCTTGGACATAACCGAGTTGAAGCATCACCCTAGAGGCATTGTACATGACATATCCGATGGGATGCCACAAGGGTCCATAGTAGAACGACAACTCAGACCTTCCCGTTATATGACCACTAGCTCGGTCTTCCCTGTATGGATCAAAGCATACATCTTTGGACGCCATCGAGTCTAATTTCCTCCTCAAAGATATCAACTCCTGCTCCTTAGACCTTGAATGGTTGTTGTCAAAGATGTATTTTGTTCCTCGGGGTATTCCTTTCTCCCATGCCGGATTTTCTTTGGCCAACTCGAGGGACGGGAAGTGGTCATAGATCCATGTCTAGTGTACATATCAAACCAAGTATGAGAAAATTGGCTCTTGAAAGAGGAAAAAATAAATAACAACCAAACCATCAATAGAGTTACCAAAATACCTGTAGTAGGCTCACGTTCCCGGCAATTTGGCTAGTCTGTTCCCTGGATTCCTTTCTCAACTCTTCCATCAAGAACGCATGACATGCGGTGCCCCACGAATAGTCACGAACTTTGTTGAGAGGATGCAAAAGTTGTAGAAGGTCGGCGTCGACCCGGTTGCCATCAGCATTGGGGAAAATAACACATCCCAAAACACAAAGAAGATATGCAGTGGCTGTAACATTGACCTGGTCATCGCTAAACTCTGGATTGATCTCTTCTTTAGCCTTGGTGCCTCTGAACATTTTTCATCAGTTGAACCATGCTGAACTGCCTGGTTTTGTATGGAAAGCACCGTTGGAACTCTTCGTCGGATATCGTTCGATCCCATCCAAGGCACCTCTCAGTGTAAAAATAAAGTTGTTCCCAGCTTAAATGCTTCATATAATCACACTTCACCGCCGTACCATGGTCAGTGAGACTTAGAATCTGCACCACATCATTTGGGGTGATCGTCATCTATCCACACGGCATGTGGAAGGTATCGGTCTCAGGATACATCCTCTCCATGAAGGCTGATATCGACACCCGGTCGTGATGTAACATTGAATTCTCGGCAGCCTTAGATAACCCCGAATGCAGTATATTTGCTGGAACCATTCACACTCACCTTCTAACAGTCAATCTTTCATATTTGTTGGTGCAGCCGTAGGTTTGAGTAGACGAACCGCATCACAATGGTTCTAATATACACGACGAATTAAAAAACAATTAGAATAACAGTTAACACTTCTACGAATAAAAAGACAATATGTTAAGAATGGTGTTTTATAATTATTACCTCAGTTGAGTAAATTTCTTTCGCCCAAGAGTCTTTGTACCCAAATAATAGATCTCCTCCATCTCTTGGGAGGCCAGGGATTTGGCCTTCTTGAATACCCTTCATCTTCAAAGAGTCGGGGACCTTGTGTCCTCCTTTCTTCTTAGTTGGCTTCTTTGTACCACTTGGTCCTCCTTCATCATGTTATTTATCTTGTGGAGAACTTGGTTCTTCTTCTACTTTATTTCTACTTCTTGGAACACTTGGTTGAGTTCCTTCGGTGATAACAATTCCGCTAGCGCTCTTTTGTCTTCTTGCACTAGCAGTTACTTTCTTACCCCCTTTATGACGAGGCCCTGAAAGAATTGTGTCGTGGGAATGCTTAAATCGCCTTTCCCTTTTTTGATACAAAAGAAAGAACAATTATTTCCAACAAGAAACCGTATAATCACTACATAATCGGTAGACAAAGTACATTAAACTCAACCGATTGTTCATAATCGGTAGTCAAAAAAATAAAGCAACTACCGATTGTGCATAATCGGTAGCTCGGGCTCTACATTATCTACCGATTGTGCATAAAAAATGGAACAGAAAAGTATAACTTATGGATACACATACAATCGGTAGTTACATAAAAAATAAACTACCGATTATGTGTAAATTTGGGTCCAACAATATAATCAGTAGTTAATGACTAAATATAACTACCGATTATGGTCGATGTTTTGAGGAATCACTAGCTTTCATAATCATAAGTTTAACCCTATACGAAACTACCGATTATGCCTAAATTTTGGTCCAGGAAAATAATCGGTAGTTTATGACTAAATATAACTACCGATTATGGTCGATGTTCATGAATCACTAACTTTATAATCGGGAATTTAACCCTATACGAAACTACTGATTATGCCTAAATTTTGGTCCAGGAATATAATCGGTAGTTAATGACTAAACATAACTGTCGATTGTGCATGATGTTCATGAGCAATGAAGAACACTAACATAATCGGTAGTTAAAAACAAACATGAAACTACCGATTATGACAAATAACCTAAAACCCTGGATATTCTATTGACGATTTTATTCGATTGAAGCAAAATAAACACAAATAATGGTAAACCCTTACCTTATTGGAGCCATTACAAAGTTCTGGAGAGTCTGATTGTCGGAATCAGTCTCTGTTTCTAGGTCATCATCTTCGTGTTCTTCGTTATGTTCTTCAACGATCTCTATATTTCTTATTCTCTCGGCAAAATCCGGCCAGTTAGTATTAGCAGGTTGATGGGTTGTTTGCTTCTTTCTTGCCATTTTTAGATTGTAATACGACGATGAATTGGTTTATGATTATACGATGAATTGGTTTACGATTAATCGGTTTACGATGAATTGGATTGTGCCACAATTGGTAGTTTGAAAACAAGAGAAGAAGAAGAGAAAACAGAGAGTGATAATCGGTAGAGAAGAAGGTGAGAATGGTTTAGGTTTAGATTTTTAAACTTTTATTAGTAAAAGGGTTAATGGTAATTGTTTGATTACTGAGAGAGTATTTAAGTATTTTTACATACCACTAATATATCCTATAACCATATCTATGGGATGAGTTTAAGATAATGACCCCAAATTGATTTTGGATAGTCCTCAAAATTACCGGGTAAAATAACCTTTTAAATCAGCCTTGGACCCCTGCATGATCCCACGTGCCACACATCCTGAAGGACCGGCCGTGTGGAGCAGACCGGCCATGGCATGCCATGTACGCATATGCCACCAACTACTCCCTCCCACTGTACTAATTTATGCGGAGCACATGCGTATCAAAATACATATTTGGCATCTAATGACGGTGTTTGTCGGTGCTTAACTACCCCAGATCAGATTGATTGTTGTTAACTTTAATGATCAGTTTAAATAACACATAATCAATTCCTTGGCAACCAATACCAATTCATCATAAAAATTCCAAACTAATTATAGTTGAATAGAAAATAATCATCTTAAAAAGATAATCTGTTAGAGAATTTTCCTCGTATTTTTTATTTTGTGATCCGTGATTCTCTATATATAAAAAAAAGTATAATACTCCAATCCAGGAAAAGAAAGTAAAAAAGATAAATTAGTGACTACTGTTGACACAGTAACACTCGGGAACTTCCCAGACCATGCTTCATAACCGAATCTCATTTTTTAGCTTGTAGTTGTAAAGTCCATGACTTCTTATATGCCACCCATACTGAGTAGCAGTGATGCTGATCAGTGGTGCTGGCTGCGATTTCGAAAAGTTCTTCTCTTCATAACTTAGGGATACTCCCTGACAAGTAAATAAAGTAAGTTGTATAAATGTGATGGACTGATGGGTCACCATAAAAGACAGTATGCATGTGATATTGGCTTGGCCATATATGTACACCCTGGAAGAATCCTCGATGGCTTGATATACATACCTTGCAAATTCTTTTCTTTTTAAATGCTTTATGCTTCTAATTTCCGATCCCATCAGCTCGTGCCTGCCCGGCTAGTCTTTTTGTCATAAGCTAGGTAGGACTAAATTGCTGGTACAAAATGAGATGGCAACAGCCATGATATCATTATAAGTAGTAGGATCCTACCATCCCCATGTTGAAGCCTGGTGGATGACGCAACGCTTGTGTCGTATTCGTCTTGGTTATTACTATCATTTCCCATAAAATACATAGCTGCCTCTGGATAATTCGATGACTTCTTACTGCACATACAAATATTGCCGAATTCATCAACAACAAAAAAAAAATCATTGGATTACTTAATCAATCAGTTCATCCCATTTTATGGTCACTGTTTGGGCTTTTAAAAGGGGCGCAATTTAAAAATTGGCTGTCCGAATTTGAGTTATATATCTTGAAAAATGAGAGAAATTTTAGAATAAAAACACGATAGGGTACTCACGTTAGTTGTCAGAGCCGACCATTGTACAGTACAACGGTCATAGATTCTTGGAACTACCAAAGTACTCCAGTTTAAATTTTTAACGATTCGAAAAAGTGGACGTTACCTTGGGGTCATTTTCGGGATATAAAATTTGTATAAGGGAGTACCTGTTAGCGGAGGGTTGACAGAAAGTGATAAGGTAATCAGAAGAAGCACAGGTGAAGGTACTGGTTCCGTCATCGTAGGCGTAGCTATAGGCACGTGGACAGGCGTGTTTAAAGATCTCCGAATACGAAGACGGATGGCATGTGTCTGGATTAGCGTATGCACCACTGCAACAATATTGTTCTTCACGAAACGCTTCACACGCACTTTTACAAGCTACATTTGGCGTTGATGATGAATCTGATGAGAGCACCTTCAGTTCAGTTGGACACATTCCATTGAGATCAACAAGGCATCCAGTGGTATTGCAATTACCACTACCAGCAGACCCACCTTTAGGAACCACTAACATCTGAAGATTGTAACCATCCACTAAACTCACATCGTAGAAATCTAGATCACCTGAACCGTTGAGTGTGAACTCTGCCAGTGTAGCAGGTGGTTCTGCCCCTCCTCCTGCGCATTCAATCTGTCCCGAACCACAGTCACCTGTTACACAAGTGAATTGACCTGTTGCTGCATCTTGACTACAGAGGGTTCGACCCCAAAAACGACCTGACCATAATGCCGGGGCCGGAATTGACTTAGACTCTCCTTTTTGGAGAACGAAGCCTGTAGTTTCCAGTGGTGGTGACCCTGCACTTGCTAACAATCCAGGCCATACGGTGTAACTACAATAGTTTGTAAATGTAAATGTAGTCGAATATACACCTGCAATCAACAAGAGTTTTGAGTAAGAATTTTAAAGGGCAGAGAAGAATTTGGGTCATATATATATATGCAGACTGACTATTACTTACATTGAATGCTGATGATGGTGAAGATTGTAAGTGAAAGTAAAACTGCTCGTGCTCCCATTGCTGAGGAAAACTAGTAAAATGACGAGATCTGTTTTAAATAATTACAGTGATGTTGTTTTTGAAGCTTTAAAACAGAATGCGAAGAAGGGATTTGGAATTTATAGAAACTCTCTGTCGCTTAATCTTTTTTCCAATACAGTATTTTATTGCCTTTTGTGTACTGTTAAAATGGTGGTGGGGCCCAACTCTTCTATCTTGTGTACAGGCCTTGTAATAGCATCCATGTATCTGTCTCTCTCTCTGTCTCACAGGTAGAATTAAAGTCGCACAGCAACTTGCAAGTTCCTAGTAAGCTTCAAAAGGGGAACTACAAAGTAATCAGGTGATGGGGATTCCATTATGCATGGAACGAGACGAGATAAACGGTGGACCTTAAGCCTTTTTAAAAGGGTACATGGACGATTATAAATAACACTTGACCTTCTAAACGTAAAAGTTTTAATTCACAGATGATATATAACCAAATTTATAAAATTATCTCCAACACATTGATATAAAGATGATACGGTTAAAAAAGAATTAGACATCCTTTAGATAAATTTCTAGTTTCAGATATTCACTTAAAGGATGTTTTTGTACTTTTATTAATAAAATTATTTAAAAAATAAAATTAAAAATGATTTTAACCAGTTATATGCTTACAAATAAGTAAAAAATGGTTGAAAATTTTATGGGTTGGAAATAAAACATTTTTCCCTAATATTTAAGATTTTATACCTAGAGGATATCTTAAAAGTAATACCACATGAAACATCAATATTTACCATTGGAGAAGCTCTAAGGGAGAAGGGAAAATACATACATAAATGACAGAGTAAAAAATAATATCAATATCTCAAAATCAATCATCCAGGGAATACCCATTTACGACGGGACTTTTTTAGATAATAATTACTTTGAATACACAAGAGCTAGTATCTGGATCATAGTCGATCTTTTATCGTGGTAGCCAGCTTCATTCTCTAACAAGAGTTAGTCATTGATCTTGTTTGATTGAATCTTGACGATCATCATATCAAAATTGATTGTCTTCGAAGATATACTTGAATATATCATCGGGTTCCAATTGATACGCCCGAAAAGCAATAGGAAATCACACATATGACGAATACAAATACAACTACATGGAATGAAGTAGCTATGGATATCAACAATAACATAAAAATATAAATTCTAAAACCTAAAATCACAAATAATGTGATTTTTTTTATTAAAAACATGAAAGACTAATTACAAAACCCAAATCTACTCGGAAAATATGATATCTCAGATCAGATCTGAGTGGATTTAGATTTGGAGATGAAAAAAATACTAGAACATAATTTTTAGATAATATTTTTGAAAAAATGTTTATCCAGAGAGAAGTGCGACTCACTATGCTTATTAAAAGATGAACTTAAGATATTATAGTTGGGAGAAGGATCCAATGACATGGTTAATTAGAATGACATTATCTTGTCACTTTTGCGTCATATTTTTTATAAAACTCACACGAAATGAATTTGAAGCTAATATTCTGGTGACACATTCTTCTTATAAAGCTCTACATTTCTACAAAAAATAAATGTATTCCGAGATACGAAACCTCACCATTCACAAGTTCAATTTTAACCTTTAATCTTCAATAGTTGATTTTAAAGTGATAGATGATGGTCTTATATATCTCGGAATACGGTCATATTTAATAGGAATATATATCTTTATAAGAAAAACATATCACCGAAAAATTAATCTAAAATTTCTGTCTGGACTTTATAAAAGAAATAGTATGAAATATCAATATAACATTATTCTAACCATGGATGCTTCTCCAGTGGAGTTTTACATTAAGATTTATACTACCATTTAGTTTTATTAGAAAAGTTGGATGGAGAAATTTAATTTGTATGTGAACACATTTGACTATTTGACTTAATTTTTTTGAAGAGTTAGATTGATTCTGCTTCAAAAGAAACCTTGGAACGGGGATACGAGGATGAAATGATGAATGTTTATGGGAGGGCACGAGAGTTGATATCCTAAAATTAGATTTTTTTTTTATTTGATAATCGGATTCTTTTTTATTATCTTTAAATGTAAAATATTCATTCATTATTAAACACTTATGATTAATAAATTAATTAATAAAAAACAATCTATTAATTATAATATAAAAAATATTGTGTTAGTTTGGTCATGTTGACTTACTCCAGTTATTCTAAGGTTTAAAAAAAATAAAAATATTATCAGTTTGGTCTAAAAATTACTATTTGATCTTAGGATAAACGTTACCCATACGGAATGACATTATCAATTTTTAAAACACTGTCAGAAATACCTTTATCTCTATCTTATTTTCTCTATTTTCTTAAACATAATAAAGAATAGAACTTATAAATAATATATTTCTCAAACGACAAGTCGTAATTTAATAATTTTTATAAATTCGGAAAGGTCTCGACGAGATCTGTATAATGAGTACAAATTTTATTATTTTTCGAAGTTTTAATTTTCATATTATCATTTAGCTAAAAAATCAACTACAAAATGAACTAACATAAGAGTTCATTCTACAGATAATTCACAAATCATACATCACCCAAATCCACAATCATACATCACTCAAGATTGGATCAAAAGATGGACAATCTCACTCAATTATTCGACATGCTAACTGTTCTGGGGCTCCCTACTATATTCCCATTGCTGGGTTTTTTCGACGATTTCATTCAAAAATGTCATTGCACCATCGACAGTTTTATTTTCAAACCCACATGTGCATAAAGACTCAACCATGGTTGTTGTCGAATAATCTAAACTCTCGTAGAGGATCTGAACTAGCCTTACTTTTTCTAAACCATGATGAGTACATTGTGATAATAAGTCATTGAACCTTTCCAAATACCTATATAAAGATTCTCCATCTTGTTGAGCAAATGTGCAAATCTGCTGCCTAATAGATGATGTTTTGTGCCTAGGAAAAAACTTATGGAAAAAGGAAGATGTAAGTTGTCCATAGGTTTCAATGGACTCAGAAGTCAAACTATATAGCAGGGTTTTCATTTTCTTTCCCTGATAAGATTGGGAGCATCTGTGTGGTCTCAGGTTTTAACTCATAGTTTGCTTCAGTTTCAGCTAACTTGATACATGATGGACGAGAAGTCCTAGTCGGGTTCAACAAAGCTTTTAAAGTTGCCATTGTTGGCGCTATCAAAGGACTAGGAGTAACTTCTTCACACAGTGTCAAGTTCTCAAAATTGAAAGTTTCAGAAACAGGGCCCTCGAAAGAAGAGTCTTCGATGTCCTCGTTTCCAAGGACAGAACTACTAGGTTTATCACCTATCAAACGACCTAGAGTGTCTCTTTTCCAAGCTCGCTCAGTGATGGTTTTAAGCGGTCTTGGCATACACTAAAAAAAAAAAATCCTAATTGAAGGAATTCTAAGCAATCACAAGCAAGGATGACTCAACCAAATCAAATATGTTGAATTTAGCAAACAAAAAGTGTGATGGCTCCACCTAGATTGTTTCTAGACCAACTTCTATTCTTTCAAAAGGCAACTAGTTACAGTTTTAGCAAATATCTTAGAACGATCCGAATTGGATTAAGTCGAATAGAAACATGATAAGCTCTAAGGAGCTTTGATAACCCTGTCGTTTGGCAACGTTTCCTTGGGTTACAAGGCGTCTCGAATCTTCTTAAAATAATCATCCTGAACTTTGAATTAGGCCAACAAAGTAACCAATTCAGACCTTTTGAATAACTTTCCTATAAGCTCGTTACCCTATCGGTCTCTTTCTAGTAAAAATTTTAAGCTTAGGTTCGCGTTTGGTAACGTGTTCCTACAGCGGGCAAGAAGGAAACGTGATGAAATCCGAGTCCTTATCTTGTATGGCCAGTTCTTGCCCTTTACTAGAAAATAAAATTGTATTCAGTCCTCAACATATATGCATTATGAAGGAATACCAAAAATCCACTTTCAGGGATTTCGTGGATTGATAGAGTTTTACTTCCCGTACCAGACGGGCGATGAACCGTTGAAGTCGACTCGAGCCACTGACTTCTGTGTCAGTGTACGAACCCAAGGGGCTGAGACAATATCGTAATTGTCGTCCTTCCATGTGCAGTTTATATTTAATACTACTCTTCTGTAGGGTTTAAAAATAAAAATAATGTCCAAAATGTCCCAAAAGTGTCCAAAATGTCCAAAAATAAAAGAAAATTACAAAAACAATTAAAGATCTAATACAGTTTTTCTAAATTAAAATAAAAAATAAAAATCCTAAAAAGTAAAAATTAAATAAAAATAAATTCTTTGTCTTCTTTTCCGTTCTTTTAGCTTTAACTTTACTCCAACTCTTTAAATCACCAAAATCTTTGGCTCAATTTCTTTTCGTTTTCGTTCCAAAACCTGTAGTAAAAGAGAAATACCCAAAAACGTAAAATAAAACAAAATAATAAAAATCTAAAAATAAAACTAATATTAAAAACCAAAAATTAATCTAAAAATCTAACCTAAAAACAAATCCCCGTCGGCGGCGCCAAGAACTGATGTGTTTTAGAAATAGTGGTAAGAGATTCGATACTCAGGCTTGTGAAGATTTGATTTTTAAACCTAATTCTTAATACTAAAAATAAAGAAGATTAAATTAAAATTGATTTAAGATTATGGAAAAAACCGAGACTAAGGATTCCACCATTAGCCAATTTTTCAAGTGATTTAGTATTAATACTTATCTTGCAACTCATACACTCAATTGATTCTAAATATTGCCAAAGTTAGATTTTCAAAATAATAGTTGTAAATCAAAAGTATGAGACATCAATAGCCCTAAACTAAGCATGACCCATCAAAATAAAACACAACTAATTGATAAAAAATCATTATTTCAAATTTAATTCAAAGCAAATAATCATAAAAGAATTGCAAAAATTAATTAGATAAAAATATACCACTTTATTATTGGAAAAATGGTTTCCTCCGTCGCCTCAGCAATGGGGTCTAGCTCCTTATGTTGTTAACACTCTTAAAATATGCATTCATGGCTTAAAAATTGTTTACAAAGATGAAAAGAGTGAAAATTGTGTAAAACAGGGAGTTTGCAACGGTGTAATGGCGTTGCAGACAACTGTTTTCACTGTTACATAAGAGAAAGTGTTTCCGCTGAAGATAAATGGTGTTGGTGTGAAGATATCCATTGCAGATGGGTTGAAGAAACCATTGCAGATGAAGATATATGTCGCAAAGAAGAATTTATCCGTTGCAAATGGGTTAAAGGAACTGTTGTTGTATCCTTGTTCTTCACATTCAGCATCAGTAGTTTCTTTTCTTTATGTTTTCTTCCCGAGCCTCCCCCCTTTGATTTTTCCTCCTCCTCTTTGCCATTTATAGGTTTAGTAAACCCTAACAACTCCTCCTAACTCGATAAGGACCCAAAATACAATTCTCTTTTACGACCAAAACTCGACTTCTCCTGCTCTTTTCTCGGCAACAAACACTTCTGAATGACGTGTTTACGTTTCCTTTGATTGTTGTGATATCGAATACTCCTTCTAATACCATAAAACTCAGTCCCAAATCTTATCAGGTAATTCTCTCTCGATAGAGAATTCCCCCTCCCCCCCCCCCCCCCCCCCCTCTTTTCTCATTTGAATTCAAAGGGAAGGGGTGCCTTTATCAACTTTTTCGAGCCAATTTTTCCACAAATGTTTATTTCCCAAAAATACCTACAAACACATAAAATGACACAATAAATACAAATTTGAGCACTAATAATATAGATAATTAAGGACAAATCATACAAAAAAATGTGTCTATCACTAGACTCTAGCAAAACTTTAAGAGGACCTTTTACAAATTCTGTTGCACCATCAACTTGAAAAGCTAGAATTTTTGTTTGAAACTGATTTTCTATATGAGTTTTGAAGTGTTGAAAACATTGTACAACATCATATTTTAGCTTCATTGGATAAATCTGATGAGATCTTCTAAAATCACACACAAGCAGTATCTATGTAAAGAAGAAACTGTAGGTCCCTAAACATCACCATGAATCAATGAGAGTGTTTTCTTTTCATAAGAAGTATACATCTGAAAAGGAAATTTCTTACTTTTTGCTAGTTGACATGGATGACATAAGGTTGAAGAAAAAGGAAAATTTAGAACAATATGTTTATCATCATGTCATAAATGAGGAGATGCATTCAAACTAGTAGACAAAGAATAATGAGTTTGAGGTAAAAAGGACAAATGACTTATGGGATACAAATTATTGACTGCTTTACCACAAGCCAAGATAACATATGAGTGCAAGCCCCTAATATCATAAAAAAATTGATCAAACTTAAAATAACAAGAGTTATCTTTAATAAACTTTGCTACTGATAGTAAATTGTGTTTCATCTTTGGCACTAACAATATTGTGTTCAAATTAAAACTAGTTTAGATGTTTGAAGATTTGAACTACCAACTGAAGTAATGACTAAAGACTTACATTACCAACTTGCACCTGCTCCTTGCCCTTAAAAGAAGAAGTATCCTTTAAAAGTGTCTCATCTCCGGTCATATGTGCAGTGGCACCAGAATCAGAAGTTCATTGTGGGAAATTTGATGTAGAATGACCCGCAGATGAAGTATTTTCATTCAAAGTAGAAAGATCATGTTGTTGTTGGACACTACTTGTTATAGCATTTGTTGAAGAATTGTTGAATGTCGGTAGAGGATATCTGAAATGGAATCTACTATCATAATGTCCCTTCTTCATGCAGATCTTACAATCTACTTGTGAAAAATTACTTCTACTATTTCCAACATTAACATATCTAGAATCACTTCTACTGTTTCCACCATTATGATATCCATAATCTTGTGAATTCTTGTTGGAGTTATTTTAATTACTTCCTCTACCTCTATTATTGCCAAAATTTTCTCCCATTCTTCCTCTACCATTACCAGCATACCTTTGTCCAGAATTAACATTTCTACCATAAAAAGCAGTAGGTTGTTGAACATCAAATACTATAGATGAGTCATCTTGTTGATATATAAGACATTTCTCATGATTCATTAACCTTGGATCTATTTCTACGAAAGTGAAAGATACCTCTCTATCTTGTGCTGATATGACAAAGTTATCGTATTCTCTTTCTAATCCATTTAAGATATGCATAATAAAATCAGACTCACTTACTTTCTCCCTTATTGGAGCTAGAGAATTGATAAGTGCATATTTTACATGTTTAAAGTGTCAATTTCATGCTATTATATTTCTTGTGAATTATTGTATATTACGTTTGTTGTGTAGTTTATGCTTTTATTAGGTAAATCATCCAAAAAGGAGCTACAAAGTGTTAGATTGTGCGTGAAGGGAAGTGTTGTAAAGGAAAAAGGACAAAATACCAAGTGTAAGTCTCCCCAATTCAGGATTTCTCATCATCATATTGAAGAGAACGAAGAAACAAAGCCAACAGAGAAAGAATGAGATCATTCTGACTTCATATGAAGAAGTTATAAGAAAAACAAGTTCAGACTTTTCTCGGAGGGTCAAGCCATCGAGAAAGACAGTATTCTCATAGGGTCAAGCCATCGAGCAAAGAAAATCCAAAAAGAAATAATTTTCTCGGAGGGTCAAGTCATCGAGAAAATCAGAATTCTCAGAGGGTCAGGCCATCGAGGCATATACGAGAGCTACGTATTTTGACGGGTTTTTATGATATTTTTGAGTTTCCAAAACCTAGTATAACCGGATTTGAGCACGAGCACCTCTACAACTTGGGATATCTATTTAAGAGACTCTTCTAATACTTTTAGAGATATATAGATAGAGAGATACACATATATCTAGACCTAGGGTTTTACATAAACAAGAAGAGAAAAGAGATTTATTCCAAATTCTAGGGTTTACCCCCTTAGGGGGAAACCATGCTATTTCTTCTTCTTTATTGTATCATTAGTAGCTAAACATTTGTTGATTTAAGTATGAATTCAATGTTCTAAGCGTGAAGCTTTATTAGTTAATACAAGTTTGTTTGAAGTTATTATCATAATCGTTTGTTTTCACTATATCTAGGGTTTATGATTGATTTCTTAGATTGTTTGGAGTGCACACTAGATTAATCTATTAATCATTCTATTGCTAGTATTGAGTTATGAGATAAGTAATCGTCCATCGACTCGTACACAAGTAGAAATCGCGAGACCTTGCAAAGGGATTCTGTGGAGCAATTGCAAGTGGAGACAACATCAGCAAGTGGACTTTGATATAAGAGTTTAACTACTGGGATCAACCTAAATTCATAAAGCTTAAAGCATTTGATTGGGTTACACCTTGATTGATCTACTACTTGGTGGTTCATACGAATAGAATCTGGTAGTCGAGAAATTTTGTATCCAGTGATAAAAAGAGTTTTGAGGATAACACTGATCTAGCTGTTATTATACGGTTGGTGATGAATGATTCTAACGAAAGATAGATAAGTATACAACTCAAGTTAACATTTGGTAACGGCGAAGGACTCCCTAATCATTTCTTCTTATTATTTTTATTCTTTTCAATTGCTTTAAACAACCAGCTTTTATTATAGTTTTGCTAATCTAAATAACATCTCAATTACACAGCTCTCTGTGGGAACGATCCTTACTACCGCTATATTACTAGTTAATTAGTGGGAAGTATATTGAGTATTTTGTTGCACTTACGACACGCATCAAGAATCATCAATTATTTTTACATAATGAAGATAATCAAGAATTGAAAGATTATCTTTCTTAGTACTGTGTAGTTAATTTCTTGACATACTCTTTCTATCCATAAACTGATTTTTAAAGCTGACTACAAGAAATGACCAAATTTCTCTTGTTGTAGAAAGACCAATATATCACCAGAAATTCCAGCAGTAAAAGTTGCCTTCATACAACTTATTACAAAACAATCTAGCTTTCTCTAGTAAAACCACTTAGGATTTAAGCTTAAAACACCATTAACAACAACATTTTTCTCTGGTTCTTTTTCATCACCACTTAAATATCCATACAAATCAGTTGAAAACAAAATTGATTCAAAAAAATCATGCCACAACAAGAAATTTGTAGAATCCAACTTTACTGAAACAAAATTTGAGATATTATAAAAAGGTAATGAGAAAACCTGAGATCTACCATCTTGAGCAGTGGAAGTAGAATCATTGTTTGTATTATTCATATGTTCAGTTCTACTTCTTCTTATGTAAACTCGTAATGACATGAACTAATCAGAACAAAATGATGCAACTTTCTTCAAAAATCAAGAATTTGATAACAAATCTTGAGAAACAGATCCAATTTATTCGAAAAATTATGTTGAAAAATTGATTAGAACGAAAAATATATATGAAAAAGATATTGATTCTTGATGAGTAATCTGTGTAGCTAATTGTACTATGAAAATTTATGTGAAAAATTACAGTTTAGGATCAATTACCCAATGATACCATGAGAAACAAGTAACATGTATTATTGATAAATGTTTTCATTAACTCTTTAATGAGTTATTACACAGTATTTATTATAAAAATACAGTCGAAAGAACAGCTAGACCAGACTAGGATACTTGACTTGACTTACGTTGACTTGAATATATCTATACTAACTATACTTATACTAGATACTGAAACTAGCTGAATATGATATGGGATACACTTTTCTCTCTTAGTAGGTCCATGACACCGTCAAAGGGGTCTTAATTTGGTTATGACGAAACTCATTTTGAATCCACCAGTAACAAAAACAACTTACACCAATAACGAAAAGTAGATTATGTGCTTGAGATGGACCAACATAACTCCTTACATCTTGGAAGATCAGCATTCAACTTAATCCAATTATATAGAGAAGGATGCGGCCTAACCTCTATAAACTTGTCGCGCTTCACCCATTACTCCAAAGAACCGCAGTATTAATCCATTCAAGTTACCATACAAATGACCCTTTACTAATTTCCCTGATTCTGCGATGAGATTTTTTAACTTTGGTGTTTAATATAATTTTATTCAATGGGATTATCTCATTGGATCCATATGATAATTTTGGGCTAATCTAGATATTGTTAAACTTACAAGGGGGTAGTCAAATGAGAATTCTTTGGATTTTTAGAGATTTTTTATTTGAGAGAGTCTCGGTGACTCTTTAGAAATCTAGAGATTCAAGTGATTTTATGGAAGTGTTTTAGAGAGTCTTTGTGATTTACAGAAACTAAATAGTGGATTTTCAGGGAGTTTTTGTGATTTATAGAGACAAAAAAATATGATCATAGTGGGTTTGTTTTAATCATTTATTTAAATAAAAAATTAATTGGGGGAGCAATCCAAGAAATCACATAGGAATTGTTGATAGCCCATGTGATACTATTATCCAAGACATACAACCTAGTGGACTAGTTTTTCCGTTCTTCTTCATCGTGGCACATTCTACTAAGACTACTGAAAATAATACAACATATATTGTGCATGCATGTGTTCGTATAAAATAACCCAAATTCCATGATCACCGAAGAATTTCACATGGTACTTAACAACGAAAATTTAATTAAAAATCCACGCGTTTTAGATTCCTTAAGAAAAATTATGTCTTTTTTCTAATAACGCGTCTTATATATAGTTAAGCAAGTTATAGGTAATATATTATGGATGATTAGTATGTTAATATAGTTGAAAAAAATGGTTTATTTAAGGATAATACAACATAGCTTGATTAATCATTAGTTTAAAAGTTCGATACATAAGAGAAAAAAAAAAGGTACTTGCAAAATAAATAAATAAATCAACACTAGTTTTAAAGTCTCCCAAAATATCACATGATTTGGAGAGACTTTTGTCATGCCTATTTTTGCATAAAAGTCTCTCAAAGTCTCTCAAAATTACAAATCCATGACTTTCAAGTTGATAATCAATAACATGAGCATTTAAAGGACTTTCTAGAAGTGCCTAACCAATAACAAAGAGTTTTTGAGAATTTCAGGAACTTAAATAAAGTCTTTATTCACTAACAAGGATGTTTATGAGACTATTTCAAAGTCTCTAACGACTAACATGAGATTTAAGATCTCTCTGAAACTCCCTATAATTCTTAATCCACTAACCCCCTGTTATTATGTTTTTATAAAGGGTTATCTCATATTTATCTCTTCCTTGATGGACGGTCGAAATCTAAAGACTAATACTAAAACCCTAGGAACTTGGTCCTTCTCTACCTATAAAAGGAACACAATACCCATCAACACTGTGTTCAAGAAATTGCTACTCATTACGGCTAAGGTTAAGAGAGAGAAACCAAGACCTCCACAAGGTATTATCGATACTACAAAGTGATTGATGACAACATACGAATTAACGCTATCAGGTATTTTTCTTAAATTACTCTTGCATATTTTATTATGTGATTATTATGAAGTTCACGATCTTGCAATTAAGTATCTATAAAACTAAAACTTATAGTTGGCATTAGAACATACGTTTAGAACTCATGATTATCCGTTAATAGTATGCAACGTGTTATTTGTTGTTTGCGGTCAAGTTATCAAATTTCACATTAATAGTATGCAATAACGTGTTATTTGTTGTTTGCGGTCAAGTTATCAAATTTCACATCAAGTTCCATACATTTCACAGTCATGATAACACATCATGATTGTTGGTACGTGAAATCTGAAATCGAATTAAGAATACAGATAAAATTGGGTCTAGATTAGTCTTTATGTTTCTCTTGTCCCTTCCATAAGTCCGGAAGACAAAATGGATCATCGCGTTGTGGGCCTGTGGAATTAGGTTAGTTAATTTTGTCTGTGTGGGTTATGTTTGTGAGCTTATATTTAAAACACTTAATGGGCCATGTACGTTTAAACATTCAAGTGTTTAATACAAGGAGTCGGAATCCCGTTGTTGTTTATTTGTTTAAAAGAAAATATGATTCCAGCTTTTTATTTTAAGGAAAACCAGAACCAGATTTTAAACTGTTCCTGTTTATTCTCATTTTATCCTGTTCTTCACCCGGAACCTAATTAAGTAATTGAGATTGTAATTAAGTAAGGGCATTAGGTTTATTTTATGAGTTTTTAGTTACCGACCCATCCTATTCCAATCTCAGTTCTCGACCTAACCAGAATTGTCTTGTTCTAATTTTTTAATCTAGTTTTAATCTACAGTCTAGTTCTATTTCGGTGTTTTCTATCCAGTTTGAGCCGATTTTTTGGTTAGAACTTAGAACCAATATATTTTTAAGGAAATTCATAAATAACTATATCAATTTTGGATCTTCGTGTGTAAGTAACAATAAAATAGTTTTTCCTAAATAAGGTGAACCAATTATGATAATGTTTCCGTTTTATTGAAAATATTTATGGATAATCTAAACTGATTTTTTTGGATGTTGCGACGTTATTGATTCTTTCTTATTAATCTAAGTAACATTGCTATTGCTACCGGTGAAAGCAGATTCGTGTCGAGTCCTTATAATTAGGTTTTACAATGATGCAATGAGATGTGTAATTGAAATTTTTATCGAATGATTTCGTAATAAATTTTATGATCAAAACCATTTCTTAACACCATTAAATTTGTGTGGCTTTATGATATGTTTTCTTTCTCAATGTTGTTTTTTATTTGTATACGATTATTGTACTTAAGATTATTATATCGAGACTCTTTAGCTATCACCACAGTGATACTAGAGTGTTTTATCTTAGCAATAATTATCAGGTTATTGTGAGCATAAATTTGCAAACCATTAAGGTAAGGTTTTGCAATTATCAATTTATTATGATATCGACATTATTTTAGTTTTTTGGCTATCACCACAGTGATGTCAAAACATTTTTGGTCACGATCATAATTTAGTTAAATGCTTATAATATTGTGTTGCTTAAATATATTAGAACAACAATTGTCCATAGGCGATTCGAGTTCACATGTTTAAGAGAACATTGAAGGGTATGATATTTGATCATACATTATGGATCTGGATCGTTTAGAGTCTTAAAGAGTGCCTAGTGTCATTCTCTTTATTTTCTACCTTGAGTGCCAATTTTGACTGTATTTTCTAGACATAAAGTAAAGATCATAATTAAATAAATTATACATGATTTCCCCAATTTTTTAAAATGCATAAGCGATTTGTTTAAATTAACTCATTATTGAGTTGAGTAACTCATTATGGATTTTTTATTGTTTACGTATTGTCAAATTATTTTGTTTTATATCTAAAACTCAAGGAAATTTAACTTCATATTATTTGGATGAATTTCCTATATTTGTGAAAATGATGTTGATAACCTATTTTTAACACCCTTCATCTTTATCTTCACAGTAACCCTTATTCATCGTGGTCCTTAAATCGGTATCAAATTTAAATTAACAATGCATTAAAGAGTTTTCTTCAACGAATCTGTATTATTAAATCATTATTGCACACTGCTTGATTTTAGGTTACGAAGAGTTCATCACGTTTGAACGTTTTTCAATCAAGGGGTGTTGATGTTTTTCAGAATTTATATATATATGACATGTTTTTTTTTGAATAAATATTTGTGACTAATGTTTTAGGGTTACTCATAATAGTTTATAATCGACTAAATTAATTTATAATCGGATCAAGTATGTCATATCATTGAGTGGGACTATGCAGTATCACAAGAAAGATTAGTGTGGTATGTGAAATTTTACACATTCGTTGCATTTTTTAGTTATCACAGTGATATTAAACTCCTATGTTGTAAATATTGTATATATTTTTGCGTCCTCTTAATTTGATTTAACGATTAGAACAACGCTGCTCACAAGTAGTTTTTGATCACATGTTAAACAAACATTAAGATATCTATATGTTTCATATGCATGTGGAATTTAATAGCCACCCACATGTGACTTCAATTCACGGTGTATTAGGATGAACATTAGAATCTTATGATTTTGTTAATACATTTTAGACGAGATTCACCCACAGGTGATTTTGGTTGTCGTATTAAATAAATATAATGTTGTATTATGAGAATGTAAAATGTCCACGGATATTTTTCATATCTTGCTATGATCCTTAATAAGATTTTATCCACAGGAGAAGCCTATTGAAGGTATGAAACTATTGTAATTCTAATTGTTGTGTATCTTTATATGACATACCATCTTTTGTTCTTAAATTAATAATTATGATTTGTAGACTTTTTATGGTCTAAATTTTGGAGGATTATTTTATCACCTGATGATTTTTCACGTTACTGTGTACATCTATTAATTGCATCATGAATCTTAATATGTGGATGTTTCTCAAACATTCAGTATTGAAATTGAGACGCAATTACAAAGAAAATTAAAAATCATAAAGTCAAACAAAGGTGGTGAAGATTGTGAATGGTATGACGAAACATAAAAGTATCTTGAATCATTGCATAATATCTCTAAAAGTTTGGCGTTGTTGCTCAATAATAAGGCTAAATAATCCTTGGCATAATGGTGTATAACAAAAGGTGAAATCATACTCTTATGGAAATTGTTAGAAGCATGACAAGTCATGCATAATAACCCGTATACGTTTGTGGGTGTATGTTCCTCGTACAACTGAGTAATTTAAATACTTTTCCAAGTAAAGCAGTTTCAAAGACACACTTTGAACTGTAGAAAGGCTGAAAACCTAGTTTATAACACATTTAAGTTAGGGTCGTTCAGTTGTAGGCGAGGGCTTACATTCACAAATTATAGAAATTGGATTTGAAAATTATTATTGGTTCATTGGTTTTCCTGAAAAATCCAAAAGGTATATTTTAATGTTCTAACCATAATATGAGATTTATAGAAATCAAAAATGTAAAGTCATTATTGATGGCATAGTATGTGGGAGTACATGGGTACATTTGCTTATGAAGTCAAGATAATGATCCCCTTGACTATGACTTCGACAAATATTGTGAATCTTTTCATTGTCGAACCGTTTGGTAGTGAAGGACCACAATTGCTGATCCACTACTCTATAATAAAACTATAGTCATTAAAGAAATTGTTGACAACCACAAGAACCAGCATTAATAAGGTCTCCTAGAGATCGCAAGAAAATTATTCATTATGTTTCAGTGGTTTGTTTACAAGAATTTATTTTTGATACGGGATGATAAAGATTCGGTTTTTTGGTTCACAAGTTATGATATATGATTAATAATTTTGTTTAATGGATTGATGCCATGAGAGATAAAATCAATAGTTGAACGCGAAGTCTCAGATATTATTTAATTGCTAGAACGACACAAACCAGTTGTATGTAAGTGGGTCTTTCAGACCTAGCACTACTGTAACAACAATGTTAAATGATATAAAGGTAGACTTGTAGCCAAAGGTTTTACTCAAAAACGAAACACTAATTATAAATAAGTCTTTCCCTCGTGTCAAAGAAAAAACTTATTCAAAATTATCATAGCATTATTAATAGCTCAGTATGAATTTAGATTTATATCAACTAAATATGAAAATATTCTTTATCAATGGTAAATTATAAAGAAATTTTACATTTTTTAACCTTAAGGCGGGTATTTGTAGTTAGCAAATTTAAGAAACCAACGTATGAAATTATGCAGTTTCCCCTCAGTGGTATATGAAATTCAACAAAACAATAAATGTTTCTAGTTTTGGGTGAAATTATTATATGCATATATCTCAAGATCAGTGGGAGAAATTTATACTCGTGGTTTTTTTTATGTTAAGACATAATACTTACAAGTAGTGATCTTGATTTTATGCATATCTCCTTACGATTTTCGAAAATAAAGGATATCAATGAAGCATACCAAGTGATAGTCACATATCATACGGATTATTAAAGCTCTCATATAAAGCATATTTTGAATATTCGAAGAATTTTTGAGATAACAACATATTTAACAAATTTTGTTTCATATTGGAAAGAAGGTATAAATTTAATCTTCTTTACGTCTTAATTCTGAAATGGAACATATAACAAGTTGTTGATATGTTAGTCAAAGGCCTAATGAATCTAAGAACAAATTATGAGAATGCTATTAAGAAATTTGAGATACTAATATTGAATTATGTCTTATAATTAGTTAATTAGCCCAGTTAGATTGGGTTTTCAGACTACAATTTTGCTGGATGAACGGATTCTATAAAGGAAGAATCCGTTAATATTACTTCTACAATTGAGTTTGAATATGTATGATTGTGAGACTTAGAGATTTAAGTTTATCTCTATATTGCTGAAATTTATCGTCTTAGCTTCGCAACACTAAAGCACGATATGAATACAAACGGAACAAAACACATGAACCTTGAGCATCCATATGTGGATTAAGCAGTTCAGAAATAATAGTTGTTCATTTTCGATTAAGCACAATTATGCACTTATGGAACAGTTACCTTTTAAGACCTTTCATAAAAAGATTACAATCTTAAGTCTGTGGGAGTAGCTGATTGTTGAATTCAGTTAGTTTATGTGCTTATTTTTGAACACTTATTGAGCTCTTATTAATGTAATTTCTAATTTATTTATGTATCCATATTTAGTATACACTTATGTGATTGGATGAATGCTAGCAGAAATTGTCTTCCTTAAAGACATAATTTGACCATTATGATATCCCTATTTAAGGAACGTTTGATTGGGGGATACCCTCACAAATTTGGGGATACCAACTAAAACAAAATAGAGACATTTTGAAGTATTTTTAAAAAACCCTTATCCGTAATTTTTTCGTAATACCTAAATTATCCTTGATTAATAGATTGTTAATCATTTATATTAGTTGTTAGATTATATTAAACTTAGATTAGTGAGATTAACATATAGATTATAATTATTGATTGTAGATTATGTTGGTTGTTTTTAGGAGGAAGAAACAAAGATTAGGCCTAAAAATTATCCAGAATCGGCATGGTCTTCATGGGTGAAAACCATGGTCACCAATTGAAGACCATGGCGACTTTGAACTGTCTGCATGGTGTTCATGGGTAAAAACCATGACGACTGCAATTGAGGACCATGCCGACTGAACTGTCTGTATGGTCGTCAATTAGAGACCATGCTGACGGTGAACTGTCTGCATGGTCACTAATTTGAAGACCATGCCGACTGTGAACTGTCTGCATGGTTGAAAAATTGTGTTTACTGTCGGCATGTTTTTCACCCATGAAGACCATACCAACTTTAAAAGATAATGACTTTGTTTTCTTAATTTTTTTAGACACCCCTTATCAATACACCTAACATGTTTTAACCTAAAGTATTCCCTAATTTATGAGGGTATCCTCCAATTAAATGTTCTATTTAGGGATTGTTGAGTAAGTTATTTGTGTTGTGATACATGGAAGGGAACATGTTGATAACATGACAATGTGCAACCGCCATGACTCGCATGAGTAGTTTGCTTGATTAAGGTATTATGTTAACCATTAAATTTTGTTTAGCAATTACGTGCACCTTATGTTTTCTACGATTAACCATTAAATAAATTACCTCATGGCCAGTGGAAGAATGTAAGATAATTTCAGATGATAGAATTGTCCCATAGGACCCATGTGATAATTTTGGGCTAATCTAGATATTGCTAAACTTATTAGGTTTCTACAAGGGGGTTATTTCCTATTTATCTCTTCCTTGATGGACAGTAGAGATCTAAAGACTAATACTAAAACCCTGGGAACCCAAAGTATACTATGTACTTGAGATGGACCAGCATAACTCCTAACAGCTTGGGAAATATCGTTCACTGAGTTATAGCTCGGTTCTACCTCAAAGATACTACGCACCCAACGCGGAAGAACGGTATCGTAAGTACAATCAACTAGCAAAATAGATCGTTCATATCTATGTTGGTCGTGCATTTGTAAAATAACAGAGATATGCAAGCAGTGTGGAAGTTTAAGTCCATATATCTATTAGCAACACTACACGTTCTCATATTGACGCTTCCATCTACGGTCTGTCTACAAGTCTACTAGAGATTTGAGGACAGGCTTCTTGGCCATTCAATGCCTTCTTCCTCTCCTCCCGAGATCTCATTTCAGTTACATGGCAGTCATTCTCATGCACATCTACCATGTTCCTAAATATTTCCATTCTGTACGCTAATGGTTCAAATTATAAGTTAACAAACCAACAGTTACTTGTTGAGATTAGCTGCAGTTTACGAAACTCTGCTTTGCAAGCACACGTATCGTAATTTGTGTGGAAGACCGTAGGAAACTAGGAATCATGAATGCAAAAATTTATGGAAGCAAAAACTTCAAGGTCACAAATGGGATATGGCGTTCCCTATCTGGTTCTTAGCCATCATATTTCTTTTCTTTGGGCCCATCAACTCAGCTGTTGGAGCACTCTAAGTCAGCTTTACAGTCTATATAATCCCTGCTCTCGCTCACTTTGTCACCTATGGCACCACTGAGAGGTACTAAGTACTACCATGTCAGTCGTAAAGACCACTCCAAGGCTACATTTGCAATTCTATTTCCAGATCCATAGGCATGCTATGTTCTCAGCTGGTGTACTCGATCAAAGGCAATAGAAGTCAAACAACTTCGATAAAAAAGGTTCTGGCAAAATTAATTAAGAAAAACAAGTTCCACATTGAACGGCACCTGTCGCGCACAATAAGACAGGTTATCCATTGTTTCCTCCGATACGAGGATTTTATATAAGATCCATACCGCACAATACAAAAGCCATGAAAAGAGAGCGCGAGACTCCGAAAACCTCGAACTAGGAGGTTTCAGTCTTCTATTACCAAGGCCCTGCCCCTGAGGGTGCCATGTGCTTTCGTAATCTAAGAAAGTTTATAGGATTAGAAGATTGATACCACAATTGATCATAGATAGTCCAATAATTGTGGTGGAGCGTGTTTTCAGGTCAATCTCCTGAACCTTCCTTCAACAACCCCGTAAAACAATCGTTCAATTCTACTATGAATGACATAAAAAACAGAGGGAGGCAGCAAGACCCAAATCCATCAACTTATCGGGGACCAATAAGTCAGGTAAGCCACTTTCATGGACAAATAAGCACTGCGCACTGGGATACCCTTGAATTGAAAATTAAAAATTGACATTCAGTAACCCACACAAAAAGCTCTCGTGGAAACTAACTGCTAGAATATTCAGTCAACAATTGATCATAGGGATCAACCAACAACCACCAAAACCTCACAAGACAAGTACCCTCTCCTATAAATAGGATCATCTTCGCCAGCAATGCAAAATAAATAAATAACATGACATGCATCGAAAGGTTTTATCTGTCTTTCCAATAAAACTCTTGATAACCATATACGAGTAAAAATGTCATTACCAAACCTCTTAACGACATCTAGAAAGCATAACAAAATTTAACAAAAGTAGAGGTTGACGATTATCACTGTTTAAGATACACAATGGAGTTTATGATGCACAAGGAAGGGTCAATGTATCTTGGACTCCGATGTTGAGGCTCGTAAAACGTGTGGGCCCCAAATCCTTGGAATGTTTTGGCTAGAGAAAAATATCTTTTTCACGAGTTTGATATTAGGCCAAATTATAGAAGTCCATATCACAAACCACACAGATCTATAATATCACTGGAAAGATTAAACAAATAGCAGATGATCAAACAACGTCATAACACAATAAAGATAACTGAACACTGTTTGTTGATTTGTATACTTTCAATTCAGAAAGCATTAAGGATACAAAATCCACTGTTTACCCAACCACATCAGTAAAAGAGAAAAGGAGATAATATAACCAGCAGCATCATAACCATTATGAATGGCACAAGAAAGACGTAATAAAATCCCACCATGACAACATCCCAAAGATAATAAAGCAGATCTATCCCAAAAGAACAAAACCCTTTTTCAAAAATATTCGATGCTATCACCCAAAAATCTAACCTAAAAAGAGAAATAATAACCAGCAGAGATTGAAAAGATAAAAAGACCGATTAAAAGAAACTATGTAAAGCGAAACATCATGATATGTTTACTTTACCCTGTTCTCTTCAAATCAAGACCTTCAGTTGCCTCCGGCTTTAGGGCACTCCCTGGCAAAGTGACCGGTACCTTGACAGTTGTAGCACTGGCCTCCACCACCACCACCTCTACCGCCACCTCTACCACCGCTTCTTCCACCATATCCACCGCCGCCGCCACTTCCTCCACTGCTGCAATCTCTGGCAAGATGTCCAGATTCACCACAGCTATAGCAAGATCCACCGCCTCCACCGCCATAACCACCGCCACCACGACCACCACTTCGTCCACCATAACCACCGCCGCCGCCACCACCACCATAACCACCACCGTATCCACCATCTCCATAACCACCTCGACCACCACCTCCGCCGCCTTCTCTGCGACTACCTTGAACATTACTGCCACCAGGACCAGTGACATCGACGGCTTTGGTTCTACCATCATCACCAGTTTCGACCTCAAACTCAACTTCTTCGTTCTCAGCTAAGCTACGGTATCCATCAGATTTGATGGATGATTGATGAACAAAGAGATCCTCACTACCATCAGATGGTGATATAAATCCAAAACCCTTCTGAACATTGAACCACTTGACTGTACCAGTATTTCTACCACCTTCAGCCATGTCTAATCGATCTGAAAGTGAAAAACCTATACGAGGTATAAAAAAAGGAGAGAAACAAAGAAAACCCTAACCTCTCAGAGTGAAAAGAGAGACGCGAAAGAGAAAACCTAGTTTCTCTAGCCCTCACACTCCCTTTTTATTTGCTTTTTGATTTCTTTTTTTAATTATTCTTTTCCGTAACCCTAGAATTCGTAGTGGGTATCGGATTCGCTTCATGTGCCTTGTCAACAATTTAGATGCATATGTTATGCATCATTTAGTGCTCCACTGGGTCGGGTTCCAGGCCTATATTTTGGGCTTTGGCAGGCCTGTCAATAGATAATCAAGAAACGTATTATTGGGGTTGCATGGAAATTCTTTGAGGGCTACGTTATGACTCAAATGTCGAAAATATGAATAGGGGGATACTCACGTCATATCAAATGTTTAAATTGTTATTTCCCGTAATTAAACTTATATCTAATAATTATTCAAAAACAAAATAAAACCTAAAATTTATTTATCTTTTTTTCCTCTTCTTCATCAGTGATTTGATGAAATTAGGATTCAGGTTCCAGTTCTAAATTACCTACGAATAGGAATGGATGAAGTCTTAGCTATAAACAACAAATTACGGTTGAGGATTCATGAACTCCCACCTATAAGTTTAATATTTTTGTAGTTACGGATAGAAATTGATGAACGACCAAACGTAAGCTGGATATTATGAACTTATTATGACTGGGAAATGAAATGTTAATCTGATAAAACAAAAATCCTAGTCGTAAACGTATTTTTCTAGACGTAGAATGTGAAGTGAAAACCATATTCCCAACCGATGCTAGTATTTTCTAGTCGTAGGTTCACTTACGGCTAGCTCGATACCTTGATTGCTGGTCCAAGGTGAGTTTGAAATTTGCTTAAAATTTTATTATTTTTCCATGTTCTTTAGCTTTGTTATGTTATATTATAGTAAGAAGGTGAAAAAGAAATAGAAAGGTGTAACAGAAATAGGAAGGTGAAACAGAAATATGAAGATTTACATAAATAAAAAGATTTCCTGGTCAGAGAAGTAGTTTACGACATAGAGTTTATGTATTCTTAGTCATAGAATGGAAGAAAAAAAATTAACTCTGACTTTCCAAATCTACCTATTAATCATTTTTATTAATATAATCTAACCTCTGACATTTAATTAACTAAACTAATTAATTAAATTAAAACTGATTAATTGAGGACAATTTAGCTATTACAGAAAATTTGTGAATAAGGGGATTTTGCTTCTACTATTTGATGATCATATTTTGGCATCTTATCAGCCGTCAAAACTTCCCATCTGTAGACCCAATAATAGGATTCATAATCAAATATGTGACATTCATTTGAGTCTGAATCCATATCGAAAATTTAAGATATTATTCGAAGTTTTGGGGTTGGAGATACAAGTATCTTATTGGATATCTTATGTTTATCAAAACTGCAATGGTGTAATGCCAATATCTTATATAGAATATTTATCTGATATCTGATAACATGATTATATGTATAAACAACTACTACTATACGTTAACATATACTTAACTTTTGACATGTAATCATTTAGATTAAAAGAAAGAAAGAATGATAAATTCATTGGAATTAATTTGGTGTTACAATTATAGAATCACGAGAAAAAGAAGTGGTTAAACACAAACAAACAAATTAGGCATTTTTTTGCTTAAGGTGTTATATTTCGGGTAGGTACCGTATATTACTTGATATGATAACCTGATCAAAACGGATACAAATATCAACTTCGAATATCAATCGATTAATAATTTGATATTGGTTATCTGGAAACAATCAAAACATGTCATAAGGAGTATTTGATACCATGAAACAAGATGGAAACTCTCTTTTGCAGTCGCAAAAAAATTGAATATCAAAGTTAAGATAAACACGAGTTAGAGTTGGATTTGGATAGATTTTTAGGTCTTATCGATTAAGGAAAACTAAATAGGTTTCCCCAAACCTATATAAAGAAAACAGATCAAAAATATTGAAAGGAGGAAGTTCGGGAAAAAATCAGAAGAAAAAAAACTCATCTGCTACGAAGGAGAAGAAGAAGAACAGAAAACAACATCCAAGAACAGTCACAGAAAACTGTGTTCTATTCTTTCTCCTTTGCTGCACCGAAGAATAGTCAACAACAGGAAAACACTTCAGAGAACCGTGATAACTCCATGTTTGCAACAGATAACCGTACCTGTTTTCTGTGTTATTTTTTCTTACTTTTCTTTTCTTGTAAAGCCATGTATGAATTCATTGAGAGTGTTACACATGAAGAGATAATCCCCATTATTGAGGCGATGGAGGGAGCGATGTTTCATGATTGAGTGGTAAGTATAATCAATTTTTTATGAGTTTTTGCATTGATTTTTAGTTGCAGTATGGTTTTTCTCAATTGATTGTTATTTTGTTTGATAGTTCCTGCTGATGTAAGAGCTTTTGACGGGCCATACTTGTGATTTACAATTAATATTTTAAAATTATACTAGTTTTTTTAAGAATCAGAGTCACTTATATAAGCTAGAATTTCTCGGGATTATTATACGCATCGCTTGAACATGATTAATGGTGAAATCCATGGCCTTAGTTTCTCCTAATATTGCTATCAGTATCTTTTATTTTCCCATATTACTTTTATAATTTAAAATTAGTATTTAGGTCTAAATCAAATCTTTACAAGTCTCGTGGAAAGGACTTAATTTTTATCACTTTTCAAAAATGAACAAATACGAAGATCAACTTTGAATATCCATCGAGTAATAATCGGATAGTTATCCGAGATGAATGGTATTGACTATATCAATATCGATAAATATAGTTGACACCCCTAAACTTGGAGTTTAACTTGTGAAACTTATTGGTATATAGTGTGAGGACTATTACCAATTTCATTCCCGATTAGGTAATATAATCGAAGAGATCTACACAAGAATACAAATAAAGGTATTAAATTTTATAATTTTTAGGAGAATATCAAAAATATTTATTGTTTTAAGCATGGATATTGTCCCTCGAACACATAAACAAGTGGATCCATGCTTCCGTCAAATGGATCAAATCTACACAGACACCACGCTTCCATTAAATTGATACATTGGCGTCATGTGTTTGTTGTTTTTAGAGGATACATAAATATTATACCAGAATTTTAGAATAAAATAAAATCATATAGTCATTTTTCAACGGATGCATGTACAAATGTAATCATTATTCAGCGGATGCACATTAAAAATCTGTTAGACCATTGGTTGGTTGAACCCACAAGTGTTGGTATGTCAAGCTTATTGTCAATATTAGATGACCAAAAATAATTTCTTGATACGTAGAGGCACAATTGTGGCTAAATAGCTTGGAGGGTATATTCATCCCAACTACATTCCATTCTGAAGTCTGATAGTAGGTTGGTGTACGTCTGTAGCGGCTTAATACATTGAGTGTTCAAACTGGACAAGGTCCATGGTTTTTCTGCTAGATTGCATTTTTTCTCTTTAACGGATTTTCTGGTGTATTGTGTTATTTCCTTTCTGCATTATATTGTTTATCTTTGTAACTGGAATATCACCGATATTACGTTAATCAACCTATACAGTTTTTCTCGTCAATAAAGATCTAACAAGATTTGTTCTTGTTGAATTCAGATCTTGGAATATAAATCATATAAGACTGTCTTGATTGAATTCAGATCTTGAATTTTCAAAATCATACTAGATTGACCTTGTATTTACAATCTTGAATAATGGATCTTGCCAAGACTAGTTCTTGCAGTATTAAGATTAATATATGCATTATTTGTATTAGTTTGATACTCTAATCCATTGCTTTCTTGTTAGTTTTCATATCAATATGCTTTGATTTTGTTTTTTTTGAGTTCTTAGGAGTTTTGAAGTGTATTCAACCAAAGAAGAAGAAAGGAGTTCATTATGACAATAGATGAACAAGGAAGTTAAGTGCTACGATTGGAGCTAGAGAAGGACCAGATGGAACTCATTCATATGCAATATTTCTTCATTCAATCTTGAAGGAAATTTAAAGACGAAACCAAAGCAAAAAAAATACGGTCATTTCGACATCGGATGACGAAGTTATGGTCAAAACAAGCTTTGAAGAATTGAGCCTACAGATAGAAGTTCGGCTGATAATTGTTTGACACGAATCAGCCGAAACTAAAGCCGAGAAATCAAGTTTTGGGAGTATCCAGGATAATATTCGGCTAAATAATGATTCAATGATGAATGACGAACCCCAAGATGAGTTTTGGACAAAGTATTCAGTAGAAAGTTCGGCTAATAATGAGTTTGGAGAAGTGAGCCGAACTTTGGAGCAAGTTTTCCTCGAAAAAAGGTGACTGTCCCGGAGAAAGTTCGGCTGATAATTTCCCATCCAAAATCAGACGAACCTGATACTGTTCTGGAGCAAAAATTACTTGACAGGTTCGGCTGGAAAGGTACACACAAGAGTCAGTCGAACCTGACAACTTCCTGGGACATATTTTGACGCGTTTTAACGTTATTTTGAGGAATTTTATGTCCCAAAAGGATTCCAAAGACCCAACTTGAAGAGAACTATATAAGAATATTCCTAAACTTTTAGAAGACACACGATATACTTTACAACAAGGAGAACAAAGAGCCAGGGCTTGGAGTTGCCATTGAACATCACGATTTCTAGGGTTTACTTTACTTGCTTTCTTTTATATTTTTCATGGATTTTGAGAAATCCATGATGAATTAAATCTTTCTTATTGGCTAAGGATGTAACCTAAATTCATGAACATGTTATTCAATTAATGCATTATTTCCGTTATTCACTCTTTTGTATATCGATCAAGTTTTACTACGTACAACAATTATTTAATTGTGTTCATATAATATGATTAGTTATTTCGCATGTTTGAGTCGTGAATGAAATATCTTAATAACTTATCTATAAATAATTAGGAGTCTTAGATAATTTTATCAAGAAACCTAATAACTAGTAGTAATTTGTGACCACTAGCTGTGTGAATCCTGAAGGAAATCACAAGTAAAACTTGTCCTAGGTTGAATATGCCATGATTGTGTTTGTATTGCCTATGAGTAACCCGTCTCACGGAGTTTAAAGTTTTTTCCAAATTGACTCTCTTAGCGATAAAGCATTAGGTTATTTGGTAGAAAAGAATGCATATATTAGTGATTGCAATATTTGTTGAGTAGTGGAGACGTACCAAAGTGTTGACACCGATTGGGGATACTTTGGGGTTATTGGTAAAATGAGAGAGTGAATGATGATATTGATCTTTGATTGCATAGCATGTGTAATGATGGACAGCGAATTCCGTAACCAGCTTTCTCTTCTAATATTTTCTTGAACACTTTTAGCTTAAGTCTTAGTTTAAACTACGTTTGAACAACAAAACCCCATTGTTTACATAAGTAATCAAAATAACTTGACAAATCATATCCCCATGAGGAACGAACTTGTTCTTACTACTATATTCTAATCCATATTTTTTGAAGTAGAGAACTTGAAAATACTTTTGCTTGGGTGACAACTGACCAAATTTTGGCGCCGTTGCCGGGGAGGAACAACGAATTGATATTTTGTTTTTGATTTCTTATTTTTAGTTTTTCATTTAGTTTTTGAGAATTGTTTTTCAGGTGCTATTTCTTTTGTGAATGCTTAGAGAGGGAAAACCAAGTCCCATTGGTATACGTCTTCGATCATGAACTTTACTAAGAGACTTCGTTCGAGCAGTGAACATTCCACTTCTTCCTAGTACATCGTCAAGTGAATTCGCAGATTCAGACGTAGAGGAAGAACTAGAAGCAATGGGTGATGCAAACCGTACACTCAATGGCTTAGATTCTCACAAGCTGGATACACAACAATGGTGTACCCAAACAACATCCACATTTGATAACAAGTCAGGGATGATTCGTGAGATACGGAAGTTTCATGGAATGACTAATGAAGATCTAAATAAGCATTTAATGGCTTTCCATAATATAGTCATGGATATGCTACCACCAGGGACTGATGCTGATGGAGTCATGTTACGAGCTTTTTCATTTTCCTTGATGGACACTGCTAAGGAATGATTATACTATCTACCTTATAGAAGTGTCACAACTTAGAATGGTTTGAAGAAACTCTTCTTAGAGAGATACTTTCCTGCATCAAAGGCAACTCAGATTAGGAAAGAGATTTATGGCATTAAGCAGATGGCAGGAGAGGCATTGTATGGGTGATGAAAACGTTATAAGATATTGGTGGCTAGTTTTCCGCATCATCAATTCAGTGATTTATTGATCATATGGTACTTTTATAAGGGGTTGCAATCAAGTGATAGAAATCTTATCGACGCTGCAGGTGGTGGTGCACTAATGAACAAAATAGTAGCTCAATATAGAGAGTTAATTGAGAACATGGCAGCAAATTATCAACAATTCTTAAGTCGTGGTTCAGAATCACTCGTCAAGAGAGTCAATGAAGTGAGCGAAGTTTCTGAACTTCGTTAACAAATGGGCAACATGGTAGCCATGATGCAACAAATCGCAGTCGTGATGGTGATAGCATCTACCCCAGGTTATAAAGAGGGAAACGATCAAGTTAATGTTATTTTCCCAAATCAGTAGAGACAATGGTATGATCCTTATTCTAACACTTACAATCCAGGATGGAGAGATCGTTCCAATTTCAGTTATGTGAATAAGCAAGCAATAGCTTCAGGGCCGGTTTTCAATCATCCTAGTGGTTTCCAACAACAAGCACAACCAGTTCAGAACTCAGAATCGTCGGAGATGCTTGCTATGATGAAGAACTTAACCATAATGGTGCAACAGAATCAACAAAAATCATATGTCAATCAACAGAAAAATTGATAGCGCAATCAGAGAGTTGCAGACACAAAAAAAGCATTATGGCTGGTAGACTGAATCATCTGGAAACACAGATTAGTGGCAAAATCCCTTCTCAATCCCTTAATCCAAGAGAGAATGTCAATGTTGTGACACTGAGAAGTGGTACACGAACTGTGCAACCAGAAGAAGCTGAGAAAATCAAAGACCCTAAGGGGTTTTGGAGACATAGATTACTGACTCTTCCCAAACCAATGAGGTACCTAACAAAAACTCTAAACCTCCCGTTTCTACTTATGTTCTTAATTTGCCTTTCCCTCGCATGTTTGATAATTTTAAAAAGCGGAATACGATAAGGAGATCTTAGATATTTTTAGGAAGATTCAAATGAACATTCCACTCATAGATGAAATTAAACAAGTTCCCAAGTATGCGATAATTCTGAAGGATTTGTGTACCAATAAGCAAAAATTAACCGGTAATGAGCTAATGAAAGTGGGAGAGAATGCCTCAACTATCTTACAAAAGAAGCTCCCACTCAAATGTAAAGATCCCGATAATTTTGATATTCCTATTATCATTGGTAACACAGAGTTTAATAAGGCTATGCTTGATTTAGGAGCATCAGTAAATATTATGGCTGCATCTATATATGGATCTCTTAATTTAGGTCCTCTAAAAGAGAGTGGAATTACTTTACAGTTAGCTGACCGTTCTAATGTATACCCTAAAGGTATTATTGAAGATGTGCTTGTGCAGGTGAATCAACTAATTTTTCCAGCATATTTCTGTGTTCTGGAGATGACAGATGGATCAACTGATGCGTCTCTACCTTTGTTGCTTGGAGGACCCTTTATGAGCACGGCTAGAACTAAAATTGATGTGCATAGTGGGACGTTGACTATGGAATTTGATGGAGAAGTGATACGTTTCAACATTTATGAGGCGATGAGATATCCAAGTGATGTCCACTCTTGCTTTTCCATTGATGTTATCGGTGACTTAGCCCAGAGGATGTTTGATTTGAGTGGCGCAGATGCTTTAGAAATAGTGTTAGCAAAGCCACTTGATAAGGGTTTGGAGTACGATGGTGAGATTAAATAAACTATTTGTTCTCTTACCTCATTACAAGAGAAATCAGTAAGCGATAATTTTTCCTACATTTCTTTACCAGTATCTAATGAAAAGTTATTGCCATCTATTTATGCAGGCTCTGAAACTAGAACTAAAGCCTCTTTTTGATCACCTAAAATACATGTATTTGAAGGATAATGAAGAGTCGCCGGTAATAATTTCGAATGCACTAACTGAACTGCAAGAACAAAGACTTCTTCTGGTGTTGAGGGAGTACAAAAAGGCTATAGGATGGAAAATTACTGATATCAAGGGAATAAGCCCTTCTAAGTGCATGTATAGAATATTAGTTGAGGAAGGAACAAAACCTACAAGAGAGGCTCAACGTCGGTTGAATCCCCCGATGATGGAAGTAGTAAAGAAAGAGATACTCAAGCTTTTAGACGTGAGAGTAATCTACCTCATTTCTGATAGCAAGTGGGTGAGCCTGTTACAAGTTGTATCAAAGAAATCGGGCGTTACAGTGGTGCAGAATGATGAAAACGAACTTATCCGAACTCGAGTGCAAACCGGTTAGAGAGTTTGTATAGATTACAGGAAGCTTAATGCAACCACTAGAAAAGATCATTTTCCTTTACCGTTTATGGATCAAATGTTGGAAAGATTGTCATGACACTCTTATTACTGTTTTCTTGATGGTTATTCAGGTTACAATCATATTGCTATAACACCTGAGACCAAAAGAAGACTACTTTTACTTGTCCTTTTGGAACATTTGTATACAAAAGGATGCCTTTTGGTTTGTGTAATGCACCCGCTACCTTCCAAAGGTGTATGGTAAGTATCTTTTCAGATTATGTTGAAAACATTATCGAAGTTTTTATGGATGATTTCAGCGTGTATAGTGACTCGTTTGACTTGTTCTTGAATAACCTTACATTTATTCTTAAACGATATGTTGAGACTAATCTTGTACTAAATTGGGAGAAGTGCCATTTTATGGTAACTCATGGCATTATTTTAGGCCATATTATATCTTCTAAAGAATTGGAAGTTGATAAATCTAAGATAGATCTTATTCATGCTCTTAACCCTCCCACTACGGTGAGGGAGATTCGTGCTTTTCTTGGTCATACATGATTTTATCGCAGGTTTATCAAGGATTTTTCAAAGTTGCATCACCATTATATGCCAATTATTGCAAAAAGATGTAGTTTTTAACTTTGACGAGAAGTGTTTGGCGACGTTCCATCATTTGAAAAAACTTTTGATAACAGCCCCTATCATTAGACCACTATATTGGACCAAAACTTTTGAGATTATGTGTGATGCCAGTGATTATACGGTCGGTGCAGTATTAGGCCAGCATACTGGGAAGCTACCTCATGCCATTTATTATGCTTCCAGAACATTGAATGGTACTCAACAGAATTACACAACCACAAAAAAGAAGTTGTTAGCAATCATATTTGCATGGAGAAATTTCGTTCTTATTTACTTGGTACGAAAGTTGTTGTGTTTTTTGATCATGCAGCACTTAGGTACTTACTTGTAAAAAAAGAGGCGAAACCAAGACTCATTTGATGGATACTACTCCCTAAGAGTTTGATCTCGAAATTAAAGACAAGAAGGGCATCGAGAACACTGTTGCAGATCACGTGAGTCATCTTACTGTAGATGAAGAAGCTATCACATTACGTGAAAGCTTCCTAGATGAGCAACTCTTCTCAATTGCAGTTTTAGAACCATGGTATGCTGATATTGTAAATTATTTAGTGTCTAAACAAATCCCAAGAAATTTGTCTCGTGATAAGAGGGACAAACTTAAAAAGATAGTGAATTAATATATACATATATATATATGGGATGATCCGTACCTATGGAAACATTGTTCAGACCAACTTTTATGAAGGTGTGTACCCGATTTTGAATACAACTTTATTTTGTCTTTCTGTCATTCATATACGCTTGTGGAGGACACTTTGGAGCAAAGAGAACTTCTTTGAAGGTACTTGAAAGTGGGTTTTATTGGCCCAATCTATTTAAAGATGCGTATGTATTTTGTACAACTTGTGATAGGTTCCAAAGAACGGGCAATCTAGGTGCTCGAAATCAAATGCCGCAAAATTTTATTCTATTCGTTGAAATTTTTGATGTTTAGGCATAGATTTTATGGGTCATTTTGTTAATTCTTTTGGCAAATATTATACCTTACTCGATGTTGATTATGTCTCGAAATGGGTGAAGCTAAAGCCACCCCTACTAATGATTCTAAAGTGGCTACAGATTTTGTTAAGAATCATATCTTTGTAAGGTTTGGAACTTCTAGAGCCATAATTAGCGATGTGGGGATCATACTTTAGAAACAAGTTCTTATAGAGCTTGTTGAAAAAGTATATCATATCTCACAAGATTGCTACAACATATCATCCCCATAAAAACAGGAAAACAAAAGTCTCTGATCGAGAGGTGAAGTCCATCCTGGAGAAAACGGTGAATCCATCAAGGAAGGATTGGAGTTTGCGTCTCAACGATGCACTATGGGCATACAAGACTCCTATTGGGATGTATGCATATAGGCTTGTGTATGACAAACCTTGTCATCTTCCTGTTGAAATTGAACATAAGGCTTTTTGGGCTATTCAACAATGCAACATGAAGATGAATGGGGATGGTAAACAAATGAAGAATCAATTAAGTGAACTAGAAGAGATTCGTAATGATGCATATGAACATGAATCTACAAGGAGAAAACAAAGGCTTTTTATGATAGTAGGATTTCTAGAAAACAGTTTATTGTTGGACATAAAGTTCTCCTGTTTAATTCTCTCCTTCATTTATTTCCTGGTACATTGAAGTCTCGTTGGACCCTTTGTTGTGCTTAAAGTTTTTATCATGGTGCAGTAGAAATTTATAGCTTGTTAGGGAAGGAGATTAAAATGAATGAGCATCGATTGAAGACCATTAATGAAACGTTTGAACATGAGACGGTGGAGATCAACTTAGTAGACGCACTCCTTTTGTAGGAGTAGTAAGGCGGATGCGTAGTCGGGATGAGGACGTTAAACTAAGCGCTGAATGAGAGGCAACCCATTGGTTTTGTATTTCTATCTTTATCTTTTTAGTTTTATTTTTTTATATTTTCATATCATATTACAGGATTCCCACCTTGACTTTTACAGTGGACGAATCAATTTACATTGAGTCAATGTAAAGTTTAAGTGTGGGGGAGTGGTTAAGTATTTAGACTTTTACTATTCACTTTTGTAGGTAGAATTTTTAAACTTTTTTATACGTATTTGCATGAAAACCTCAAACTTTCAGAGTTTTTAGAGTCACTTAGTATACTTTTAGCTAAGCCTACATACGAAGTTCTCACCGAAATATCTGAACTTAGAAATATTAGAGAATTATATTTGGGTTGCTTAGTTGTTGAGAGGCTAGATCTAAAAAAGGGGGACTTAAAACGCCGGTAGAGAATACAATATTAGAGAAATTGATCATTCAATACCCATGAGTGAGGCACCAGACCTTCAATTCTCTGTACTTGTCTAAATTGTTCGTTTAGAGTGTTTCATGTGCGCAAACTCCGGGTAGAATGAGCTAACCAACTTTGCACCAATCTTAGCACTACTTTTTGATCTCTTGAGTGATATTTTTATCAATCATGAGGGTGTCATAAGAATTGTTAACTCTATCTTGTAGTCTTATTTGTAGTTGGCACCATTCTCTCGACAACAACAAGTTCATAGAAACACCATTATCATCAATAAGCGGAGCATCAAGAATTTGAAGGAAAGTTGAAGAGGACAAGGTTTACAAGCAGCGGTACAAAAAAGAGCAAACTTCTTATTCAAGTAAAGCAACAATACAATGAGCAGAACTATATATACAAGTGGAAGACTTATGTACAAGAGCAAAGAAATCAAAAGATGGGAGTTAGTGAAGTTCATGATATCGATACAACACAAGTTGTGAAAAATCAAGTGGTAAAGTCCTTATCCCACGGCCATAGTAGTTTCATTGTTCATTTTATTTTATTTAGTTGTTTGTATTTTATTTTGAAGTTCAAAAAAAAAAAAAAAAAAATATAGTTTGTATTTCATTCAATAAGGTCGTGGGGAAGAGGAAATCTATAAAGAAGTTTCAAACAACAAGGAATTGAAAAAACAATTACAATTGTCAAGGTTTTAGTTTAAGAGTTCATCATCACCAGCTGAAGACCGAAGACCGAAGACATTTCTATTGGATGTTGTAAGAGTGATGTTGATTGTGAATCGGGTGAGAAGGTAAGTAAGCGTTCCCATCCTTGCATACTTGTTGATTTCCTTTCTTAGAGATCATCAAATAATAATAAAAAAAGGGTTATTTTTCGTCCCACGTCTTTATGGGATAACAACTTTATATAATTCGGAAGGTTCATTTTCCTTCTCACCATTTAATGTGTGCATGATTTCTATCTTCATTCCTACATGTACACATGAGAACCATAAAGTGCGTCTTTTGAGTGCAACTTCATAAAACCCTATTGGTGAGGCAGAAGTCAAAACATTCGATCGCTCTCGAACCTGGATTCTTTCGTATGGTGGTTTTCTCCTAACTCAAGAGTTAAGCATGAGGATAATGTTCTTTGATACTTATACTTCTTATTGTTAGTGTGCAAAATTTTTATATATTCATAGCTCTTTGGATGCATGTCCTCTGGAATATTTGAAAATTGGAATATAGGTTTTGTGGGTATACCTCTTGTAAACCCTCACGAGACTATAACTCGTCCGTAGGGACACCTATGAGTTTAAAGGCTTGTTACACATGCTAAGTGTAACCGTATCCTTGACGAAATGGAGTTGTTGTATTTTAGTTTAGTTAGATAGTTTGCTCGAGGACTAGCAAAAGGCAAGTGTGGGGGAATTTGATAGATGCATTGTTTGCATTAGTTTGATACTCTAGTTCATTGCTTTCTTGTTAGTTTTCATATCAACATGCTTTGATTTTGTTTGTTTTTGAGTTTTTAGGATTTTTGAAGTGTATTCAACAAAAGAAGAAGAAAGGAGTTCATTAGGAAAATAAATGAACAAGGAAGTTAAGTGCTACAATTGGAGCTAGAGAAGTACCATATGGAACTCGTTCAAATTCAATATTTCTTCACTCTATCTTGAAGGAATTAAAGACGAAACCAAAGCAAAAAAAATACGGTCATTTCGACATCGAATGACGAAGTTATGGTCAAAACAAGCTTTGAAGAATTGGGCCTACAGATAGAAGTTGAAGCCGGGAAATCAAGTTTTTGGATTATCCAGGAGAATTTTCAGCTAAAGAATGATTCAAAGATGATGGCCGAATCCCAAGATGAGTTTTGGACAAAGTATCCAGTAGAAAGTTCGGCTAATAATGAGTTTGGAGAAGTGAGCCGAACTTTGGAGCAAGTTTTCGTCGAAAAAGGTGAGTGCCCAGGAGAAAGTTCTGCTGATAATTACCCATACAAAATCAGCGAAACCTGACAGTATTCCGGAGCAAAAATTACTTGTCAGGTTCGGCTGGAAAGGTATACACAAGAGTCAGCCGAACCTGACAACTTCCTGGGATATATTTTGACGCGTTTTGACGTTATTTTGAGGAATTTAAGGCCCAAAAGGATTCCAAAGACCCAACTTGAAGAGAACTATATAAGAATACTTCCTAAACTTTTAGAAGACACATAATATATTTTACAACAAGGAGAACAAAGAGCTAGGGCTTGGAGTTGCGATTGAACATCACGATTTATAGGGTTTGCTTTACTTGTTTTCTTTTATATTTTTCATGGATTTTGAGAAATCCATGATGAATTAAATCTTTCTTATTGGCTAAGGATGTAACCTAAAGTCATGAACATATTATTCAATTAATGCATTAGTTCCGTTATTCACTCTTTTGTATATCGTTCAAGTTTTACTACGTATAACAATTATTTGATTGTGTTCATATAATATGATTAGTCATTTCGCATGTTTGAGTCACGAATTAAATATCTTAATAAATTCTCTATAACTAATTATGAGTCTTGGGTAATTTCATCAAGAACCCTAATAACTAGTAGTAATTTGTGATCACTAACGGTGTGAATCGTGAAGGAAATCACAAGTAAAACTTGGCCTAGGTTGAATATGCCACGATTGTATTTGTATTGCCTATGAGTAACCTGTCTCACAGAGTTTAAAGTTTTTTCCAAATTGAATCTCTTAGCGATAATTCATTAGGTTATTCGGTAGAAAAGAATTCATATATAGCGATTGCAATATTTGTTGAGTAGCGGAGACGTAACAAAGTGTTGACACCGATTGGAGATACTTTGGGGTTATTGGTAAAATGAGAGAGTGAATGATGACATTGACGTTTGATTGCGGCATGTGTAATGATGGACGGCGAATTCCGTAACCAGCTTTCTCTTCTAATATTTTCTTGAACACTTTTAGCCTAAATTTTAGTTTAAACTACGTTTGAACAACAAAACACCCCTGTTTCCATAAGTAATCAAAATAACTTGACAACCCATATCTCCCTGAGGAACGAATTTGTTCTTACTACTATATTCTAATCCATATTTGTGAAGTAGAGAACTTGAAAATAATTTTGCTTGGATGACAATCGACCAAAGATTTGAACGTATTGATTACACAAGGTTGGTCCATACAGACCCTAACAAATAATGGGTATTTCATAAGCTTATGGAGACGAAGACTAACTCTCATATTTCCCCTACACCTGACGTAAAAATCTGGCAGCATCTATGGCAGCTTAAGATACCTACAAGACTAAAGCATTTCCTTTGGAAGTGTCTTACTGATATTGTTCCTTCTAGCGAAAGGCTGATGACACAAATATGGGATATACCATCAGCTTGTGCAATGTGTGGTGAATATGGAGATTCTACAAAGCATATACCTATGAGTTGCAGTTTCACAAGAGCAGTATTCATGTCTATCCCTGGGAGTGGAAGATCTTTGCTGGCTCATAGTTCCACCAACAATTGAGTTAGAAGTTGGTTTGAGATGATTAATACATATTAGTTTTTAAATGAGGCTTGGCTCATTAATATGGCATGTGCAGTATGGGAAATTTGGAATCAGAGGTGTACCTGTGTTTTCGAAAGAAAAAGTCTAACATAGTGTCTACAATCAACAAGATTCAATCGTTGTATTGTGAAGAGAAACCTTGATTCGACTATTGTAATGTGTCAAAACTTGAAACCACCAACTGCACCTTACCTAACTATTCACTGTGATGCATCTTTTAAATTAAATCTGAAACAAAATGGTTTAGATTTACTAATACGTGTTTTGCAGGTGATACATGCAATCAAGATGCATCCACAAACATGGTGATTTGAACTCAGAGGAGGAGGAATGTTATGCAGTTTTGGAAGGAGTACAATGGGCTATACCTCTAAAACTGCAGCATGTTATCTTTGAATCAGACTCTAAGAATGTAGTGGCGGCAATCAATTGAGACTTTACAAGTTTACTTTGGAAAAATCATAATGTTGTCAAGGATATTGTTTTTTATTTAGATAATTTTAGTAGTTGGATATATGGGCATATCTCAAGAGAATGTAATAAGTCTGCAGATATGTTGCCGAAACATGCTAGGAAATATATGGTTACTAAGAACTGGTGTCAGGTCCCTCCCTCTTTTATTCTTGCAGAGGTTTTAGAGGAAAAAACTTATGCATCAGGAACATCTACTTCATAATAAAAACAACTTTTTAGCATCAATAGAAAAGGTTGGTCCATATAGGTTCAAGAATAAAAAATTTGGTGGTGTACTAGATACCCTCTCCTTTTCAATTGATATCTCAGCAGACAAACACCGTAAAGACCTAACAGTCTGTATTTATAGCAATCCAAACCGATGGACACGAGTTTTATTAATGTATCACCAGCAACTGAGAACATGGTGATTATGAGTTCTATTGATGGGTCTGGTTCCTCCTCGACCACCAGAATAAATGACCATAGACAAGAATGTTTCGTTCAGATACTACGCACTACACAACTTGAACTTCGATAAGCTAAGTGATAGGTAAAGGTTTTTCAGCTTGGTTGTCTCATCAATAGGTAGCTGTAAGTAGTTTATCCAAGATGGTACTGCGTTATCACCGTGGGGACATTTGTGTAGATTGTAGATTAGTTCAACTTGTTAATGGATGATGAGATAATTCAAGTTGTCTTATTATCATCTCAAGTCTAACATGAATTTAGTTTGCTTGATTTTAAAGTAAAGATAATCTTCCTCATTAGTAAACAGACCTCATTCAGCTCTTTTTGGTTCAAAGAGCAGACAGTATCAATGAGTCTCTGGCGGCAAAAGAATTGGAATAGTATATAAATCAAGAAAAGAAGTTGCGATTCCGTGCAACAGGTAGAATTGGTTTCTCGGTTCCGACTATATGAAATTTAATATGGATTATGCAAAAGAAAACACTACCTATCTACATAAAACATACAAAGTTATAGAGGGTTCGTTGAAAGGAGATTCTTGTGAAGAGATGCTAGGATGTTCAGTCAATACACTTCAACATTCCATTGTCCAGCCTTCTTCAATGACTTTTTGAAGTCGGTCCAGACAATACCTGCAAAAGAAAATGCCAGAGTTTGAATAGTTAGTTACATTATTTAAAAAGTAATCTATGTGTCTGATATCCAAATGCTACCTACCATCTCTAGCGGCCAACGAGTCCATTATATCATCAATACCCTTCTCCATTCCCTTCAGACCGCACATGTAGATGAAGGTGTTATCCTTCTTGAGTAACTGCCATAGCTCCTCAGCGTACTGTGCCATTCTGGTCTGAATGTACATCTTCTCTCCCTTCTCATTTGTTTGCTCTCTGCTCACTGCATAGTCGAGCCTGAAATTTTCTGGGGCCTTTTCCTGCATCTTCTGAAATTCCTGTAAAAAATAGAATTTGATTATCAACCCAATCACATTAATGGATAACCATTGATGACAACCACATAAACAAAGAAATTACGGCTACATGAAGTTAAAATACCTGCTGGTAAAGTAAAGAACTGCTTGTGGGAACACCCAAGAAGAGCCAAGCTAGTCCATTGAACTGCAGAACATCACTAAGCCGTGAGCAAAGATGTTCACTGGAAATGACTATGAGATAAATGAAAAGTAAGATAGTGCACAGCTAGTTCATAAGGGTATTGCCGGTTTTCAGTTACAATGTGGCTTGATCCGGGCAAATTTTTTAGGTTCATCTAAATTCATGATGGTCTGTGATTTAACATTTTCGAGAAGCCTACTCACTCAAATTGTAATTGAAATCAAACTTTCATATTTTAGTTTTACTCGGCAGACACACTCATAGTATACCTT